>CM060923.1:700825308-701200308 GCA_030737875.1 Allium sativum
GGATCTTCCCCAAGCAACCAGAGAAGATGGACGTCGATGTTTCAACATCTTCCAAGAAATGCAGGAAATGATGAACCGGTGGAGATGATACCTACGTTTTCTGATGGAGCTATGAAGATCACACCCCAAATTATTATTACTGGATCTTAGGTCTGGGGTAATTCTCTCGTTGGTTTCTTTTTAGACGAACCTCTGCCCTACTTTGCGGTTTGTAATAAGGTGAATAATCTATGGAATCTGAAAGGATCTCTGAAGATACAATCTGACGGTATAATTTTCCTCTTTCAATTTACTAATGAAGAGGATAGGCAAAATGCTTCGAAAGGAGATCCTATTATCATGAAAAACAAGCTTTTAATTATCAAACAGTATGATTCTCAAATAAGTAACATCTGTGGTTTAGTTAAAGCAGTTCCAATTTGGGTGCAGTTCACAAACATTCCTTTGTTTGCGTGGACGCATCCGGGGATAAACTGGCTTGCTTGTAGACTTAGAAAACTTGTCTGCATTGATGAGATGACCAAAAAGCTGGAAAGGCTTCATTATGCTAAATTTTTAATTGAGGTCAAACCCCATAAAGAACTCATAGATGACTTTCTAGTCAAAACCCCTGATGGTGGTACACAAAGGATTTATGTTAATTACTTATGGAGGCCACTAGTGTGTAAAAACTACAAGACATTCGGGCATGATGAGGAAAGTTGTGAAGGAAGTGAGATCATGAAAGCTAAACAAGTTGACGCAACAAGTAAAAGAGTGAGTAACCAGTCGGCGAATCAAGCTAATACTTAGGCTAAAGTATTTAATGCTAACTCTCACAAGGAAGCTGTCTCTACCCCTCTAAGAAGAGCATAGCCTCCTATGCATAGAAAGGAAACTGCTCCTAAACCACCTCCATGGTAGCGTATGGAAAAAACAAAAAGAGTATTTCATTCAAACACCACAAAAACAAATCAACATTTAGGGATTATTAAGCATCTGTGAGCACTCACATTGGCAAAGAAAAAGAAAAGCAATGATCGTCAGGAGGAAAGCACATTGGAGGAAGGTGAAATTCTAACTGCTACACTTAAAGGTAAGCAAGTGATACAAGATGGTAATTTAAGTAAGAAGCATGCTGTGGATGGAAAGCTAACTTGGCTCGTGGAGTTTTCACTAGCAACAACTTTGCTAGCCTATAAGAACAACCAAGTGAAAAAAAGGACAGACAATCTAGTGAAAATGAAAATAATCACGCTAAAACTTCTGAGCAACGAAATGTAGTCCAAGAAAAAAGTGAATCTAAGAAGATAAACACTGAAGAGGAAAATGAAAAAGGAGTAACAGATGCAACAAATAAAGAGAATGAAAAAGAGGAAGGTAATGAGAATAATGTTAAAGGGAATAAGGAAGAAACTGTCAACAAAGTTACTAAAAATCAAATTTTAAATAAGAAAGTAGCAGATGTGGGGTTACAAATCTCCTCTGTCTCCAGTCTAGATCAGGCTTTGCAAGCGGAGAAACTTTTTGCCTGTGGCTCTGGTGGAAAGCAAAACAACAATGCTAATGAAACTCAAGCTCTCATCAAAGCTAAAGTAGAACTTCAGAGGCAATGTGATTATGCAAACCAAGTGAATGACCTTGTCACCCCAGCCTTTGAGCCAGCGTTACAAAATGTTTTCCCAGCCTATTGTGACATAGTCACTAATACTTGTGATTATGAAGATGAAGCAGTTTTGGAAATTCCTGAAGTCCTGGTCGACAACCTAAAAGCAAGCAAAACTAGTGAAACGGTTTCTGAGAAGAACAGGGATAAGCAAGATAACAGTGAAGCTAACAAGGACCAACCATATGTCAAGATCAAACCTCTTCCAGGTCATAAGATATCCCTTGAGTCCCACCTTCAAGAATTAGATAAAGTAACCAAGGAAAAGGCTGGAAATAGAATCCCTAAATCTGGCAAACAGTGCAATGAGGTTTCTCCTCACATAAAGCCAATTCCTTCAGGGACAGTTTCACTAGGGGTTGTTACCAGATCCAAGGCAATTGTCACTTCTCAAATTTCAGAGTTTAATAATGTCGCAAACTATACGTGTCTGGAACATTAGAGGAGCGCATCTGAATATCAAGCTGGATGAATGTAAGCAGTTAATTAGGAAACACAATCTCTCTGCTTTAGCAATTTTGGAAAAAGAATTGAACGAAGACTTAACTAAGAGGGCGGCAAGGTACATTAACTGCTCTTGGCATCTTATACACAACTTAAGTGATGCAAACTATGGTAGAATCATGCTAATTTTTGATCCTACTATACATAGATTCACCAAAATCACATCATCTAATCAGTACATTCATTGCTATAATGTGCATATACCCACTGATACTTCTTTTTACTTTACTTTCGTTTATGCTTTAAATTCTGCTAATGCTAGAAATACTTTTTACAGGGATATGCTTAACTTCAGGCAACACACTCACCCTTGGCTAGTTTGCGGTGACTTTAATTCACCCCTGACCATCCATGATAGGGTTGGAGGGAATCCGATTAGTTTAAATGAGATAGGTCCTTTAAATACAGCTATTTCGAACACGAACCTTCTACTGATTAATTCCTTTGGTGCTGAGTTCACTTGGAATAATAGTAAAAGGAAAGGAACACACACTTTCACTAAGATAGATCATGCTTTTTGTAATTCTGTAGCACTTGATAAGTGGCCTTTCCTTTGCAATGAAATCCCCCTTCCAATTTTATCTGATCACTCCCCTCAAGTTATTCATTTAAATGAACATGAGCTTAGTAGAAGAACAAGTTTTAAATTCTTTAATGTTTGGGCTGACGCTGCTGACTTTATTGATAATGTTAAAAATAACTAGAACGTGCCTAGATGCGGTAATCCTATTTTTGTTCTGCATAAGAAGTTAAAATCCCTTAAATTTGTCCTTAAGCTATGGGCTAAGCGCAAGTATGGCAATGGTAATAGCATGTCTGATCATTGGCGTAGACAACTTGAACTAACGCAAATGCAGATGGTTGCTGATCCTGCTAATTCGACTTTATCAAGTATAGAGGCTGATATGTCTAACAAACACAGGGAAGCTTTAATCACGAAGGCGAATATGAAGAAACAAAAAGCGAGAATAGTTTGGCTCGAAGACGGTGATAGGAACACTTCCTACTTTCATTCTGTTTTGAGAACGAAACAAAACAATCAAGCTATTCACTTGATCATTAATAGCAGCGGACATGTATGCAATACTGAAAATGATATTCAGCAAGGTTTTGTGGATTATTTCACTAATCTTTTTGGTAATGCGGATAACTTTATCCTTATAATTGATGAAATTAATCCAACTATCCTCCCTACTATTAACGATGATCAACACTATTACCTTGGCACACCTATTACTGATAATGAGATCAGGGACGCAATGTTTTCCTTGAATAGAAATTCTAGTGGTGGCCTGACGGCTTTAACGCGTACTTCTTTAAGAAGTGTTGGAATATTGTTAAAACTGATGTATTTTTTGCTGTGCAGCATTTCTTTACTAAAGGTAAGAAGATGAATTCTTTTAATACTACCATTGCCATCATCCCCAAAGTGAATAATGCCAATAATGTTAATTCCTTTAGGCCTATATCTTGTTGCAATACCATCTATAAATGCATAACTAAAATTATTGCAACTAGATTTAAATCTGTCTTAACCTCTATTATTTCTGAAAATCAAGCTGCTTACTTACCGCAAAGGAATATTCTAGACAATGTTCTCCTTGCTCATGAACTTCTCAAGGGGTACAAAAATGCAAGCATCTCTCTGGGAATCATGTTAAAATTTGATATTAGGAAAGCTTTTGATACACTTCAATGGAAATCGATAACCAGAATACTTAGTTGAATGAATTTTCCAGCTAACTTTAATGCTAGGGTATATGAATGTATAAGCACTGCTAATTTTTCCGTCAACGTCAATGGCAGTCTTGCTGGTTTTTTCGCTAGCAGACAAGGTATACGACAAGGTGATCCTCTCTCCACATGTATTTTTATCACCGTTATGGAATTGCTTACTAGAATGCTTAATGCTCTAGTTGACTCTAAATAATTTGATTTACATCCCAAATGTAAGAATCCTAGAATTACTTCTCTTATGTTTGTCGATGAATTAATTATTTTTTGCAAACCCACTGTTAGAACACTTACTAATGTCATGAGCACCCTTAACAGTTTTTACCGTATGACTGGCCTACGAATTAATAGTGAAAAATCTGAATTTCTGGTCGCCGGTGTTTCTAATGATGATATTGATCGGATTAAAGTTATCACTGGACTTAATCTTAATGACACTTCGATTAATTATCTTGGACTACCTCTCACTTGTAGTAGAATTACTACCTCGCAATGCTTAACGCTGTACAATAAAATTATTGACAAACTTAATTGTTGGTCTGCCAAACAGATTAGCCAAGCTGGTAGATTGATTCTTATCAAATCCGTGGTTTGTGTTATGCATGTGTATTGGTCCAGAGCATTTGTTCTACCTCAGAGCTTTCTCACTATGATCAGAACGACCTTCATGAGATACTTTTGGAAGGGTAACACACGTCAGAAATATATTGCTCCAATCTCCTTTGCGAAGCTTGAAAAGCCTATTCGTCAAGGGGGCCTTGGGATCACTAATACTATTCTTTGGAATCGAGCGGCTATGGTGAAATATATCGACGACATGTTAAATAGAAAAAAAGCATTTGGGTTGATTGATCTTACAATAATGTGTTGAAAGACAAAACCTTTTGGTCAGTGCTTGCTTTGCAATGGCATAGCTGGACTTGGAAGAGCTTGATTAAGTTGAGACCGATGATCCTCCCTTATTTCAAACACGACATTTCAGCATTTAATTCAACGACGTTCTGGTGTGATCCTTGGCTCGACTATGGTGTTATTCTTAAAAGGGAGGTAACTTTTATGGAAATTGCGCAGACTGGAATAACACTTAATGCCACCGTGTCAAGATACTTTGATTGTCGTGGCTTCAATCTTCCTGCCAGAGCAGAGCGATTTCCGCTGTTTGGGATAGCATTTACAGTTACGAAATTTCCAACAATCAACTTGCGGCTGCCATTTGGAGGTGGAAAGGTAAACAATTTACCATTAAAAGCTTGTACTTAGAACTTCTTGGTGCTTCAGATCTTGTGGTATGCAGGTGGAGAAAAGCACTTTGGAGAAGGGACAATTGTGCTAAGGAGAACATGTGCTTATGGAAAATAATTAATCATGCTGTTCATACCAAAGACACTTTGCATGCACATGGAATGGTGGTTGAACGTTCCTGTACTCTGTGCATTAGAGAGGATGTGACGACCCCAAACCCCGTACTGATGGTGGCAAGGGTTATCTTTGGAATATAACACAGAAACAGATAATAGCAGAACAGAATTAAATAAATACACCAGAATGAACAATAGAATATACTGGATAAAAGTAATCATCAGAGTTACACAGTATACAGGATCGTACTTAGTAAAAATACAGTTCAGCTATACATAAATGTCTATAGCGGAAAATAAACAAAATATGTACAATAGGAGCTGAACAGCATAAAAAGATATAAATAATAGAATCCATCTTCAGCTCCAGCTATCCAGAAAGAACCAGCTAAACCTGAATACAAGGCTGCCCGTGTAGAAAAAGGGGCACCCGAGTTTAATAGTGAAACAAACTACGAGTCAGTCATGGGACTGGTATGAGAAATCTACTCAACGCATATATAATTCGGCTAATCACAGGACCACGCCACTTTCGTGGAACGGGTTTTCTCCATTGGATTGCCGGTGCTTTAAAACAAATCTTTCTTTTAAACATCGCTATGCTTTTATAAAAATGAAGCCGTTATAAGACTCAGTTCCCATCACACAATGCAACGCAAACCGGAGGATATAGTTTTTACTTTATAACGGCCAAAATATGCTTGATACGGATAAAACAAAGGCATTTGATATTATTTCTAGTGTTCATATGTTTTGAAAACAATTTCAAATCATAACTATCAATCATAGACGACATTAATGCCCCATACCACTATGTCGCCATATATAGGTATACAATCAAAACCGCATGATGTCATATTTGGAAATTGGATTTCCGTCATGAACCAAGGAAAAAGATAGTCCTTACCGAATTCATGACTCTCTAGCCCAAGCCACAGGCAAGCGCGCAGGCAAGCCTTGGAACGACAGGGCCGGTCCACCGATGTGGATTATTATGCCTGAACAATACGTTTCCCCGCCCTTTGGGGCGTAAACGAGCCAACGAATGACTCCATCGGACCCGGATCGTCCGATCAAATCGAGGCACCTCGCAACAGCAACAACCACATAGGTGAAAAGTATATAAATGTCAGGGCTGGTAGGTCACTGACACCACCCTAGCTGGAAAGAAACGCATGCCCTCCCTGTGGTCCTTCTCCCGTTTCTGGTTCATACCGGGGTGTGAGGCTCGCGAATTCACGTTATACACAAAGCTACGCCACACAGGCGGTGCTTTGATCATCACCACAAGACTTTGCTTTTCAACAGAAGCCTTGATCATTTGCCACTTAGGCATGCCACACTAGCAATTCATGCCATGCGACTGATGTCCATCGATATACCACCTCTGAGCTCGTGCGTCTCAGAGAAGGGCGTTAAGCAAAAGAATAAATTCTCCGCCGCCAAAACAGATGTATATTAAATAGAGATCAATCGACACAGAATAAAATCCAATGTCAGACACACAGTCCATTTACAAGTCCGTTCTGGGTCTGAACGAAACCGGAGGCACTAAATACCTCGCAAACCCATCGATCACCACATACGTCTGGACGATCACCACTCATTATCCATATTTCGGGATGCCTCCCAATCAGGACCTCGGTTACCATCCAAACGAGGTGAAGATCTCCGGTCTTCGACCACCATCTTCATCTTCGAATTTCAATCGTCGGTCAATTATTCGAAATGAGAATTAACTCGGCCTTTTCAAATAATTCACGTATATTTAGAATTTCAAATCAATTTACTTCAATGGTTAAATCATTCGACAACACTAATTTTGTTCTTTAATGTAATTTTTCACACCAAACACATTCAACCATTAAATACCACATAAATCGAGCAAATTCAGTTTATTTCCATTCCATATCGTTTACGATATTTTATAACAATTTATCGCTATTTTTATTTATTTTAAAATAGCCAATTTATTCAAAACGACGCTCGGGCCATAACGCGGCCGTGGCGCTATTTTTCTTCAGATTTGATTTACACATAGCTGAAAATCTAACCGTTGGATCTTCACAAAATTTACATCATTAGAAAGGTCTTTTCAAAACGAATCCAACAGTTCCAGTTTCGGGAAAATCCGACGGTCGGATCTCCCGGTACAATCGTTTGAAGTTTCCATTTCAAAATACGAACTGCAGCGTCGTTATTCGATTAAATATAATTATATTTTTATATATATATGTAAAGACCCGCAACTCCCCCGTAAAGGAAAGCGTCGGATAGTTCGAGAACAAGCCACAACAGAACGCATACAAAGAACATTTCATTGTATATTACAACAATGCATCAGATTACAAGAATATACAGAGTTTAAAAGAATATTACACAGAATTATCAGAGATTTAAATTACATTTAAATACAACGCAGCGGAAAATAATACAATAAACAACTAGAAGAAGATATACGGATACAAAGCTTTCCGGATATCGTTCCAGCTGTAAACCAGGATCCTGTGAATATAAATCTGCAAAACCAAACTACTAGCTGCCCGTGTCGAAAATAGGGGCACCCAGAGTTTAGGTTAAAACAATAAACTCCAGGTCAGTCATGTGACTGGTGTGAGAACTAAAACAGTTATTAATCTTTATTTTAAAGTTAGGTAAATCAAGGGACCACGCCGTATAACACGGAACGGGTTTCCTCCCAAGAATACCAGTGCATAAAACAAACAGCGCAATGCTAAATAAAGAAAAATGAAGCTGTTATAAGACCCAGGTCCCATCACACAATGCAACGCAGTCGAGGATAGGGTTTTCCCTTATAACAGCCAAAGAATGCTTGATACGTTTAAAACAAATCATTTGATACTATAATAAGTGCATAGTGTATAAAACAACTTCAAATCATAAGTATCAATCATAGGCGGCATAAGCGCCCCATCCCACTATGTCGCCATATATAGGATATACAATCAAAACCGCAAAGTCTCGTATTTGGAAATTGGATTTCCATCTATGAACCGAGGCAAAAGATAGTCCTCAACCGATTCGAGACTGCCTAGCCCCAGCCTCAGGATCAGAGCTCGAGTGACCCTAGGAGCGACAGGGCCGGTCCACCGATGTGGATTAAAATGCCTGAACACTACGTTTCCCCGCCCTTTGGGGCGTAAATGAGCCACTAAATGACTCCATCGGTTCGAGAACGACCGATCAATCCGAGGCGCCTCGCAACAGCAACAACCACATAAGTCAAACTCGTCAGGGCGTGTAAAACCACTGACGCCACTTCTAACTAGGAAGAAACGCAGGCCCTCCCTGAGGTCCTTTCTCCCGTTTTTGGTTCATACCGGGTGTGAAACTCGCGAAGTAAACGTTACACAAAGCTACGCCACAAAGGCCGTGCTTTGATCATCACCACAAGACTTTGCTTTTCAACAGAAGCCTTGATCATTTGCATCTTAGCATGCCACACAGGCAAACCACTCTATGCAACCGATATCAGTCACACAGAATGAAATCCAATGTCAGACACACAGTCCATTTACAAGTCCGTTCTGGGGCTGAACGAAACCGGAGGCACCTAGTACCCCGCATATCCATCGATCTCCAAGTACGTCTGGACGATCACCAACTGTTTCCATCTTCTTGGGTGTACAGCCCAATCAAGATCATCAGTTATCACCCAAACGACGTGAAGACCTCCGGTCTTCGACCATCGTCTTCATCTTCGACTTATCGTCGTATCAGTTATTCAGAATGGGATAAACCCGGTCTTCCCGAATAACTCGCGTATATTTTATAAAAGTGTTACACAAACACAACATACGCCTCATTCCAATTCATCAGTCACTAACCGTAAATTAATCAAGAGAATAATTCCCCAAATATTAACCCCGAAGGCCGAAACCAACATCAGATCAATATCCAGAAAACCATTCTGCTTGGCTAACCGACAGTTAGTTTCTAAATTTCACGTTCAAATCTAATTAAAGATTTAACTATCGCCTGGAGCAAAACTGGTGATACTCCATTCTCGATCTTTTCAATCTAATTAAAGATTCATTAAAACTCCACTTAGTTTTAATCTGTGACTGGGTTAAAGAATCAGTGTCATTTAAAACACGGTTCACGATAAACCCAAAGTCACATCCCATTAATTATCGGGTTAAAGAACAAGTGTTATTTAAAACACTGTTCACGATAAACCCAAAAATCAATATCATTTCAATTCCAATTAAATATTATTTAATTGGTGAACTTCATTAAATCTAAATCAAAAGATTTAATCTTTTCTCAACTGGGTTCAAGAACAGTGTTAGTGAAGACACCATTCACGACAAACCCAAATCACATTCATTAATTATCGGGTTAAAGAACAAGTGTTATTTAAAACACTGTTCACGATAAACCCAAAAATCAATACCCATTTCAATTCCAATTAAATATCATTTAACTGGTACACTTCATTAAATCTAAATAAAAAGATTTAATCTTTTCTCAACTGGGTTTAAGAACAGTGTTAGTGAAGACACCATTCACGACAAACCCAAATCACATTCGATATTCAATACAAGGCTCTGAATAGAAAATATATCGGCTTATATTCAATATCGAATTCTACGACTAACAAATGTCGTATTGGAAATAACGATACAAATATATCTTTCAAATTTCCATAACAACACCTGTAATATCACGAATTCCAACATCGAAATATTCCGAAGACAATTTCGATTCAACTCCACTCCAATGCAATCATTGGAAATTTTGGTTATTTTCAAAACCATTTCAAATTCAATTTATTTATTTAAAAATAAATAGAATTATAATTCTAGTTCAAATCTAGTTCATTTCGATAAAAATCTATTTTTATCTTTTCAAATATGGAGTTTTTCATCCCAAACTTTCACAAATCACTTCTTATGATTTTACACAAATTATTACTATTTTTAATAATTTTATCAAGGCCCGTACAGTCGATTTCCATTAACGGCCATCGAACTGCACTTACAGCGACCTTTTTCGAATTTGATTTGGACGTAATTCCAAATCCAACCGTTAGATTTCAAATTTCTAATATTCGTTAGAAAGCTCTTTTCGATACGAACCCAACGGTTCCGGTTTTAGGAGAATCCGACGGTCGGATCTCCCGCAATGTCCGTTTGAAATAAATGGTCGAAATTCACGAACTGCCGCGGCGCGGCGCGTTCTATTCAGGCCATTATATTATATATATAATATATATAATATATACTTCGCCGATTTTTATTTAAAACGAATTATATAAACAGTTTTAAATTCATTTCAAAATTTATTTCGACTTCCATTTCAATTCAAAGCAAAATTGAATTCTTCTTTATAAATTCGTTTCAAAATTCATTTCTGTTCAATTCAAATTTCAATTCAATTTGAATTCATATTCAATTCAATTCATTTCGAAATCGTTTTCAATTCAATTCATTTCGAATTCGTTTTCAATTCAATTTATTTCGAAATCGTTTTCAATTCAATTCATTTCGAATTCGTTTTCAATTCAATTCATTTCGAATTCGTTTTCAATTCAATTCATTTCGAAATCGTTTTCAATTCAATTCATTTCGAAATCGTTTTCAATTCAATTCATTTCGAAATCGTTTTCAATTCAATTCATTTCGAAATCGTTTTCAATTCAATTCATTTCGAAATCGTTTTCAATTCAATTCATTTCGAAATCGTTTTCAATTCAATTCATTTCGAAATCGTTTTCAATTCAATTCATTTCGAATTCGTTTTCAATTGATATAAATATCGTTCACGTCAAAATGGCGTCAATCTAATCAACACGGCTTCATATATTCCTTTATTTTCAAATATTCTATTTCAAATATTTCTTTTTCAAATATTTCTTTTTCAAAACTGGAATGAGGCCCAATCAATTACCATATAATGTTAATTATATGGATTTTCTACAACACATGCATATATCAACAACGATGAATAATCAACCATCATCCAAAGTGCATTCTACACTGTATAAGCATCAAATATAAATATTCAACGCTTATAACAGTCTGTCAATCAATCGATCGACACACAACTAAACAATCGGGATTAGTGTACGTCAAATATCATCCCAACACCCGTGTAGGGTTTCAAACAATCAAACACAGATTTTATTTGTGCAGTTGGGCGATGTGTAAAATTTATCGACCCAATCAATGTCCTTCAAATAAGTGTACATAAACAAACCATCTGGTTTGCAAATGAATATTTTATTTATTCACATTCACGTTAAAATTTATATTTTTAACGACAAAACATTTTATTTCAACATATGAATTTCTCTTCGGTTCATTCTTTAAAAAAAATGATATTTTTATTTTTCTAACATATTTTAGAAAATTTCGGCAGCATAACGGCACGATACTAGAAACGGGACGAGGCCTAGCCTTATCCCCGGTCTAGTGAAGGCCCACGCCATTCACTCATCAATCAAATCAATTTCATTTTGCAAACCACAAAATTTGGAGTAAGGGTCTAACCTAGCCTTACTCCTTCGCCTTATAACGGCGCACGTCTAATCCTAACCAATTTATCGATTCGATTTTTCACACCACAAACCACATTCAAACCAATATCACAATCAATCACCAAACAATCAAACAAACAAGTCCATGGTCTGTGGACGATTGTGTCGGGTGCTACTAAGCACCGTCTGCATCCTAGTATATATATATAACTAGAAATAAAATAGAAAGGTGAGAAATTCTCACTTATAGCTATCCAGCTCCACGGCTCTTCCTTTGCAGAAGTCTTCGTCGTTTCGCCTTTTTGTCACCTTCGTTGCTGCTTTCACTACATACGTAAAAATCACATTTTTACTTCGCTATTCAATATATAAAAATCGAATTTTTAGTTCGCTATTTAATATATAAAAATCGAATTTTTAGTTCAAAGTTCAATATATAAAAATCGAATTTTTATTTCAAAAAGTTCAAATCCTTTCCTTTTTAAAATCTAAACCTTTCACTTTTAAAGTTTAAATCTTTTCACCTTTAAAGTTTAAAATAACTTTTTCAAATCAAAGTTTTTAAAATTCCTAAAATCAGTTTTATTCTTTTATTTTAAAATCAGTTTTAACCTTTTATTTTCAGCTTTATACTTTATAAAAATTTCAGTTTTACTTTAAATAAAATTTCAGTTTTACTTTAAATAAAATTTCAGTTTTTAACTTCCTAAAAATTCAGTTTTTTTAAAATCAACAAAATTTTACAGTTTAAATGAAAATAAGTAAATAAAAAAAAACCAAAACTTACAGGGGCTCGTCGAGTGGTCGGGGGGGCTTCATCGAGGCTTGCAGATCGGAGGGGGGGCTCGACTTCATCGGCGGCGCTAGGGTTCGGGGGGGGCGCTCGCTGTCCTCGCGTGGAGGAGGGAGGAGGAAAGAGTCGCGAGGGGGAGGAGGCCGAAGAGGGGACAGGGGCTTCAACTGAGTGGCGGGCGATTGGAGGAGGAGGCCGACGCGGGGGTGGCGGCTCCGACGAGGGAAAGGGGCGATTTCGATTTCGTTTCCCTTTTTTTTTTTTTTTTCTTTTTTAGTTTTCTGTAAAAGGAAATCGGGGGGGGGGGCCTGGGTAGTAAAGGGGGAGATAATATTCTTTTTTTTTTTTTTTTTATTTAATTAATAAATTTTATCCTAAAGAGTTGACTTTCACATTCGACCTCGAAACGAGGCCCACCGCCTGTCGTCCATAGCGTTTTACCCCCATTCCGAACACAATGGGATATATATCGCAAGCTGATTTGATTGTTACAATCAGTTTCCGTTAAATTTACATTTAAATCATTATATTGAATTTTAAACGTACATTTCAAGTTACCGGGGTCACATACTAACCCTAAAAATTCCCGAAAAATATTTTCTAGCTTCGTATTGACGATACGGTCCTAACAAAACTAGTTTCGTCGAATTCTGAGACCGTTAGAAAAATGGCCAATTTCCAGTCGATTAAAATCAACTGAAATGGTCAAAACACGTTTTCCTTTGCCACGCTCACATATTGATTCGAAAAATTATGAAATTTGAAACCTAGCAATAACTCGACATCACGGACCCAACAAAAGTGGTTTCGTCGAAATCCGAGGTCATTTGCAAAATGTCCATTTTTAAGGGCCTGAATTCCATAGCGACTATTCAGAATTTTCAACTGGACATATCTCATCATTTATAAAGTGAAATCTCAGTTTCTCAACTTCGTTGGAAAGATATCATCAATTAGATCCTAATGTTTTTGGTTTCACAAAAATCCGGATTGTTTTGCACCCGGTACATTCAATTGAAGTTTGAAATCGAATTTTCGAACTACCGCGCCATTTTCAATTCCTTTTATAATTATATATAATTATTTATATTCTAACGACGACGTATATAATATATACGTTCGAATTATATTCAAAATAAATTTCTCGTCAATATTATTTAAAATAATTCATTTTAAATAATCAAAATTCGCTAAAATTGCCAAAATAAAAATTTTAAACTGGCCCAGATTTTACGGGTTGTTACAATCTCCCCCACTTAAAACTTTTCGTCCCCGAAAAGGAACAAAGTCGAAAGTGGTTTGATTAATCAACTCTACGCTCGATCTGGCTTCCATTCTCCAACTCTTTAGTTTCTGAGAATTTTCAAAACTTCAAAATTTTGGCTAACACCCTAAATTTTTGAAAAATTTCGCCATAACCTCCCCTGCACCGGGAGCATCGGGGAATTTCAAATAGCTTCCCCGGTCCTTCAGATCTCAAAAAGAAAAAGAAAAAGCCAAGCGGCTAGCCAATAGGCTCACAAAATCATCATCACCCAAACAACGCAGGAAATTATGTAGTAAACATGTACCTATTTGTCGGGCAAACAAATTTTATTCTCGGCTCTAGCCTCCTTGCTATGACCTGTTCAATGTAAGTACATATATGCAAGCAAATGCGACCAATTTTCGATACAGTTCAATATTCGATTTAAATTATGCATAATGGTTCAAAATTAGCAAACAATTAACCAAACAACACAAACATCAATCAATTAGTGAATTTAAAGTTTCAAATTCATAATTTTGATACATAGACAAAAATCAGATTTTTGATGCTAAATCACAACAATAAGCCCTATCTAATTTTGGTTCTCACACCAGCCTATATGGAAATATATAGATAACCCACTCTCGCCAGTCGAACACAACACAGATGACGATGCCTCATCATCAGAATCATCCCCGGGCAACTAGAATGTGATTCTATATCTACCCAATATATTAAAACTTCGAATACAAGCCGCTAAGCGTGTATGCAAAATCTTTATATACTCGATTGCCCAAATTCAATTTAAATAGACTATTCAAATACGAATACTTAAGATTTGAATTTCCAAAACAAAGTGGGTTTTCACTTTTATTTTCAAAAACAACACTCTTTCGACTCGTTCTAGGACACTACTGATCCCATCTCTAACGAGTCATCCTCATTGGATATTACTAATCCAATATCTGATGAATTCTTTCATATGTTTCTAATGTGTCTTGTTCTCTGAGCTTTGTAAACCAAAGCTCTGATACCACGTGTAAAGACCCGCAACTCCCCCGTAAAGGAAAGCGTCGGATAGTTCGAGAACAAGCCACAACAGAACGCATACAAAGAACATTTCATTGTATATTACAACAATGCATCAGATTACAAGAATATACAGAGTTTAAAAGAATATTACACAGAATTATCAGAGATTTAAATTACATTTAAATACAACGCAGCGGAAAATAATACAATAAACAACTAGAAGAAGATATACGGATACAAAGCTTTCCGGATATCGTTCCAGCTGTAAACCAGGATCCTGTGAATATAAATCTGCAAAACCAAACTACTAGCTGCCCGTGTCGAAAATAGGGGCACCCAGAGTTTAGGTTAAAACAATAAACTCCAGGTCAGTCATGTGACTGGTGTGAGAACTAAAACAGTTATTAATCTTTATTTTAAAGTTAGGTAAATCAAGGGACCACGCCGTATAACACGGAACGGGTTTCCTCCCAAGAATACCAGTGCATAAAACAAACAGCGCAATGCTAAATAAAGAAAAATGAAGCTGTTATAAGACCCAGGTCCCATCACACAATGCAACGCAGTCGAGGATAGGGTTTTCCCTTATAACAGCCAAAGAATGCTTGATACGTTTAAAACAAATCATTTGATACTATAATAAGTGCATAGTGTATAAAACAACTTCAAATCATAAGTATCAATCATAGGCGGCATAAGCGCCCCATCCCACTATGTCGCCATATATAGGATATACAATCAAAACCGCAAAGTCTCGTATTTGGAAATTGGATTTCCATCTATGAACCGAGGCAAAAGATAGTCCTCAACCGATTCGAGACTGCCTAGCCCCAGCCTCAGGATCAGAGCTCGAGTGACCCTAGGAGCGACAGGGCCGGTCCACCGATGTGGATTAAAATGCCTGAACACTACGTTTCCCCGCCCTTTGGGGCGTAAATGAGCCACTAAATGACTCCATCGGTTCGAGAACGACCGATCAATCCGAGGCGCCTCGCAACAGCAACAACCACATAAGTCAAACTCGTCAGGGCGTGTAAAACCACTGACGCCACTTCTAACTAGGAAGAAACGCAGGCCCTCCCTGAGGTCCTTTCTCCCGTTTTTGGTTCATACCGGGTGTGAAACTCGCGAAGTAAACGTTACACAAAGCTACGCCACAAAGGCCGTGCTTTGATCATCACCACAAGACTTTGCTTTTCAACAGAAGCCTTGATCATTTGCATCTTAGCATGCCACACAGGCAAACCACTCTATGCAACCGATATCAGTCACACAGAATGAAATCCAATGTCAGACACACAGTCCATTTACAAGTCCGTTCTGGGGCTGAACGAAACCGGAGGCACCTAGTACCCCGCATATCCATCGATCTCCAAGTACGTCTGGACGATCACCAACTGTTTCCATCTTCTTGGGTGTACAGCCCAATCAAGATCATCAGTTATCACCCAAACGACGTGAAGACCTCCGGTCTTCGACCATCGTCTTCATCTTCGACTTATCGTCGTATCAGTTATTCAGAATGGGATAAACCCGGTCTTCCCGAATAACTCGCGTATATTTTATAAAAGTGTTACACAAACACAACATACGCCTCATTCCAATTCATCAGTCACTAACCGTAAATTAATCAAGAGAATAATTCCCCAAATATTAACCCCGAAGGCCGAAACCAACATCAGATCAATATCCAGAAAACCATTCTGCTTGGCTAACCGACAGTTAGTTTCTAAATTTCACGTTCAAATCTAATTAAAGATTTAACTATCGCCTGGAGCAAAACTGGTGATACTCCATTCTCGATCTTTTCAATCTAATTAAAGATTCATTAAAACTCCACTTAGTTTTAATCTGTGACTGGGTTAAAGAATCAGTGTCATTTAAAACACGGTTCACGATAAACCCAAAGTCACATCCCATTAATTATCGGGTTAAAGAACAAGTGTTATTTAAAACACTGTTCACGATAAACCCAAAAATCAATATCATTTCAATTCCAATTAAATATTATTTAATTGGTGAACTTCATTAAATCTAAATCAAAAGATTTAATCTTTTCTCAACTGGGTTCAAGAACAGTGTTAGTGAAGACACCATTCACGACAAACCCAAATCACATTCATTAATTATCGGGTTAAAGAACAAGTGTTATTTAAAACACTGTTCACGATAAACCCAAAAATCAATACCCATTTCAATTCCAATTAAATATCATTTAACTGGTACACTTCATTAAATCTAAATAAAAAGATTTAATCTTTTCTCAACTGGGTTTAAGAACAGTGTTAGTGAAGACACCATTCACGACAAACCCAAATCACATTCGATATTCAATACAAGGCTCTGAATAGAAAATATATCGGCTTATATTCAATATCGAATTCTACGACTAACAAATGTCGTATTGGAAATAACGATACAAATATATCTTTCAAATTTCCATAACAACACCTGTAATATCACGAATTCCAACATCGAAATATTCCGAAGACAATTTCGATTCAACTCCACTCCAATGCAATCATTGGAAATTTTGGTTATTTTCAAAACCATTTCAAATTCAATTTATTTATTTAAAAATAAATAGAATTATAATTCTAGTTCAAATCTAGTTCATTTCGATAAAAATCTATTTTTATCTTTTCAAATATGGAGTTTTTCATCCCAAACTTTCACAAATCACTTCTTATGATTTTACACAAATTATTACTATTTTTAATAATTTTATCAAGGCCCGTACAGTCGATTTCCATTAACGGCCATCGAACTGCACTTACAGCGACCTTTTTCGAATTTGATTTGGACGTAATTCCAAATCCAACCGTTAGATTTCAAATTTCTAATATTCGTTAGAAAGCTCTTTTCGATACGAACCCAACGGTTCCGGTTTTAGGAGAATCCGACGGTCGGATCTCCCGCAATGTCCGTTTGAAATAAATGGTCGAAATTCACGAACTGCCGCGGCGCGGCGCGTTCTATTCAGGCCATTATATTATATATATAATATATATAATATATACTTCGCCGATTTTTATTTAAAACGAATTATATAAACAGTTTTAAATTCATTTCAAAATTTATTTCGACTTCCATTTCAATTCAAAGCAAAATTGAATTCTTCTTTATAAATTCGTTTCAAAATTCATTTCTGTTCAATTCAAATTTCAATTCAATTTGAATTCATATTCAATTCAATTCATTTCGAAATCGTTTTCAATTCAATTCATTTCGAATTCGTTTTCAATTCAATTTATTTCGAAATCGTTTTCAATTCAATTCATTTCGAATTCGTTTTCAATTCAATTCATTTCGAATTCGTTTTCAATTCAATTCATTTCGAAATCGTTTTCAATTCAATTCATTTCGAAATCGTTTTCAATTCAATTCATTTCGAAATCGTTTTCAATTCAATTCATTTCGAAATCGTTTTCAATTCAATTCATTTCGAAATCGTTTTCAATTCAATTCATTTCGAAATCGTTTTCAATTCAATTCATTTCGAAATCGTTTTCAATTCAATTCATTTCGAATTCGTTTTCAATTGATATAAATATCGTTCACGTCAAAATGGCGTCAATCTAATCAACACGGCTTCATATATTCCTTTATTTTCAAATATTCTATTTCAAATATTTCTTTTTCAAATATTTCTTTTTCAAAACTGGAATGAGGCCCAATCAATTACCATATAATGTTAATTATATGGATTTTCTACAACACATGCATATATCAACAACGATGAATAATCAACCATCATCCAAAGTGCATTCTACACTGTATAAGCATCAAATATAAATATTCAACGCTTATAACAGTCTGTCAATCAATCGATCGACACACAACTAAACAATCGGGATTAGTGTACGTCAAATATCATCCCAACACCCGTGTAGGGTTTCAAACAATCAAACACAGATTTTATTTGTGCAGTTGGGCGATGTGTAAAATTTATCGACCCAATCAATGTCCTTCAAATAAGTGTACATAAACAAACCATCTGGTTTGCAAATGAATATTTTATTTATTCACATTCACGTTAAAATTTATATTTTTAACGACAAAACATTTTATTTCAACATATGAATTTCTCTTCGGTTCATTCTTTAAAAAAAATGATATTTTTATTTTTCTAACATATTTTAGAAAATTTCGGCAGCATAACGGCACGATACTAGAAACGGGACGAGGCCTAGCCTTATCCCCGGTCTAGTGAAGGCCCACGCCATTCACTCATCAATCAAATCAATTTCATTTTGCAAACCACAAAATTTGGAGTAAGGGTCTAACCTAGCCTTACTCCTTCGCCTTATAACGGCGCACGTCTAATCCTAACCAATTTATCGATTCGATTTTTCACACCACAAACCACATTCAAACCAATATCACAATCAATCACCAAACAATCAAACAAACAAGTCCATGGTCTGTGGACGATTGTGTCGGGTGCTACTAAGCACCGTCTGCATCCTAGTATATATATATAACTAGAAATAAAATAGAAAGGTGAGAAATTCTCACTTATAGCTATCCAGCTCCACGGCTCTTCCTTTGCAGAAGTCTTCGTCGTTTCGCCTTTTTGTCACCTTCGTTGCTGCTTTCACTACATACGTAAAAATCACATTTTTACTTCGCTATTCAATATATAAAAATCGAATTTTTAGTTCGCTATTTAATATATAAAAATCGAATTTTTAGTTCAAAGTTCAATATATAAAAATCGAATTTTTATTTCAAAAAGTTCAAATCCTTTCCTTTTTAAAATCTAAACCTTTCACTTTTAAAGTTTAAATCTTTTCACCTTTAAAGTTTAAAATAACTTTTTCAAATCAAAGTTTTTAAAATTCCTAAAATCAGTTTTATTCTTTTATTTTAAAATCAGTTTTAACCTTTTATTTTCAGCTTTATACTTTATAAAAATTTCAGTTTTACTTTAAATAAAATTTCAGTTTTACTTTAAATAAAATTTCAGTTTTTAACTTCCTAAAAATTCAGTTTTTTTAAAATCAACAAAATTTTACAGTTTAAATGAAAATAAGTAAATAAAAAAAAACCAAAACTTACAGGGGCTCGTCGAGTGGTCGGGGGGGCTTCATCGAGGCTTGCAGATCGGAGGGGGGGCTCGACTTCATCGGCGGCGCTAGGGTTCGGGGGGGGCGCTCGCTGTCCTCGCGTGGAGGAGGGAGGAGGAAAGAGTCGCGAGGGGGAGGAGGCCGAAGAGGGGACAGGGGCTTCAACTGAGTGGCGGGCGATTGGAGGAGGAGGCCGACGCGGGGGTGGCGGCTCCGACGAGGGAAAGGGGCGATTTCGATTTCGTTTCCCTTTTTTTTTTTTTTTTTCTTTTTTAGTTTTCTGTAAAAGGAAATCGGGGGGGGGGCCTGGGTAGTAAAGGGGGAGATAATATTCTTTTTTTTTTTTTTTTTATTTAATTAATAAATTTTATCCTAAAGAGTTGACTTTCACATTCGACCTCGAAACGAGGCCCACCGCCTGTCGTCCATAGCGTTTTACCCCCATTCCGAACACAATGGGATATATATCGCAAGCTGATTTGATTGTTACAATCAGTTTCCGTTAAATTTACATTTAAATCATTATATTGAATTTTAAACGTACATTTCAAGTTACCGGGGTCACATACTAACCCTAAAAATTCCCGAAAAATATTTTCTAGCTTCGTATTGACGATACGGTCCTAACAAAACTAGTTTCGTCGAATTCTGAGACCGTTAGAAAAATGGCCAATTTCCAGTCGATTAAAATCAACTGAAATGGTCAAAACACGTTTTCCTTTGCCACGCTCACATATTGATTCGAAAAATTATGAAATTTGAAACCTAGCAATAACTCGACATCACGGACCCAACAAAAGTGGTTTCGTCGAAATCCGAGGTCATTTGCAAAATGTCCATTTTTAAGGGCCTGAATTCCATAGCGACTATTCAGAATTTTCAACTGGACATATCTCATCATTTATAAAGTGAAATCTCAGTTTCTCAACTTCGTTGGAAAGATATCATCAATTAGATCCTAATGTTTTTGGTTTCACAAAAATCCGGATTGTTTTGCACCCGGTACATTCAATTGAAGTTTGAAATCGAATTTTCGAACTACCGCGCCATTTTCAATTCCTTTTATAATTATATATAATTATTTATATTCTAACGACGACGTATATAATATATACGTTCGAATTATATTCAAAATAAATTTCTCGTCAATATTATTTAAAATAATTCATTTTAAATAATCAAAATTCGCTAAAATTGCCAAAATAAAAATTTTAAACTGGCCCAGATTTTACGGGTTGTTACAATATATAAATATAATCGATTTTGGCGCTGTTTTTCTTCAGATTTGAATTAAACATTCCAGACAATCCTACAAAGTTGGTGCCATTGGAAAGATTTTTCCAAAGCCAACCCAACGGTTGCGATTTCAGGAAAATCCGATGGTCGGATCTCCCGGTACAATCGTTTGAAATCACGGTTTCAAATTGCGAACTGCACGGCCACGTTTCGTTTTAATTTTATTTATATTTATATATTTATATAACTATAGTTCATGCTATAATTTCAATATCGTTTTTACTTCAAATATTTCACTAACGCCTTAAAATTTTGGAAAATTTCGCCATAACCTCCTTTGTACGGGAGGGGCTGGGAAAATTCCCAAATAACCACACGGGCGTCTCATGTCGAAAAGAAAAAGAAAAAGCCAAGCGGGTAGCCAACAGGCTCATAAAATCATCACCCAAACAAAACAGTAAATGTGTACCTATTTGTCGGGCACAAAATTTTATTCCTCTTCTCTAGCCCCTTTGCTATAACCTGTTCAATGAATATGCATGTACATATATACAGTTCTTATCCTTTATCATTTTCCATTCAACTTCATATTTGATTCCATTTGGTTTAAAAACACCATTCATTCTAACGTTGCATGTATAGGCAAAAATCATATCATTAGCTAATTAATGAATATTTGAACTCATATATGTTTATTTGAACGAGTGGCTAATTTTAACACTTCACATTTCAACGATTCATGTATATAATAAAAATGTGATTTTTATTGTAACACAATTCATTTCAAAACACTATTATTTTATATAGTGTATATTTAGGTGATAAAAATAGGATTTTTCTTATAAAACAATTTCTTTCAAATCGAGATTATTTTACACAGTTCATATAGTCGATAAAAGGTGATTTTTATTATCAAACAATTTATTTCAAAATATGAATACCATTCAACACATGAATTTCAAATCAACGAATGAATATCGATTCAACACATGAAGGTTTTCTATAGTTTCTATATATAGATAAAAATGTGATTTTTTTTATATTTAAAATGCGAATACCATTCAACACATGAATTTCTAATCAACGAATGAATATCGATTCAACACATGAAGGTTTTCTATAGTTTCTATATATAGATAAAAATGTGATTTTTTTATTTAAAATGCGAATACCATTCAACACATGAATTCTAATCAACGAATGAATATCGATTCAACACATGAAGGTTTTCTATTCAATGAATAAATATAGTTTTAGCAAATGAAAATAATTCAAACACATGAATATTATTCAAAATTTCGGCAGCATAACGGCAGGGTAGTTAAAACCGGGACCGTCCCTAGTACGGCTCCTCGCTCTACCTTAAAACCTCGCTGTTTTTGACAATGGGAATCATGCATCTAGTTCGCACGCAGGCGGCATGTATATATTTATTTCATTTCCACAAACTAATCCTATGTGGTTTCAACCAAATATTTCTCAACCACGAATGGGTATTTTTCAACCACAATCAATCAATATCAACCACAAACAATCCCAAACAACCATTCGCTATCAATCAATTTTCACACCAATCACAACCAATAAATATCGTCCATGGTTTGTGGACGAGGGGTGTATGTATATATATATATATATATTTATATATATAGCAATTCACTCTTATTTCAAAATAGATAGAGACAAATGGGAATAACCGAACCACGTCTACAAAATGCCAGTACCAGGCAGCTGCTTCAAAGCCAACGTTCTTTCGTTGTTATAATATGGGAAAGATGTCGGGATCCACGATTCTACCAGATATGTCTTTTTCATTCCGTCGAAAACCAAAAAGAAAAATCTTGTGGAAAGAGCAAAAAAAAACACATATATAATTTTTACAACGCATATATAACTTATGCATCGAACGTACAACTTATACAACGCTTATACATGAGGTGTACAACGCTTATATAACTCATACATCGATTATATAATTTATACATCATCGTTTTCCATATTGTTTTTAAATCAGAAATTTCACATTTCACATTTTGTATATATATACAATTCACAGTCACAACATAATCAAATAAATCGTCCATGGTCTGTGGACGTATGTGAACAGTTCAGATATGCAGTTATAATATAAATAACTGTACAAGAAAATTTATAGTGAGAGAATTCTCACCTTAATTGGTTTTAATTTCTGAATTTCCGCTCTATTCAGATTTGAATTTGCCTCAAATTTTAACGCTCTCTATTTCGACTCTAGTCAGTTCTGGAATGTAGTGTTCGCTTATGCGAATCCAACACAATTTGAATCATCTGATTTCATCACTATTTGCATAAGTTATGGTATGGCAAAGATTAATTTCCTAAATAAAATTAATTAAAATAATTAAGGGCTAATTACTTTTCTCCTAATCCATCCCTACCATCGTTTATTCCACTGGACCAAAGAACCCATCAGCTGTTGCAAACCCTTCACCATCGCACTCCGTACGAGGCGCCAGGACCTCATCCGTCGATGCCACGTGGAGCGCCGCCACTCGCCCCACCTACGGCCAGGAGGACAGCCAGCTCGCACCTCCTATGGTGCCGGAAAACCACGGTGAACGGCAGCCCTACACGGCCCCAAATCGAAGGCCACGCTCCACCATTTTTGATCATACCACTCTAGATTTAAAGCCCTTACTTAGAGCTAGGATTTTCCCCTTCCACTCTCGATTTAATTCCTTCTATTTTTGTCGCGATTTGGAATTGAAATTTTGAGCGATATTGGTCGTTAAACGAATGAAGCGGCGGCAGATAAATGTGATTAGGGTTTGGGAAAATAGGGTTATTTATATATATTTAATTATTATTTTAAATTCTTTTGAATCCAATGGTTACTTGTTTATCCATATGAAATCTAAATCAAACCCAACGACTGTCGCCCCCAGCTAATTACCCCCATTCCGAACACAATGGGATATGTCCCGCAGGCCGATTCGACTGTTTGAGTCAGTTTTCCTTCAAATTAAAATATATAACATTCAATATTTTAATTTGAACGTACATTTCAATTTACCAGGGCCACAAACTGATTCGAAAAATTCCAGAAAAATTAATCTAGCTATGTTTTGACGATACGGTCCCAACAACACTAGTTTCGTCGAATTCTGAGACCGTTTGCAAAAAGGCCCATTTCTGGTCGATCTAATTTAACTGTAATTGGCCAAAACACGTTTTCCTTTGCCACTCTCACATACTAGCTTCAAAAATTATGAAATTTGAAACCTAGCAAAAACTTCACATCCCGGATCCAACAAAAGTGGTTTCGTCGAATTCCGAGGTCGTTTGCAAAATGGCCAATTTCACGGGCTATATAAATTCCATGGCGACCTTTCTGAAAATTCATTCGGCCATAACTTTTGCTTTCTGCTATGTAAATTCGATTTTTCAGATTCGTTAGAAAGGTATTCACTAACAGATTTAAATATTTTTGGTTTCACTAAAATCCGTTTTGTTTTGCACCCGTTACAGTCAGACAAAGTTTGAATTCCATTTTTGAAACTGCAGCGCCATTTCCGGCCTTGTTTATAATTATAATTAATTATATTCGTTTTCAATGGTCGATTCAAACTCACTTTCCATTGCCATTATTTAAAATATTTATTTTAAATATTTAAAATCCATTATTTTAGCCAATTTAAAAATTTTAAATTGGTTCAGATTTTCTGGGTCGTTACAATCTCCCCCACTTAAAACTTTTTGTCCCCGAAAAGGAACAAAGTCGAAAGTGGTTTGATAAATCTACAATCACACAACACAACCAACAATCAAATCGTTTTTAACTTTTCAAAAATATACCTTTCCAATTAATTCCTATTCTTTTAAAATTATTCAGACTATAGAATTAAATGTGCATATCCATGAAAGGAAAATAACAACAGAGTAGAGAATTAAATGGTAATGCAAAGTATGGTAAATGTACCTTGCACCAGAGTCAATCAGAGATATCCACTCAGCATCTAGGATAATCTTTCTGAATGCTCTCCTCAGTTTCCTAAGTACAATCTCGCGGATCTCCACTCCATTGCACTTTGACTAAGTGAACCTTCTTGTTCCTCAGCTCTTTGGTTTCTTTGCCGATAATCTTTAGCGGCTCTCTTCTCACAGCCAATCTGGAGTAATTTCAATATCCTGCTGAGCTGCTTCTTCCACGATCAAGTCTGGATCATGAACGTGCTTTCGAAGTTGAGATATATGAAATACATCATGAACTCCAGGCAACCAGTCAGGCAGTTTAACCCTATAAGCGAGAGTTCCGATCCGTTCCAGAATAGGAAACGGACCAATGAATTTGGGCGCCAACTTTCCAGTTTTACCGAACCGGATAACTCCTCTCATCGGCGATACTTTCAAATATACATAGTCGCCAACAGCAAAGGATATATCTCTCCTTCTCTTATCGGCATAGCTCTTTTGTCGGCTTTGAGCGGCGAGTAATCGCTTCATAATAAAATCGACTTTGTCGGCAACTTCTCGAATCATATCGGGACCCAACACAAGTCTATTTTCGGGTTCGACCCAACAAGCAGGAGATCGGCACGGTCTACCATACAATGCTTCGAATGGCGACATTGTCAGACTCGCTTGGTAGCTGTTGTTATAAGAGAATTCAGCCAAATGCAGATGGTCTTCCCATGATCCACCGAAGTCTATAACACAAGCCCGCAACAGATCTTCTAAAATACGATTCACCCTCTCAGTCTGACCGTCTGTTTGAGGATGATAAGCGGTGCTTAAGTTCAACTTCGTTCCCAGCTCGACTTGAAATGCTTCCCAGAATTTGCTAGTGATGATTGTATCTCTATCACTTACTATACTGAGCGGCACTCCATGCAGTCTAACTATTTCCCTGAAGTAAATCTGCGCCAGACTCTGAGCAGTTCTGTTTGATCTGACAGGTATGAAATGGGCGGTCTTCATGAAGCGATCTACGATCACCCAAATAATGTCATTCCCTTTTCTGGTTCGGGGCAGACCATCAATGAAATCCATGGAGATATGCTCCCACTTCCAACCAGGAACTTCTAGCGGTTGTAATAATCCAGCTAGTTTCTGTTGGTCGCTCTTGACTAGTTGGAAAGTAGGGCATTGGCTAACATATAAGGAAATGTCCCTTTTCATCGACTTCCACCAGAAAGTGCGTTTGATGTCATTATACATTTTGCTCACTCCCGGATGGATACTAAGTTTTGACTTGTGGCATTCATCCAGCACTTCCTTTCGAAGCTCAGGAATGTTAGGAACACACATTCGACATTTGAGCCTTAAAATCCCATCGTTATCTAATTGAAAACTCGAGGGTTCGCCTTGTTGAATTATCTCTCTGATCTTCTGAATGAAGTGATCATCCTTCTGAAGAGCAGATATCTTATCTAGCAATGAAGTCGCGATAATAAAACTGGCGATCATTTCATTCTTTCGACTTAACGCATCGGCCATGACATTGGCTTTCCCTGGAGTGTATATAATTTCAAAATCGTATGCTGCAAGGAACTCCAGCCAACGTTGCTGCCTCAGATTCAAGTCCTTCTGGGTGAACAGATACTTTAACGATTGGTGATCTGTAAACAGTTCAAATCTCTCACCCAGAAGATAGTGCCTCCAGATTTTCAAGGCGAATACTATAGCCAATAACTCAAGATCATGAGTTACATAGTTTTTCTCGTGCGGCTTCAGTTGACGGCTAGCATAAGCAATCACTTGGCCCCTTTGCATTAACACTGCGCCAAGGCCTTCTCTGGAAGCATCAGTCCGGACCTTTAAATCCTGGTTGCCATCGATGATGGTTAACACTGGAGCAGTTGTTAATCTTAACTTTAGCTCCTCAAAAGCCTCCTCACTTTCTGGAGTCCACTTGAATTTAGTGTGCTTCTTTGTAAGCTTTGTTAAATGACCAGATATCTTCGAAAAGTTTTTAACGAACTTCCGGTAATAGCTAGCCAATCCGAGAAAACTGCGGACTTCAGTGGGGGTACTGGGCTGTTTCCAATTCTGAATGACCGTGATTTTGCTCGGATCCACAGCAGTTCCTTCTTTCGATACGACGTGGCCCAGAAATTTCACTTTATCTTGCCAGAAGATACATTTGGAAAATTTGGCTTTTTATACATTCCTTCTCAGAATTTCTAGAACCTGTTCCAAATGCTTTTCATGTTCGCCCTTTGATTTAGAGAAGATTAGAATATCGTCAATAAAAACCAAAACAAATTTATTCAATACTCCTCTGAATACTCTGTTCATCAGATCGACGAAGTAAGCGGGAGCGTTACATAAGCCGAACGGCATTACTAACCACTCGTAGAATAAGTCGGGACCTCTGAATGCTGTCATTGGAACACACTCTTCGGCAATTCGAAGTTGATGGAAGCCTGTAGCTAGGTCCATTCGTGAAAATACTTGTGCGCCATTTAACCAATCCAACAAATCATCAATCCACGGCAATGGATATTTGTTCTTTATTGTCTGTTTGTTCAGATCACGATAATCCACACATAGTCGTAGAGTACCGTCAGATTTTGGGACAAAAACCACTGTTGCTCCCCAATCAGAGAAACTAGGCCTGATCAGACCCTTCCATACGAGCTGTCTTGTTTGATTGTCTAATTCCTCTTTCTCTTTCAAGGACATTCTTCGAATAGCATAAACTACCGGCCTTGCATTTGGAATTAAAGCAATTTTGAAATCTATATCTCTCTGCGGAGGTAAGCGAACAACTTCTTCGAACACATCCGCATAGTTCTTGACGACAGGAATGTCTTTGATGAGGTCAGGAATATTCTCCGTGACTTCTGGGATATTTTCTATTTGGGCTGGAGAAACATTCAAAGCTTCCCTGAAGTCCTTTCTATTTGAAGTCGGGCCTTCGCATGGTATGGTTATATAATTCCCTGATTGGGCCTTTGCTTTTACCACTCTCTCGGCGCATCTAACCTCCGCTTCATATTTGGTTAGCCAATCCAATCCCAAAATAAGATCGAATTCATTAAAATTCATGACGATAGAGATAATAGGGAATTTATAGCAAGAAAAGGAAACAGGTACTGCACAAATCCAACTGAGATCGATGGAACCCCCAACCGAATTTTCGACAGTTATTGGTTCTTTGAGCTTCCTCAATTTCAAATCTAACTTCTTGGCTGCATTCTTTGAAATAAAGCTTCGCGACGCGCCGGTGTCAAACAGTACCTTAACTGGAATATTTTTGACATTAAGCGTGCCCTCTAAAACATCAGACCTTCCCTGACTATCTGAGGGTGCTGAGGTTTATGCCACTTCATTTACCTGAGCCTCATTGGTCTTTTTCGACAGCCAGCAGTCTTGCTTTACGTGACCAGCTTGATGACAAAGATTACACTTTCTATTTTCTTTAACCTTGTTCTTTGATTTAGGTCCTTCCTTTCTTTGTTTCTTTAGAGATCGGCAACTTATCGAGAGATGTCCTGGCTTATTGCAGTTATTGCATACGGCGGTCGTTACTGGTTCTTTCCCAGATTTAGCGCTTCTTACTGATTTCCAACGTCGTACTAGCTTCAGGAATATTAGTTTCCGACTCTGCTTTGTTACTAGAACTGACTTCTTCTTCATCGCATAACATTCCTTTCTCATGGATATCTTCATACTAATAAGCCATATAAATCATTTCAGAAAAGGGGAGCTTCACGTTCCTCATAACACTGTTCTGATATTTTCTTTGAAGCCCGTGAATGAATCTAAGATTCTTCCTCTTTGGGTCTTTAATCAGATGAGGAGCAAAATGAGAAAGTTCGTTGAATTTCTTATGATATTCTGGGATTGTCATATCACCTTGTATTAAATAAGAAAATTCATCACATAATCTCTCGGTTGCTTCGGGAGGAGTAAATCTTTCCAGGAAAATCACTTTGAATCTGTCCCAGGTGATATCACCTTCTAGATTATCCTTAATAACTGAATCCCACTAGAACAAAGCTTCGTCTTCGAGTGCCCAGGAGGCCAGTAATCTTTTCTGGTCATCCCTCAGCTTTAATGCTTCGAAGATTTTCTCAGCCGAACGAATCCAAGCTTGTGTTTTCATAATAGATTCTTCGCCCGAGAATGGCTTTCCACCCAGATTTCTATATTTCATATATAGGGCTTCAATATCCGGTTCAGTATTACTTCTTCTGTTTCTGGCACTCATTTTCTAGTTCTTCTCCAAATAGCACATGAAGTGTCACGTCAACGGAAAAGGTATTTTTAAAATATAGAGACACATACTTCAAATGTAAATGTGTCTATCGAGGTGTAATTTCATTCTGCTTTACTTATACTAGGATATTGCTGATCCTATCTGTATAGAGTTACCCGTCCCAGAACACTACTGGTTCTATTTCTGACGAGTTCGTTAATATGTTATATTCCAGAACTAAGCATAACCAAAGCTCTGATACCACGCTGTGACGACCCCAAACCCCGTACTGACGGTGGCAAGGGTTATCTTTGGAATATAACACAGAAACAGATAATAGCAGAACAGAATTAAATAAATACACCAGAATGAACAATAGAATATACTGGATAAAAGTAATCATCAGAGTTACATAGTATACAGGATCATACTTAGTAAAAATACAGTTCATCTATACATAAATGTCTACAGCGGAAAATAAACAAAATATGTACAATAGGAGATGAACAGCATAAAAAGATATAAATAATAGAATCCATCTTCAGCTCCAGCTATCCAGAAAGAACCAGCTAAACCTGAATACAAGGCTGCCAGTGTAGAAAAAGGGCACCCGAGTTTGATAGTGAAACAAACTACAAGTCAGTCATGGGACTGGTATGAGAAATCTACTCAACGCATATATAATTCGGCTAATCACAGGACCACGCCACTTTCGTGGAACGGGTTTTCTCCATTGGATTGCCGGTGCTTTAAAACAAATCTTTCTTTTAAACATCGCTATGCTTTTATAAAAATGAAGCCGTCATAAGACTCAGTTCCCATCACATAATGCAACGCAAACCGGAGGATAGAGTTTTTACCTTATAACGGCCAAAATATGCTTGATACGGATAAAACAAAGGCATTTGATATTATTGCTAGTGTTCATATGTTTTGAAAACAATTTCAAATCATAACTATCAATCATAGACGACATTAATGCCCCATACCACTATGTCGCCATATATAGGTATACAATCAAAACCGCACGATGTCATATTTGGAAATTGGATTTCCGTCATGAACCAAGGAAAAAGATAGTCCTTACCGAATTCATGACTCTCTAGCCCGAGCCACAGGCAAGCGCGCAGGCAAGCCTTGGAACGACAGGGCCGGTCCACCGATGTGGATTATTATGCCTGAACAATACGTTTCCCCGCCCTTTGGGGCGTAAACGAGCCAACGAATGACTCCATCGGACCCGGATCGTCCGATCAAACCAAGGCGCCTCGCAACAGCAACAACCACATAGGTGAAAAGTATATAAATGTCAGGGCTGGTAGGTCACTGACACCACCCTAGCTAGAAAGAAACGCATGCCCTCCCTGTGGTCCTTCTCCCGTTTCTGGTTCATACCGGGGTGTGAGGCTCGCGAATTCACGTTATACACAAAGCTACGCCACACAGGCGGTGCTTTGATCATCACCACAAGACTTTGCTTTTCAACAGAAGCCTTGATCATTTGCCACTTAGGCATGCCACACTAGCAATTCATGCCATGCGACTGATGTCCATCGATATACCACCTCTAAGCTCGTGCGTCTCAGAGAAGGGCGTTAAGCAAAAGAATAAATTCTCCGCCGCCAAAACAGATGTATATTAAATAGAGATCAATCAACACAGAATAAAATCCAATGTCAGACACACAGTCCATTTACAAGTCCGTTCTGGGTCTGAACGAAACAAGAGGCACTAAATACCTCGCAAACCCATCGATCACCACATACGTCTGGACGATCACCACTCATTATCCATATTTCGGGATGCCTCCCAATCAGGACCTCGGTTACCATCCAAACGAGGTGAAGATCTCCGGTCTTCGACCACCATCTTCATCTTCGAATTTCAATCGTCGGTCAATTATTCGAAATGAGAATTAACTCGGCCTTTTCAAATAATTCACGTATATTTAGAATTTCAAATCAATTTACTTCAATGGTTAAATCATTCGACAACACTAATTTTGTTCTTTAATGTAATTTTTCACACCAAACACATTCAACCATTAAATACCACATAAATCGAGCAAATTCAGTTTATTTCCATTCCATATCGTTTACGATATTTTATAACAATTTATCGCTATTTTTATTTATTTTAAAATAGCCAATTTATTCAAAACGACGCTCGGGCCATAAGGCGGCCGTGGAGCTGTTTTTCTTCAGATTTGATTTACACATATCTGAAAATCTAACCGTTGGATCTTCACAAAATTTACATCATTAGAAAGGTCTTTTCAAAACGAAGCCAACAGTTCCAGTTTCGGGAAAATCCGACGGTCGGATCTCCCGGTACAATCGTTTGAAGTTTCCATTTCAAAATACGAACTGCAGCGTCATTATTCGATTAAATATAATTATATTTTTATACATATATATAAATATAATCGATTCTGGCGCTGTTTTTCTTCAGATTTGAATTAAACATTCCAGACAATCCAACCGTTGGAATTTTACAAAGTTGGTGCCATTGGAAAGATTTTTCCAAAGCCGACCCAACGGTTGCGATTTCAGGAAAATCCGATGGTCGGATCTCCCGGTACAATCGTTTGAAATCACGGTTTCAAAATGCGAACTGCACGGCCACGTTTCGTTTTAATTTTTTTTATATTTTTATATTTATATAACTATTGTTCATGCTATAATTTCAATATCGTTTTTACTTCAAATATTTCACTAGCGCCTTAAAATTTTGGAAAATTTCGCCATAACCTCCTTTGTACGGGAGGGGCTGGGAAAATTCCCAAATAGCCACACGGGCGTCTCATGTCGAAAAGAAAAAGAAAAAGCCAAGCGGCTAGCCAACAGGCTCATAAAATCATCACCCAAACAAAACAGTAAATGTGTACCTATTTGTCGGGCACAAAATTTTATTCCTCTTCTCTAGCCCCTTTTCTATAACCTGTTCAATGAATATGCATGTACATATATACAGTTCTTATCCTTTATCATTTTCCATTCAACTTCATATTTGATTCCATTTGGTTTAAAAACTCCATTCATTCTAACGTTGCATGTATAGGCAAAAATCATATCATTAGCTAATTAATGAATATTTCAACTCATATATGTTTATTTGAACGAGTGGCTATTTTTAACACTTCACATTTCAACGATTCATGTATATAATAAAAATGTGATTTTTATTGTAACACAATTCATTTCAAAACACTATTATTTTATATAGTGTATATATAGGTGATAAAAATAGGAATTTTCTTATAAAACAATTTCTTTCAAAATGAGATTATTTTACATAGTTCATGTAGTCGATAAAAGGTGATTTTTATTATCAAACAATTTATTTCAAAATATGAATACCATTCAACACATGAATTTCGAATCAACGAATGAATATCGATTCAACACATGAAGGTTTTCTATAGTTTCTATATATAGATAAAAATGTGATTTTTTATATATTTAAAACGCAAATACCATTCAACACATGAATTTCTAATCAACGAATGAATATCGATTCAACACATGAAGGTTTTCTATAGTTTCTATATATAGATAAAAATGTGATTTTTTATATTTAAAACGCGACTACCATTCAACACATGAATTTCTAATCAACGAATGAATATCGATTCAACACATGAAGGTTTTCTATTCAATGAATAAATATAGTTTTAGCAAATGAAAATAATTCAAACACATGAATATTATTCAAAATTTCGGCAGCATAACGGCAGGGTAGTTAAAACCGGGACTGTCCCTAGTACGGCTCCTCGCTCTACCTTAAAACCTCGCGATTTTTGACAATGGGAATCATGCATCTAGTTCGCACGCAGGCGGCATGTATATATTTATTTCATTTCCACAAACTAATCCTATGTGGTTTCAACCAAATATTTCTCAACCACAAATGGGTATTTTTCAACCACAATCAATCAATATCAACCACAAACAATCCCAAACAACCATTCGCTATCAATCAATTTTCACACCAATCACAACCAATAAATATCGTCCATGGTTTGTGGACGAGGGGCGTATGTATGTATATATATATATATTTATATATAGCAATTCACTCTTATTTCAACACATATATAATTTTTACAACGCATATATAACTTGTACATCGAACGTACAACTTATACAACGCTTATACATGAGGTGTACAACGCTTATATAACTCGTACATCGACTATATAATTTATACATCGTCATTTTCCATATTGTTTTTAAATCAGAAATCTCACATTTCACATTTCGTATATATATACAATTCACAGTCACAACATAATCAAATAAATCGTCCATGGTCTGTGGATGTATGTGAACAGTTCAGATATGCAGTTATAATATAAATAACTGTACAAGAAAATTTATAGTGAGAGAATTCTCACCTTAATTGGTTTTAATTTCTGAATTTCCGCTCTATTCAGATTTGAATTTGCCTCAAATTTTAACGCTCTCTATTTCGACTCTAGTCAGTTCTGGAATGTAGTGTTCGCTGATGCGAATCCTACGCAATTTGAATCATCTGATTTCGTCACTGTTTGCATAAGTTATGGTATGGCAAAGATTAATTTCCTAAATAAAATTAATTAAAATAATTAAGGGCTAATTACTTTTCTCCTAATCCATCCCTACCATCGTTTATTCCACTGGACCAAAGAACCCATCAGCTGTTGCAAACCCTTCACCATCGCACTCCGTACGAGGCGCCAGGACCTCATCCGTCGATGCCACGTGGAGCGCCGCCACTCGCCCCACCTACGGCCAGGAGGACAGCCAGCTCGCACCTCCTATGGTGCCGGAAAACCACGGTGAATGGCAGCCCTACACGGCCCTAAATCGAAGGCCACGCTCCACCATTTTCGATCATACCACTCTAGATTTAAAGCCCTTACTTAGAGCTAGGATTTTCCCCTTCCACTCTCGATTTAATTCCCTCTATTTTTGTCGCGATTTGGAATTGAAATTAGCGATATCGGTCGTTAAACGAATGAAGCGGCGGCAGATAAATGTGATTAGGGTTTGGGAAAATAGGGTTATTTATATATATTTAATTATTATTTTAAATTCTATTGAATCCAATAGTTACTTGTTTATCCATATGAAATCTAAATCAAACCCAACGACTGTCGCCCCCAGCTAATTACCCCATTCCGAACACAATGGGATATGTCCCGCAGGCCGATTCGACTGTTTGAGTCAGTTTTCCTTCAAATTAAAATATATAACATTCAATATTTTAATTTGAACGTACATTTCAATTTACCAGGGCCACAAACTGATTCGAAAAATTCCAGAAAAATTAACCTAGCTATGTTTTGACGATACGGTCCCAACAAAACTAGTTTCGTCGAATTCTGAGACCGTTTGCAAAAAGGCCCATTTCTGGTCGATCCAATTTAACTGTAATTGGCCAAAACATGTTTTCCTTTGCCACTCTCACATATTAGCTTCAAAAATTATGAAATTTGAAACCTAGCAATAACTTCACATCCCTGATCCAACAAAAGTGGTTTCGTCGAATTCCGAGGTCGTTTGCAAAATGACCAATTTCACGGGCTATATAAATTCCATAGCGACCTTTCTGAAAATTCATTCGGCCATAACTTTTGCTTTCTGCTATGAAAATTCGATTTTTCAGATTCGTTAGAAAGGTATTCACTAACAAATTTAAATATTTTTGGTTTCACTAAAATCCATTTTGTTTTGCACCCGGTACAGTCCGACAAAGTTTGAATTCCATTTTTGAAACTGCAGCGCCATTTCAGGCCTTGTTTATAATTATAATTAATTATATTCGTTTTCAATGGTCGATTCAAACTCACTTTCCATTGCCATTATTTAAAATATTTATTTTAAATATTTAAAATCCATTATTTTAGCCAATTTAAAATTTTTAAATTGGTTCAGATTTTCTGGGTCGTTACAGAGGATGAATCAATTCAACATTTATATTTCGAGTGTACTGTTTCAAGAAGCTTATGGACTGAAGCTCAACATAAAATTTAAGGAAGAAGTTCAGCCGGTAGACCATGCTATGACTGGGATTAGATCAGGAGAAGAGCATCAGGGAAAAGCCACAAAGCTAGACTGTTTAACCTTGTTCTGAAGAAAATTGTAAGCAGGATCTGGAAAGAAAGGTGCTTGCGGGTATTTGATCCTACTCGTAACATGAATAATGGATAATGAAAACAGATTGTTTGGCATGACATCCGAGAGGGCCTAAAATACGTTAAATTCACTTATGACCCTGGAATTTTTGACTGACATCTGTTTATTTTTTGATTTTCCGTGTTTTTTATTATTTTCCTAGCTTCGTTTAGTCATTGATATGCTTTGTTCTCCTCGTCCTCTTTTGTATCTCTTTCCTTATTCCTATCTACTCTTTCTTTGGTATATCAATAAAGTGGAAGGGGACCACTCAACCGCGTCGGCTTTGCCAATTTTTTTTATTGGATATCAAATCTGGTTAATAATTAGTTCGTTTTGATAAAAATATATTTTTATCTACACAAATATGGAATTTTTATGTTGGCAATTTTAATGAAATTTGAATATTTTAATGATTTATTTTAAATAATAACGGCTAGAAATTTATTTTGAATATAATTAGTATGTATAAATTTATTTAAATCAAAGTTAAAACGAATAATTTTATTTTAATTATATAATGAGCCTGAAATGGCGAGGTAGTTTGAAAATTCGATTTCAAACTTCAATTGAATGTACATGATTCAAAATAAACTGAATTTTAGTAAAACCAAAAATATTTGAATCTGTTTGAAAATATCTTTCCAACAAATGTGAAAAATCCAGTTTTCATAACGGGAATAAAAAGTTATGTCCAGTTGAAAATTCAGAAAGAATGGATATTTTAAAAATAAAGAATATTTTAAAATAACGAATATTTTAAAATAAAGAATATTTCAAAATAATGAATATTTTAGAAATATTATTCAGTAATGGATCAAAATATGATTTTGATGTCCGATTTGGGATGGACATGAAAATATTGAAAAATATGAAGCCGTGTTGATTAGATATGCGCCATTTGGACGCGAACGATATTTATATCGATTTTATTCGTTTTTATAGAATATCGAAAAGGAAATGATTTCAAAATCTAATATTTTGAAAATATTATCATTTACATATTATAATGATAAGGAATATTCAATTTTGATTTAAAACAAAGAATATTTTAAAATAACATTCAGTAGAAGATGAAAGAGAGCAGCCTGTTTTTGGTTAAGTGTAATTAAGAGTTTAATTATAAATTAATTATGATCAATTAATTTGTAATAAGCAATGAAATGTTCTTTCGTTTGTGTTCTGATTTGTCGTGTTCTCAACTCAATCCAGGCTTTTCTTTAAGGGGAAGCTCAGGTCGTTACATCAAATCTACCGCCTTCATCTTCATTAGCAAATCATCAAACACACTCATATGCACCTTTAGCGAAGTTCCTTTCTTCATCCCATAGGTAAAGAAAGTCTGCAATAAGATTAGTCGATTTGTGAGTGACTTCTTCATATATAACTCCTCCAACTTGTCCCAAATACCCTTAACAACCGTCACACTACTAGTTTCGAATATAACATTCTCCCCCATGTCTAGTTGGAGCGTAGTGAATGCCCGCTCTTCCATTTCTTCTCTCTCCACATCTGAGATGTTCGTTGGCAATAAATGTGTATCAAAGACTACTTGATGTACCCGATTCCACCTAAGAACCGCTTTCATCTTCCATTGCCATTTTTCATAATCATAATCGTCATTCCACTTGTCAATAACCAATTGTGTCCCAGAAGCTGCGTATGAATCACGTTGATAAGGAGCTACATCATTTGGACCTGTTGATGCACTATTTGAATCTGATTCCGACATTTCTACAACTATCTACCAACACTAAATGTAATAACCCGGAAAATGTGAACCAGTTTAAAATTTTTAAATCAGATTATTAACAAGAAATTTGAATGATTGAAATGGCATATTTCAATAAAATATAGAATGGGGTACAATATTGTAGTTTGAAATTTTGAATACAAACTTGGTCTGACTGTACCGAGTGGAAAATATAACGGATTTTGACGAAACTAAAAATATCTAAATCTGTTTATCAATATCTTTCTAACGAATCTGAAAAATCAAAATTTCATAACGGAAATCAAAAGTTATGGCCAAATGAATTTTCAGAAAGGTCGCTATATAGTATATATAGCCCTTGAAAATTGAGATTTTGCATACGACCTCGGAATTCGACGAAACCACTTTTGTTGGGTCCGGGATGTCAAATTATTGCTAGGTTTCAAATTTCAAAATTTTTGAAGCTAGTATGTGAGCGGGGCAAAAGATAACGTGTTTGGTCAAATTCTGTTAAAATGGGTCGACCTAAAAATGGCCGTTTTTCAAACGAGCTCAGAATTCGACGAAACTGGTTTTGTTAGGACCGTATCGTCAAAACAAAGCTAGATTTATTTTTCTAGAATTTTTCGATTCAGTTTGTGGCCCTGGCAAATTGAAATGTACGTTTAAATTAAATATCGAATGTTTTATATATTAATTTGAAAAATAACTGACTGTAACAGTCGAAATGGCCAACGAAACATATCCCATTGTGTCCGGAATGGGGGTATTTAGCTAGGGGCGACAGTCGTTGGGTTTAAAAAGGAGTCCGTTTGCAAAAACACTATTTAAAAAATTTTCTATAAATTCTGGCCAATAGGAAATTTTCTTTAAAAAAAGTAAAATAAAAAACCCTAAAAACCCTAGCCGCCAGGACAAAACGGACGATCCCCGTTGCTCCACGCTTCCCCTCCCTTTTCCGATCGCCACAGGCGACGCTAGGCCGCGCCACCACCACCAGTCGACAGCCCTACGCCTCCTCTCCACATCCGACCCAACGCCGCCCCCGCTCGTCAGCTCCTTCGCCTGAACGACATCGAGAAAGTCGTCGCCTTCCCGGAGCCGCCGCCGCCTCGATTCGCCATCGCACCACCTCAGACTACCAGCGACGGAAAGCTCTTCCCTCCCTCGACGACGTCCAACAGTCTGATCATCCTATAGAGCTACGAATCAAGAGAAAAGTCCAAACCTAGAATTGAGCAGGTTTGTAAACAAATGACATATATAATTTTAAACTGTTTTAACACTATAAAGCGTTGCAAAACTTTGAAAAATAATATCTTTTTCGTTCTTTAACGAAATTCGATGAAACAGGAGACACCGTGACCGCAAGGAGGCTCTCTACATTCTAGGAGAAGCCGCGGATTTTTCTGACCTTCCTACGATTTTTAGCACCGCAATAACCAATGTGAGGAATCTAAATTATCTGTGTGAATGAAATCGCGTTGTATAGATTATATAAGCGAAGTGTAAATTATATACGCATTGTATACCTCATGTACATGTGTTGTATAAGTTATATTAGCGAAGTATAAATTATACAAGCGTTGAATGAAACATATATGCTTTGAATTGTGATGAAATGCAAGTGAATTATTATATTATATATATATACTCCCCTCGTTCACAGACCATGGACGATATTTATTGCTTGTGATTGACGTGATATCATATGGTTTGACGAATGGTTGGAAATAATTGTTTGTGGTTGATATTATGGTTGAAAAATACCTTTGTGGTTGAAAAATACCCTCTTGTGGTTGAAACAAAATAGAATAGGATTGTGGAATTGAAAATAAAACATGCCGCCTACGTGCGAACTAGATGCATGATCCCCATTGTCAAAAACCGCGAGGTTTTAAGGTAGAGCGAGGAGCCGTACTAGGGACGGTCCCGGTTTTAACTACCCTGCCGTTATGCTGCCAAAATTTTCTGAAATAATTATGTGTTAGAATAATTTTCATTCATTGAAATTATTTACATATGCTATATCGAATATTCATGTGTTGAGTTGCAATTCATTCGTTGAGTTGAAATTCATGTGTTGAATATTATTCGAATTTAAACAAATGGCTTTAGCAATAAAAATCACATTTTTATATATATTCAAACTATATCGAATATTCATGTGTTGAGTTGCAATTCATTCGTTGAGTTGAAATTCATGTGTTGAATATTATTTGAATTTAAACAAATGGCTTTAGCAATAAAAACCACATTTTTATATATATTCAAACTATATCGAATATTCATGTGTTGAGTTGCAATTCATTCGTTGAGTTGAAATTCATGTGTTGAATATTATTTAAATTTAAACAAATGGCTTTAGCGATAAAAATCACATTTTTATATATACAAACGATATAGAATATTCATGTGTTGAATTGCAATTTGTTCGTCGAATTGAAATTCATGTGTTGAATGTTATCGTATTTTAAAAATAAAATGAATAGACAATAAAAACTATATTTTTATTGTGAATAGGAAGAGTTAAAAATACACATGTGTCGAATAAATATTTTTGATGATAAAAATATTCCTTTTATCATGTATACGCTTAGTTAAAAATACATATGTGTCGAATAAATATTTTTGATGATAAAAAATTCCTTTTATCATGTATACGCTTAGTTAAAAATACACACGTGTTGAAATAAATAATAGTTTGCTAGAAATATTATTATTAGCTTTGTTCTGCATATATATACATGTGTTGAACAGGAAAAATGGATTAACTGTAGAGTAAAGAAATTATTTGCGTGCCCGACAAATAGGTAAACCTTGATGAGTTGGCTGCGCAATTTTATTTATATATCAACTCCTGTGAATGCCATTGGATGCGGTGTGCTGGTTTTCCTGTGTGAAATAATAAATAACGCCATAGGATAGTAACAATTAATTTTGAACTACACTACATGGCATACTTCTTGACGATAGGCATACTTCATCATATTCCACATAAGCAATTGGAGCTTGTGTGACGAGGTGGAAGATTTACCATACAAGAAAGAGGCTTGTATGGCGATGACTATGTACTACAGGTTGAACTGATGACTGATATGGACTATATAAATTATAACGATAAATTGCCAGATTAATAAAAACCCCACACGGGTCTGGAGTTGACAATAATCACGTCGCTCTAGTTATTAGATACGGCACATGGACTATTTATTTCCACACGGAAACGGGGTGACGTGAATTTATTCTCTGGAGTGATTATCAGTACATGCTCCCCCGTAAACACCAAAATATATCACTAAAAATATGTGAATGCTTTTTAGGATTTATTGGGTACTTAATACGGCCCAATAAATTTCCAAACCCCTCCCCGTACAAAGGAGGTTATGGCGAAATTTTTCGAAATATTAAGGCGTTAGTGAAATATTTGAAGTGAAAACGAAGTTGCAAATATAGAATGAGCTATAGTTAAAATTATAGATTGAACTATATTTATATAAGTAAATATAAATATAATAAAAAGGAATAGAGGCCGTGCAGTTCGTGTTTCGGAATCATAATTTGAAATGATTAGTACGAGAAATCCGACCATCGGATTTTCCCGAAACCGCAATCGCGGAGTTCGCCTTGGAAATATCTTTCTAACGGCACCAACCTTGTAAAAATCCAACGGTTGGATTGTCCGGAATGTTTAATTCAAATCTGAAGAAAAACAGCGTCAGAATCGTTTATATTTATATATAAATATAAATATAATTAAATTTAATCGAATAACGACGCTGCAGTTCGAATTTCGAAACCGTAACTTCAAACGACTAGTGTGAGAGATCCGACCGTCGGATTCTCACGAAACTGGAACCGTTGGGTTCGCTTTGGGAATATCTTCCCACTGATATAGACTTTGTAGAAATCCAACGGTAAGATTTTCTGATATGTGTAAAACAAATTAAGGGAAAAACAGCGACAGTGCCACGGCACGACCTGAAACGTCGTTTAATTAAATATGGCCATTTTTAAATAAATAAAAATGGCGAAAAATCGTTATAAAATATTATAAGCAATATTGATTGAAAATAAACCAAATAGGCTTGAATTGTTTGATATTTGATGGTTGCATGTGTATGACATGAAAATAACACTAAAGAACCGAAAGATGGATGTCGTATAATATAACCATAAAATGAATCGATTTAAATTCTAATGACGTGAATTATTTGAAAAGGCCGAGCTAATCCTCATTTCAAAAAAAAATTATCGAGCGATTCGAATTGGAAAATGCAAAGACGATTCAAGACCGACGATCTTCGTATCGGTGGGATGGGCGCTACTGAGGTTCCTAACCGGAGTAGCTACCGGAAAGGAACGGAAGTAGTAGCCATCTGAACGTATGTGTTGATTGGACGGATATACGAGGAATTTGACGCCTCCGGTTTCGTTCAGACCCAGAACGGACTTGTAAATGGACTGTGTGTCTGACATTGGATTTTGTTCTATATTGATTGATCTCTGTTAAATATATATCTGTTTGGCGGCGGAGAATTTATTCTTTTGCTTAACGCCCTTCTCTGAGACGTATGAGCTCAGGGGTTATATATCGATAGAAATCAATCGTATGGAGTGGACTGCCTATGTGGCATGCCAAGATGCTATGATCAAGGCTTCTGTTGCAAAGCAAAGTCTTGTGGATGATGATCAAAGCAAGGTCTGCGTAGCCTAGCTTTGTGTATTTCGTAGATTCGCGAACCTCACACCCCGGTATGAGTTAAAAACGGGATACGGGCCGCTGGGAGAGCACGACGTTTCTTTCTAGCTATGGTGGTGTCAGTGACTTACCAGCCCTGACATATATATCTACTTTTCACCTTTGTGGTTGTTGGAATGCGAGGCGCCTCGATTATAGGTCTGTAAGGACCGAAAAACGTGTGTTTAGGAATTGCCAATCCTCAAACGTAAGAGAGGACCGGCCCAGCCGATCCAAGGGTTACCCAGAGTGTGTAGTCCTGAGGCATTTGCTAGAGTGTCTCGAAGCGGAGAGGAACTTGCCCCTTGCCTCGACTCATGACGGAAATCCAATTTCCAATACGAGATAACGGATTCGATTGTAACTTATATATGGCGATATAGTGGCATGGGACGCTCATGTCGCCTATGATTGATATTTATGATGCTATTCGTTTTTGAAACATAGATGCACTAGTAATAATATCAGATGATTTTGCTTTATACGTATCAAGCATATTTGGCTATTATAAGGTAAAACTCTATCCTCCGGCTTGCGTTGCATTGTATGATGGGACCTGAGTCTTATAATGGCTTCATTCTTTCTAAAAGCATTTCGTTGTTTTAAAAGAATTTACTTTGTTTTAAATGCACTAGCAATCACTGGAGTAAACCCGTTCCGCGAAAGTGGCGTGGTCCTATAATCTGCTATTACTATTGTTTAACTGTTAAATAGATTCCTCATACCAGTCCCCATGTCTGACTCGTTGTTTGTTTCACTTTGCAAACGCGGGTGCCCTTATTTTCACACGGGCAGCCTAGTACACAGGTGACAGGTGGTTTTTGGTTCTGCACTGCTGCATAGAGTGCACTTTTGGCTCATTGCGAGGCTGACTTCATAAAGATGACTTTGATATTTTCCGCCATTACTATATTTATTTTATGATTCCGCCACTGGCGATGCAGACTGATTTACTTTCCGTATTTCTCACTATATGTATATGTATTCCGCCCCTGGCGATGATGACTGATCACTTTCCTTTTTATTTACTAAGTATATCCCACGTTATGCTATTCTGATATTCCTACATGTTGTGATTCCGCTGTCATATTCATGTAAAATTATTTTATTTATTGTTTCTGCTATTATCTGTACTCTGCTATGATGATTAATGTGTTATATTCCAATGATTATCCTTAATACTGCCCCTCGGATTTTGGGATCGTCACAGTTGGTATCAGAGCTTTGGTTAACCTTAGTTCCGGGATCTAACACATTAAACACCTCGTCAGAATAGAATCAGTAGTGTTCTAATGCGAGTAGCTCATTAGAGATAGGATTAGCAATGTCCTAGAATGAGCTAAGCAGATTAGCAAAACAATTTGATCAGTACATCATCATTATCTTTCCTTGTATTCCCTTGCTTTATCATTTATGAAAATTATCAAATCTGTGAGCTTGACTCTTTTCTTGCTTATACAGTACTCTTAGATGGCTACGCGAGGAGCAGTAGCTAGAGGAGGCCGTGGAGGCCGAGAAGATGCAGCAGGAGGACGGGGGAATATCCCCGTAGTTGTGGAAATCCCTATTATTCAGCCACCAGCACCAGAAGACTTTGAGCTAGATAAAGTAGCAAAGAGGTACAGAAATCTTGGGGGAAAACCTTTTACAGGCACTGGCACAGTGACCGAGGCAATAGCTTGGCTGAAAACCTGTGAGAAAATCTTCGAAGGTATGGGTATGGGAACTAACAACAAAGCCCGACTTGGCATTTGGCTCCTTCAGGAAGAAGCAGAGCTGTGGTGGGATGCCATTACCTCTGGGGATGAAGCTGGTACTATCTGGACTTGGGAACAGTTCAAGACTTTGTTCAATGAGAAGTTTGTACCGGAACAGGCCCTTGAGAGGATGAGAGAGCAGTTTGCTAATCTCCAGCAAGGAGACCTCTCTATTCAGGATTATCTAAATAAGTTCACCCAGTTATCGCGCTATGCTCCAGAACTGATTTTGACAAACAAAGCCAAGAATAAGAGGTTCATATTTGGGCTGAAGCGCAAGTACCACGATAGAGCTATGAGCAACATCAAACTCTCCTTTACAGAACTTGTAGAGATGGCTTGCAACTACGAAGACATGGATGAGAGACATGCTAGCCAAGACCGCGCTAAAAGACAAGCTGGAAATAAGCGCAAGGCTTCAACCGATCAACCCGAATCTAGCATTACCGCGGCCGCTGCTCAGAAACCTGCAAAGATCCCGAAAGGAAATTGCTACAATTGCGGGAAGCCCGGTCATTTCTCTAATGTATGCAAGGCCCCAAAGAAGCCAAAGGCCAATGACTCAGCCGAATGCTACAACTGCCACAAGAAGGGGCACTACAGCAGGAACTGCCCTCTGAAGCAGAATGCACAGGTGGCCCATGTCTATGACGGGAAGACCCCGCCAGCTATAACGGATGGATCAGGTAAACCCGACGTCTTGGGATGTACCCTTACCATTAAAAATATTCCTGTTTCTGTACTTTTTGATACTGGTGCATCACGTAGCTTCATATCTGGTATCCTTGTTCACAAACTAAAATTGAAACGAAGAAAACTTAGAGAACCAATTAAAGTTCAAAACCCGATAGGAGGTTCTGTTAGTCTCGGTATATATTGTAAAGTACCTATTTCCTTTTCTCGATACCGATTTCCTTTTGATTCGATCGTCATGGACCTTTCCGAATTTGATATTATTCTGGGACTCGATTGGTTGACAAACTTTAAGGCCGAAGTTAGATGTGCCGAAAGGATCGTGAAAGTTGAAACAAAATCGGGGCATATCACTATACCATGTCATGGCTCAGAAATTAATAGAACGGAATTTTGGTCTTCTTTAGAAGTTACTCCCCTTTCAATAGAAAAGATACCGGTCGTTAAAAACTATGCGGATGTGTTTGAGGAAGTAGAAAACTTACCGCCGCAAAGAGAAATTGAATTTAGAATAGATCTAATTCCTAACGCCCGACCAGTAGTACATTCAATAAGAAGAATGGCTCCGAAAGAAAAAGAAGAATTAAGTAGTCAAACCCGAGAATTGCTTTGGAAAGGTCTAATCAGACCGAGCTTTTCAGCTTGGGGAGCAGTAGTTGTATTTGTCCCGAAATCAGACGGTACTCTAAGACTTTGCATCGATTATAGGGATCTCAATAAACAGACACTGAAGAACAATTATCCTTTGCCCCGAATAGATGATCTATTAGATCAATTAAATGGAGCAACAGTATTCTCCAGAATGGGCCTAGCTACAGGTTTCCACCAATTACGTATAGCCGAAGACTGTGTTCCTTTGACAGCCTTCAGGGGTCCCGATTTATTCTATGAATGGTTAGTAATGCCGTTCGGCTTGTGCAAGGCTCCAGCATACTTCGTTGATCTTATGAACAGAGTGTTCCGTGGTGTGTTGAATAAATTTGTTCTAGTCTTCATCGATGACATTTTAATCTACTCTAAGTCAGAAGACGAACATGCAAAACATTTAGAACAAGTGTTGAAAATTTTAAGGAGAAATGTCTTGAAAGCTAAATTTTCTAAGTGTGTCTTCTGGTAGAAAGAAGTTAAATTCTTAGGCCATGTCGTATCAAAAGAAGGAATTGCTGTAGACCCAAGCAAAATTGCAGCGATTCAGAACTGGAAACAACCTACTACTCCCACAGAAGTTCGAAGTTTCCTTGGATTGGCTAGTTACTATCGGAAATTCATTCAGGATTTTTCAAAGATATCAGGAGTATTGACAAAGCTTACAAAGAAGCATGAGAAATTCAAATGGACTCCCGAATGTGAAGGAGCTTTCCAAGAGCTAAAACTGAAGTTGACAACAGCTCCAGTATTGACAATAATAGAAGGTAACCAAGACTTGACTGTATGGACAGATGCTTCTATTAGAGGACTGGGCGCAGTGTTAATGCAAAAAGGCCAAGTGATCGCTTATGCCAGCCGTCAACTAAAGCCGCATGAAAGAAACTATGCTACTCATGATCTTGAGTTATTAGCTATCGTGTTTGCTTTAAGAATCTGGAGGCATTATTTGCTGGGCGAGAAGTTCGAACTATTCACCGATCATCAATCCTTGAAATACCTGTTCACACAGAAAGATTTAAACCTGAGGCAACAGCGTTGGTTAGAATTCCTTGCAGCATACGATTTTGAAATTCTATACACTCCGGGGAAAGCCAATGTTGTAGCAGATGCGCTCAGCAGAAAGAATGAAATCATTGCCAGTTTTATCATTACTTCTTCCATAGAAGATAAGATTACTATTCTGCAGAAGGACGATGAATTCATTAAAAGGATTAGCCAGCGGATCCAAGAAGGAAAACCCTCAGATTTTAGCCTTAATATCCAAGGGGTCCTAAGATTAAAAGGGCGAATTTGTGTGCCTGGAATCCCAGAGCTTAGAAGAGAAATACTTGATGAGTGCCATAAATCCAAATTAAGTATCCATCCCGGTGTGAGCAAAATGTATAATGATATCAAGCTCACATTCTGGTGGAAGGCGATGAAAAGAGATATTTCAATATATGTTAGCAGATGCTCCACTTGTCAGCTAGTTAAGAGTGATCAACAGAAATTGGCTGGATTATTGCAACCCTTAGAAATTCCAGGATGGAAGTGGGAACAAATCTCGATGGATTTCATCGATGGCTTGCCTCGGACTAAGAAAGGAAACGACAGTATATGGGTAATCGTAGATCGCTTCACGAAGACTGCCCATTTTATACCTGTCCGATCCAACAGAACGGCTCAAAGTCTAGCACAGATTTACTTCAAAGAAATAGTTAAACTTCATGGAGTGCCGCTCAATATAGTCAACGATAGAGATCCCCTATTTACTAGCAAATTCTGGGAAGCATTCCAGGAAGAATTGGGAACCAAATTGAATCTTAGCACCGCTTATCACCCTCAGACAGACGGCCAAACTGAGCGGGTGAATAGAATTTTAGAAGATTTACTTCGGGCTTGCGTTATTGATTTTGGAGGTTCATGGGAAGATCATTTACATCTAGCCGAATTCTCTTACAACAATAGCTATCAAGCAAGTTTGGGAATGTCTCCATTCGAAGCATTATACGGTAGACCGTGCAGATCTCCCGCATGTTGGGTAGAACCTGGCAACAGACTTGTGTTAGGGCCCGATATGATTCGAGAAGCATCGGATAAAGTCGATTTCATTAATAAGCGATTGAAAACCGCGCAGAGCTGACAGAAAAGTTATGCTGATGCGAGAAGAAGGGATATATCGTTTGCCGTTGGCGATTATGTTTATTTAAGAGTTTCTCCAATGCGAGGGGTAATCAGATTTGGCAAGACTGGGAAGTTGGCACCGAGATTTATTGGTCCCTTTCCTATACTTGAACGGATTGGAACTCTTGCATATAGGGTTTCATTACCTGATTGGTTGCCTGGTGTACATGATGTGTTCCATGTGTCTCAACTCAGAAAACATGTACATGATCCAGATCTTGTTGTGGAAGAAGCAGCGCAACATGATATTGACATAACTCCAGAATTAGCACTCAGTAGAGAGCCATTAAAGATAGTTGGCAAAGAAACCAGAGAGCTAAGGAGGAAAAAGATTCATTTAGTCAAAGTGCAGTGGAGTAGTGATCCTAGAGACTGTACTTGGGAGACTGAGGAAAGCATTAAACAAGCCTATCCCAAATGCAGAGTGGACATCTCTGACTAACTCCGGTGCAAGGTACCTTTACAATACTTTGCATTTACATTTTATTTCCTGCTTAACTGTTATTTCCTTTTCGAGGACGAAAAGTTTTAAGTGGGGGAGATTGTAATAACCCGGAAAATGTGAACCAGTTTAAAATTTTTAAATCAGATTATTAACAAGAAATTTGAATGATTGAAATGGCATATTTCAATAAAATATAGAATGGGGTACAATATTGTAGTTTGAAATTTTGAATACAAACTTGGTCTGACTGTACCGAGTGGAAAATATAACGGATTTTGACGAAACTAAAAATATCTAAATCTGTTTATCAATACCTTTCTAACGAATCTGAAAAATCGAAATTTCATAACGAAAATCAAAAGTTATGGCCAAATGAATTTTCAGAAAGGTCGCTATATAGTATATATAGCCCTTGAAAATTGAGATTTTGCATACGACCTCGGAATTCGACGAAACCACTTTTGTTGGGTCCGGGATGTCAAATTATTGCTAGGTTTCAAATTTCAAAATTTTTGAAGCTAGTATGTGAGCGGGGCAAAAGATAACGTGTTTGGTCAAATTCTGTTAAAATGGGTCGACCTAAAAATGGCCGTTTTTCAAACGAGCTCAGAATTCGACGAAACTGGTTTTGTTAGGACCGTATCGTCAAAACAAAGCTAGATTTATTTTTCTAGAATTTTTCGATTCAGTTTGTGGCCCTGGCAAATTGAAATGTACGTTTAAATTAAATATCGAATGTTTTATATTTTAATTTGAAAAATAACTGACTGTAACAGTCGAAATGGCCAACGAAACATATCCCATTGTGTCCGGAATGGGGGTATTTAGCTAGGGGCGACAGTCGTTGGGTTTAAAAAGGAGTCCGTTTGCAAAAACACTATTTAAAAAATTTTCTATAAATTCTGGCCAATAGGAAATTTTCTTTAAACAAAATAAAATAAAAAACCCTAAAAACCCTAGCCGCCAGGACGAAACGGACGATCCCCGTTGCTCCACGCTTCCCCTCCCTTTTCCGATCGCCACAGGCGACGCTAGGCCGCGCCACCACCACCAGTCGACAGCCCTACGCCTCCTCTCCACATCCGACCCAACGCCGCCCCCACTCGTCAGCTCCTTCGCCTGAACGACGTCGAGAAAGTCGTCGCCTTCCCGGAGCCGCCGCCGCCTCGATTCGCCATCGCACCACCTCAGACTACCAGCGCCGGAAAGCTCTTCCCTCCCTCGACGACGTCCAACAGTCTGATCATCCTATAGAGCTACGAATCAAGAGAAAAATCCAAACCTAGAATTGAGCAGGTTTGTAAACAAACGGCGTATATAATTTTAAACTGCTTTAACACTATAAAGCGTTGCAAAACTTTGAAAAATAATATCTTTTTCGTTCTTTAACGAAATTCGATGAAACAGGAGACACCGTGACCGCAAGGAGGCTCTCTACATTCTAGGAGAAGCCACGGATTTTTCTGACCTTCCTACGATTTTTAGCACCGCAATAACCAATGTGAGGAATCTAAATTATCTGTGTGAATGAAATCGCGTTGTATAGATTATATAAGCGAAGTGTAAATTATATACGCATTGTATACCTCATGTACATGTGTTGTATAAGTTATATTAGCGAAGTATAAATTATACAAGCGTTGAATGAAACATATATGCTTTGAATTGTGATGAAATGCAAGTGAATTATTATATTATATATATATACTCCCCTCGTTCACAGACCATGGACGATATTTATTGCTTGTGATTGACGTGATATCATATGGTTTGACGAATGGTTGGAAATAATTGTTTGTGGTTGATATTATGGTTGAAAAATACCTTTGTGGTTGAAAAATACCCTCTTGTGGTTGAAACAAAATAGAATAGGATTGTGGAATTGAAAATAAAACATGCCGCCTGCGTGCGAACTAGATGCATGATCCCCATTGTCAAAAACCGCGAGGTTTTAAGGTAGAGCGAGGAGCCGTACTAGGGACGGTCCCGGTTTTAACTACCCTGCCGTTATGCTGCCAAAATTTTCTGAAATAATTATGTGTTAGAATAATTTTCATTCATTGAAATTATTTACATATGCTATATCGAATATTCATGTGTTGAGTTGCAATTCATTCGTTGAGTTGAAATTCATGTGTTGAATATTATTCTAATTTAAACAAATGGCTTTAGCAATAAAAATCACATTTTTATATATATTCAAACTATATCGAATATTCATGTGTTGAGTTGCAATTCATTCGTTGAGTTGAAATTCATGTGTTGAATATTATTTGAATTTAAACAAATGGCTTTAGCAATAAAAATCACATTTTTATATATATTCAAACTACATCGAATATTCATGTGTTGAGTTGCAATTCATTCGTTGAGTTGAAATTCATGTGTTGAATATTATTTGAATTTAAACAAATGGCTTTAGCGATAAAAATCACATTTTTATATATACAAACGATATAGAATATTCATGTGTTGAATTGCAATTTGTTCGTCGAATTGAAATTCATGTGTTGAATGTTATCGTATTTTAAAAATAAAATGAATAGACAATAAAAACTATATTTTTATTGTGAATAGGAAGAGTTAAAAATACACATGTGTCGAATAAATATTTTTGATGATAAAAATATACCTTTTATCATGTATACGCTTAGTTAAAAATACACATGTGTCGAATAAATATTTTTGATGATAAAAATATTCCTTTTATCATGTATACGCTTAGTTAAAAATACACACGTGTTGAAATAAATAATAGTTTGCTAGAAATATTATTATTAGCTTTGTTCTGCATATATATACATGTGTTGAACAGGAAAAATGGATTAACTGTAGAGTAAAGAAATTATTTGCGTGCCCGACAAATAGGTAAACCTTGATGAGTTGGCTGCGCAATTTTATTTATATATCAACTCCTGTGAATGCCATTGGATGCGGAGTGCTGGTTTTCCTGTGTGAAATAATAAATAACGCCATAGGATAGTAACAATTAATTTTGAACTACACTACATGGCATACTTCTTGACGATAGGCATACTTCATCATATTCCACATAAGCAATTGGAGCTTGTGTGACGAGGTGGAAGATTTACCATACAAGCAAGAGGCTTGTATGGCGATGACTATGTACTACAGGTTGAACTGATGACTGATATGGACTATATAAATTATAACGATAAATTGCCAGATTAATAAAAACCCCACACGGGTCTGGAGTTGACAATAATCACGTCGCTCTAGTTATTAGATACGGCACATGGACTATTTATTTCCACACGGAAACGGGGTGACGTGAATTTATTCTCTGGAGTGATTATCAGTACATGCTCCCCCGTAAACACCAAAATATATCACTAAAAATATGTGAATGCTTTTTAGGATTTATTGGGTACCTAATACGGCCTAATAAATTTCCAAACCCCTCCCCGTACAAAGGAGGTTATGGCGAAATTTTTCGAAATATTAAGGCGTTAGTGAAATATTTGAAGTGAAAACGAAGTTGCAAATATAGAATGAGCTATAGTTAAAATTATAGATTGAACTATATTTATATAAGTAAATATAAATATAATAAAAAGGAATAGAGGCCGTGCAGTTCGTGTTTCAGAATCATAATTTGAAATGATTAGTACGAGAAATCCGACCATCGGATTTTCCCGAAACCGCAATCGCGGAGTTCGCCTTGGAAATATCTTTCTAACGGCACCAACCTTGTAAAAATCCAACGGTTGGATTGTCCGGAATGTTTAATTCAAATATGAAGAAAAACAGCGTCAGAATCGTTTATATTTATATATAAATATAAATATAATTAAATTTAATCGAATAACGATGCTGCAGTTCGAATTTCGAAACCGTAACTTCAAACGACTAGTGTGGGAGATCCGACCGTCGGATTCTCACGAAACTGGAACCGTTGGGTTCGCTTTGGGAATATCTTCCCACTGATATAGACTTTGTAGAAATCCAACAGTTAGATTTTCTGATATGTGTAAAATAAATTAAGGGAAAAACAGCGCCAGTGCCACGGCACGACCTGAAACGTCGTTTAATTAAATATGGCCATTTTTAAATAAATAAAAATGGCGAAAAATCGTTATAAAATATTATAAGCAATATTGATTGAGAATAAACCAAATAGGCTTGAATTGTTTGATATTTGTTGGTTGCATGTGTATGACATGAAAATAACACTAAAGAACCGAAAGATGGATGTCGTATAATATAACCATAAAATGAATCGATTTAAATTCTAATGACGTGAATTATTTGAAAAGGCCGAGCTAATCCTCATTTCAAAAAAAAATTATCGAGCGATTCGAATTGGAAAATGCAAAGACGATTCAAGACCGACGATCTTCGTATCGGTGGGATGGGCGCTACTGAGGTTCCTAACCGGAGTAGCTACCGGAAAGGAACGAAAGTAGTAGCCGTCTGAACGTATGTGTTGATTGGACGGATATACGAGGAATTTGACGCCTCTGGTTTCGTTCAGACCCAGAACGGACTTGTAAATGGACTGTGTGTCTGACATTGGATTTTATTCTATATTGATTGATCTCTGTTAAATATATATCTGTTTGGCGGCGGAGAATTTATTCTTTTGCTTAACGCCCTTCTCTGAGACGTATGATCTCAAGGGTTATATATCGATAGAAATCAATCGTATGGAGTGGACTGCCTATGTGGCATGCCAAGATGCTATGATCAAGGCTTCTGTTGCAAAGCAAAGTCTTGTGGATGATGATCAAAGCAAGGTCTGCGTAGCCTAGCTTTGTGTATTTCGTAGATTCGCGAACCTCACACCCCGGTATGAGTTAAAAACGGGATACGGGCCGCTGGGAGAGCACGACGTTTCTTTCTAGCTATGGTGGTGTCAGTGACTTACCAGCCCTGACATATATATCTACTTTTCACCTTTGTGGTTGTTGGAATACGAGGCGCCTCGATTATAGGTCTGTAAGGACCGAGAAACGTGTGTTTAGGAATTGCCAATCCTCAAACGTAAGAGAGGACCGGCCCAGCCGATCCAAGGGTTACCCAGAGTGTGTAGTCCTGAGGCATTTGCTAGAGTGTCTCGAAGCGGAGAGGAGCTTGCCCCTTGCCTCGACTCATGACGGAAATCCAATTTCCAATACGAGATAATGGATTCGATTGTAACTTATATATGGCGATATAGTGGCATGGGACGCTCATGTCGCCTATGATTGATATTTATGATGCTATTCGTTTTTGAAACATAGATGCACTAGTAATAATATCAGATGATTTTGCTTTATACGTATCAAGCATATTTGGCTATTATAAGGTAAAACTCTATCCTCCGGCTTGCGTTGCATTGTGTGATGGGACCTGAGTCATATAATGGCTTCATTCTTTCTAAAAGCATTGCGTTGTTTTAAAAGAATTTACTTTGTTTTAAATGCACTAGCAATCACTGGAGTAAACCCGTTCCGCGAAAGTGGCGTGGTCCTATGATCTGCTATTACTATTGTTTAACTGTTAAATTGATTCCTCATACCAGTCCCCATGACTGACTCGTTGTTTGTTTCACTTTGCAAACGCGGGTGCCTTTATTTTCACACGGGCAGCCTAGTACACAGGTGACAGGTGGTTTTTGGTTCTGCACTGCTGCATAGAGTGCACTTTTGGCTCATGGCGAGGCTGACTTCATAAAGATGACTTTGATATTTTCCGCCATTACTGTATTTATATTATGATTCCGCCACTGGCGATGCAGACTGATTTACTTTCCGTATTTCTCACTATATGTATATGTATTCCGCCCCTGGCGATGATGACTGATCACTTTCCTTTTTATTTACTAAGTATATCCCACGTTATGCTATTCTGATATTCCTACATGTTGTGATTCCGCTGTCATATTCATGTAAAATTATTTTATTTATTGTTTCTGCTATTATCTGTACTCTGCTATGATGATTAATGTGTTATATTCCAATGATTATCCTTAATACCGCCCCTCGGATTTTGGGATCGTCACACTAAAGCTCCAATACCAAATGTTCTGGAGAATTTCAACTCCAGACCTCTCAAATAAAAACCCCTAACCCAGTGGAAGACGGGATCATGGTAAACGTGAAAAAACAACCAATCAATATCTCAAAACAATCTCAACCTAATCCAATAACCAGTCACAATCATCAAATAAGAGAAATTAAAGAAGCAATAACAAAAATTAAATCATACAAGGATTTATAGTGGTTCCACTAACGTCCTGTTAGTCTACATCCACTTTGAGATAGAACCTTATATTAATACCGGTGGAAGAGTATAAAAGATTGATTACCTTGACAAAATTCACCATAAAAATTTGATTTTGTGGAGATGAGAATTGAACAAGATTCGGATTGCCAAAACCCTAATTTTGAATAAACCTAGGTTAATCTCTTGATTAATCCCTTTTTCTAGTCCTTTTTTACTTTTGGATCTGAGAATAGCTTATATAGGGAGAGAATAGTATATAGCAATTACCCAAATTGCCCCTAGACCTTCAGAAATCAGCTTGCAATATTTTAGCCTGAAATCGCCTCAGACGTCTGATCAAAAGAGGTTAGATGTCTGTTTGAGGGTTCAGGAAAAATTCCCTGTAACCACATAATTCTGACCTTCTTGGTCAAACATCTGTCCAGACTCTCGGGAAAATATTCCCTGTAGTCAGAAATGTTTGATCAAGAACTTCATACGTTCGTGCTGAAGCTTCCAGCTCCCCTTCACCTCTTCAACCACAATTTCTTCCTACATGCTCCGATTTGCAATTTGTCTTCTCCGATGTGAAGCTACTTCCATTCACTTCAATTCTACCATATAGTATCGCAAAAATTAACACGGGCCTCCTTTTCATTGTTTAGATGTTTTGGTACACCTGTGTTTTTGTCCAGAAATTTATGTTTGATTAATACACATTCATTGAATATTAGCTTTGTATTTCAGTTAAGTAACTAAATTGTTTTCACTCTTTTATTGTTTTTGTCAAACGTTCCTTCATATATTGTGATAAAGTTATTTAATATCCCCAGTTGAAATTTAATAAAAATGTCATCTTGAAAGAAATTAATTATTGGTGACAGGCCCATATAATTTTTTTTCTATATATTCATGTGCACATCGAGTCAACATGTGATCATAAGTTATAATAGTGTTTTTTAACTTTATATTAAGGACATTTGCTTTACTAAACATGTTATCATTTCATGCTTTATAATGGCAACTTTAAACAAAATTTATTAATATGAAATGAGAATCATTTTAGAAGACAGTCTTGCTGGTGTTGTCCAGTCAGTAACATAATTTTGAATTGTTATTGTCTAATAATACTTACACGATTTTTGTAGTATAATATATGGTGTTCTTCATATAACTCTATGGTTATTAGCATTTTTTTATTTGGAAGAAATAACAGCAAATAAACCATTTACAAAGTTTATCACTTTATAACGACTTAGAATTATCAGTATGCAATATTTGTTGTTGCTTGAGAAACAGAAACAAGTTGATCCACAAATTAAAAATCGAATCAAATGCTTACACTTTATTTTGGAATTTACTTATATACTACGTGTACAAATTTTAACATTTACATACAATTGAGAAAATATGTAATATAGCAGATAAAGGGAACTACAAAACTCGGGCGTTTATAAGGTGTAAATAAAGAAAAATGAATTTTTGGTGAACCATATGGTTATTTTTGATATGATAATTTCAATATTTAGTTTACCACTCAAACTTGCACTTAAATCCTATGATTTTAATAAAAAAAAGTGTATAATGATAATTTGTTTAGTGTTTTCTTACCTATTGGCAATCAAATGCAAGTTTTTACTAAAATTTGTTGTAAAATACTTCAACTTTTCTCATGATATTTGTGCATTTTTTGCTGTGGATAAACACTAGCTTATGAAGAAACATATCGTTGAACTAGACAATTATCTATTCAAAGGGCCCATTCATGCTAACAACTTCCAACTAATATGCATATTAAATGCATTTTTCTTGCTTATCAATCCATATTAATTATTATTTTCTTAGAATATGTCATTGATGGCATCATTCTTTGTTTTTAAATTGTGCATTTAAACTATTTATTTTGAACCATGGTATGAAAGGATAAAAAATGACTCATCATAACTAAACTAACTGAAATGCGCAAGTGATATTATTAATTTTGTAAATATAGTTTCACATAAGTTAATGATCGCACATGTTGTTTTGTAACTAACTTCAAATGGGGTCTACATTAAGGCTATATATATATATATATATATATATATATATATATATATACACATACCAAATCTAATTTATGTTATTAGTAACAATGGATTTATCTTTCCCAATGACTGTACAATGAATATTACTAAAGCAAGCCTATAAATTAATGTAATACTCATATTTTGTTGCAAGAGGAACAGAACTTACTCATCGTGCAGGGATGCACCCTTCTACACGAATCTACAAATTATTGGAATTTAAACATTGAATTCTACATTTATAGTTTACTTTTTTTCAACTAGCCACTGGAAAATAGCATATGCCTCATGTTTTTTTACCTATATTTATTGTAAAACAATTTCTCCATCTGTTAAATTTTCCTTTTGTGGTTGTAGTTTTCGACTAAATTGTTTTAATAGTGGGTTGGTCCTTCTTGCCTGAGGGAATAAATAGTTAGAAAGACTTTAGTAAACAATTAAATGTTTTACTATATTTATCGTTAGATTAACTGGAGCAAAATTATAGATATGAATTTTATTTCTTTCTACAAATTCATTATGACAACTCAATAACACTCTGCAATTTTATTTCTCACTGTTACTAGTATGACATTAACTTTGATTAATTTCAATAAAAAGTTTGTCACCTATTTTTACTGAGAAAAGATTTCTATATTATAGCTTCTTCTTTTTTTGCTTTATCAACTTTGCTGTTGGCAAGTTGAATTTTGAACCTCAACCATTTAAACAAAGTAGTCCAAAAAGGTATCTAATTTTAATACTGAAAGTCAATTTTAAAGCTTTGGTTTTTTTGCTTTTCTTATTTGCTTATTTATTATTTTTTCAAAATCGAATCTTTTACCAATATTTAATTGCAAATTTTAGGGCAATGGTAATTATATTTCTATTGTCTCAGCCACATATTTTTATGGTGTTCCAATATGTCAAATTTTTCTTCCCTATGCGGTTATTGCTAATCAAAGGCCATTTATGTTATTTCATTGCACTACAAGATGCAGGCCAAAATGCGAGACCTAGAGAAACTGCTTGCGACGGCTAAAAAATGCGGCTGTTGCAAGCCGTCACACAGCCTGCCGATACAAACAGTAGGCGTAAGCTATCTTCTTCACATGCTTTCCCCAAAATTAAATTACCCAAACCCTATACCATCACCCCCCATGTTGCTGCAGCGATTCCACACCTCCAATCTTGCCTCCAAGCATCCAATTTTGTGCCGGTATGTCTTCTAAACCTATTTTATGTTTAATTGGAGTTAATTAGGGTTATTTTGCATGTTTGTATAGGTTTGTAAATTGATTGTTTATGGATATGAAATTGGTCGCAATGTGGGAAGCTTATGATGATGATTGTGTCGTAGGTTGATTTGGGAATAAATGTAATTGATTAGAAGGTTGATTATCACATATGTAACTGATTTAGAAGGTTGAAAACGATGATGATCACATATGTAATTGAGCTTATAATGATTGTGTTGTAGGTTGATTCAGGAATAAATGAAATAAATGTAATTATTTAATGGTAGTAAATGCAAAGTAGTTAAGGCGCTAAGACGAAAGTCTTGAAACTTGGATTTTTTATGCTCCTTCATACGAGTATGGAATTTTTTAATGGAAAATAAACTAAACAATAAATTTACTACTATAAATCGATGTGTTTAGTGTTGATAAAATTTTATTTATAGTGATATAAAGTTAGTAAACTATTTTATTTACTATAATTCTAATTTTAAGTTTTATTCTTTTAACTATTTATAGTTCATTCAACTATTTAAATATCTTATTAAACCACTTTATTAATTAAAAATTAAGTTTGATCATATTTTATTAATTACTTAAATATTTTATTAAACTACTTTACTAACTAAATATTAAATTAAATCATATTTTATCATTGATTTAGCTATTTTAATATTTTATTAAACTGTTCTATAGACTACAAATTAAATTTAGTCATATTTTACACAATATTTAATATTCACATATTTTATTTAACTACTTTATTAAGCGAAATTAAAATATTACTATTTCACTAAAGTCAAGAACTCAAAATACAATTTAACGAACTAAAATTTAAAATTAAAATCATGTTTATAACTTAACTCTTTAAATTTTAAATGAAATTAATTAATTAACTTGAAAGCTTAGTTTATCTTTCAAAAATTTAAACTAACTAAAATTAACTTCATAATTTGTACTTTAAACTAAAATTAACTAAAAATAACTAAAACTAATTTATACATCATACTTTAAACTAAAATTAACCAAAATTAATTAATTAACTTGAAAGCTTAGTGGTCGATATGAAATTTTCATTTCCATCTGAAAAGCAATTCGGACCATCACACAGTTTATGTCAAATCCCATTTCATTAAACTGGGATCCTAGTTGGTTATATAACGTTAGTTTACAAATTGAACGTATGAAAAAAAAATTATGTAGACATTAGTTTACAAATTATATAGTGTGTTTACTTGTGTGAACCCCTAAGAGATTTTTGGCCCTGTCCGACAAGTGTTGTATATGATCGTTATATGGATATTCGTTTTTACACAAAAAGGAAATCTATATTCATCTGATACAATATTCTTTGGATTTGTCCCATTATTGGACAAGTTACAAATATAATAATGTAAGCATATTTTATAAATCATTTCAGTTTAAATGGTTAACAAAATTTCGATGGCATTTTCCTTTTTGTTCCTTTTGTACGCACATTTGTGTATGATACAGGGACCAAAGGGAAGTGCTGCTGAAATTTTGTTGAACTATTTAACCTGAAATGATTTATGAAATATGCTTACGTTATTATATTTGTAAATGGAAGTAGGTTGACCGACCATCCAAGTAAAAAAGAAATAAAGTAATAAAACGAAAATATGAAGCAGTTATAAATGAAATTTTACATGACTTTAATTAATATAAAGTGTTTGATCAAATTTTCTAATATATTTGTTGCAAATCAGCAAAATGCTCAATTATATTCTTGATCGCAGTTGGATGTATGAATCCTAAACTGGTAGGAAAGGGTCGATAAAGGAACATTTTTGTGACAGTGTCCAAGAATTTATTAGATCTGCTAAATCTAATAATCGAAGTAACGTAGACATTCGTTGTCTGTTTAGTAAGTGCAGCCATCTGAAGCATTAGAAGCCAGATGTCGTAAAAGTACATCTGTGTAAATTTGATTTTCTATCGAATTATTACTTATGGGATTGTCAAGGACAACTTGTTAAACCTACGTCTAATCCTGTAGTGGTAGAGGAAGATAATACAATGATGAACGATAATACAGCGACGAGTCCGATAGAAAATATGGTGTAAGATGCAGCAAGATCAATGTTTCCTACCATTGATCAAGGCGACGATGAGAATGTAAATGTTAAAGAACCAATGGCAAAAGCTAAAAAAAATTATGATTTATTGAATTCTGCTAAGAGACAGTTGTGGGAAGGGTGTACAAGCGGAACCGAATTATCTGTAACCACTGAAGTCATCACTATGAAATCAAAAATCAATCTTAGTGAAGCTGCATTTACAACAGTCGTACAAACTGCAGAACGATACATGGTGCCCAATAATTTGATGTGCGATAGTGATTATAAAGTCAAAAAACTTATGTCTGCCTTTGGACTACCGTATAAGAAGATAGATGCATGTGTAAAAGGTTACATATTGTATTGGAAACAAGACGCTCACCTTATAAAATGCAACTTTTGCAACGAAGATAGATATAAACCAAGAAAAATAGAAGGAAAAGAAGTTCCATATAAAAAACATATTATCTACCCATAACTCTCATACTTCAACGGCTATATGCATCTTCTTCTTCATCATGTCATATGCGATGGCATAGCATGAGAACACCAGAAGAAGAAACTTTGATACATCCGTTTGATGGTGAAGCATGGAAACATTTTGATAGGACTTACCCTGAATTTGTTGCAGAGAGTCGTAATGTTCGGCTCGGTTTATGTACGTATGGATTTTCGCCATTTTCTTAGTTTGGTTGTGAATATTCATCATGGCCTATCATTGTTACTTCTTATAACATACCTCCATGGATGTGTATGAAAAATGCATATATGCTTCTAACGATTGTCGTCTCCGGTCCTAATGATCCGACACAAGGAATTGATGTTTATCTACAACCGCTGATTGAAGAGTTGAAGACACTGTGGCATGAAGAAGTCGAAAGACACAACATTTCAAGAAAAAGAAATTTTCATATGTTTTCTTCTTTATTATGGACTATTAGTGATTTTCCCACATATAACATGCTTTTAGGTTGGAGCACATATGGACGTCTAGCTTGTCCTCAATGTATGGATGAGACATAAGCATTTTCATTGAAGTATGGAAAAAAAAATCATGGATTGACTGTCATATATGATTTCATCATATTAATCATAAATTTAGATTGAATAAAAAGAACTTTAAAGCTAACAGAGTAGAAACTATGCTACCGCCTAAAGTTTGGAAAAGTGAAGAGACATATGAAATCGTAAAAGATTATCCAAAGATACATGAAACTAGGGAGTAGGTTGAAATTCTAGGTAAATCAAAAATTCATAATTGGTGCAAGCAAAGTATAATTTGGGAGTTACCTTACTGGAAAAATCTACTACTTCAACATAATATTGACGTCACGAACAATTTAAAAAATGTTTTGATAACGTTTTTAATACAGTTTTGAATGTAAAAGGGAAAACCAAGGACGATATGAATTCGAGACGTGATATATTACACTTCTATAAATGGCCGAAACTTCACTTGTATGACGATAATAAAAAAACCCAAAGCATGTTATGAGCTAGACAACAAGCAAGTAAAACTCATGCTAAAGTGGGTGGAAGGATTAAGATATACTGACGGGATTTCTTCTAACCTCCGTAGATGTGTGGACTTTAAAAGCAGTAAATTGAATGGGATGAAAAGTCATGATTGTCGTATCATGATTGAATATTTTTTACCTGTGATTTTCAAGGAACCGTTGCCTTCAAAAATTGTGAGTGTTTTAACAGAATTAAGTATGTTTTATAAACAACTTTGTTCAACGATGTGAAAGGTAAATCGTCTACGTAATCTTGAAGTAGAAATCCTGTACTGCTCTGCGAACTCAAGAAAATATTTCCACTGGTTTTTTTTTAATGTAATGGAGCGTTTACCTATTCATCTTCTATTCGAAGCACTCTTTCAAGGTCCTGTGCAATATGGATGGATTTATCCATTTGAGAAGTAATTTTTTATGTACTAATAATCTTGATAGATTACAATTTAGATTTCTGTACCAACTAATAAATTTAACTAATCTTATTATAGGTACTTGAATCATTTGAAGAAAAGTTTTGACAAAAATCACGAGTAGAAGGTTCGATTTGCAAATTGTGCCTTGAAGAAGAAGCTTCATTTTTTTTCTCCTTTTACTTTAGTGAAGATGTGAACTTATCTTTTGTAATTGTTCCCCGTAATGAAGATGCCGTTGAACATGAGTCTTCTGAATCAATATTATATATTTTTAGACAACACGGAAGTCCTATTGGAAAATGTGTGAAAATATGGTTAAGCGATAAAGACTACAATGTGGTGCACACATACATTCTTTTAAATTGTGTAGAAGTTGCACTATTTGCCAGGTAATACTAAATTCATGTATCATTCAATTATATATATATATATATGTATGTATTTATTTATTTATTTATAATAATAAAAAAGGAACATAACACATATTTGCAGCATATACGAATCACAACATCCTTATGGTGATCTCAGTAAAGAATTTGCTAGATAGTTTTCAAACTATGTTCATGATCCCAAAAACTGTGTTGTTAACGAAGGTTTATGACATATTGCTATCGGACCAAAAAGAAATGTCAAAACTTATCCAATATACTTCGTCAATGTAACATTCCGCAATTTTTATAGTTCTAAAACTTAAGTAATTAAAAATTAATTTGTACTTTATCACAAATCGAATGTTGTATCCACAACCATTGCGAAGGTCTTTCTGAAACAATCAGTTTGATATATCATTTTGATATATTTGGAGTTATGGTTTACAAAATATTGGTTTTTTTTAAGAATGAAGGTAACACACATGATACCATTAATTTCTAGTGTACTAATTTTGAATACAAAGTTATGCTTAGTCTACTAGTTAAGGAAGAGGACTTTTTTTTATGAGAGCCATGGGTTCGATACTCATTAATGATATATTTTTAAGTTTTAAGACGGAACAATCAAAAAGTTACACGTTCCAAGTAGTAAGTGGGTGCGTCTGCCTATGCATACATAAATGAGAAATAGATATGGTAAAAATGTACTATTGGAAAATAAAATGCATGCATTTGCATGTAGTGCATATTGTTGTAATGTATTGATTTATATATTGTGAGTTAATTGTGCCATGATTCCACATATTCAAACCGACTTTGTCGGTTTTTCTTAATTCTACTGAACCTTCGATAACTTCCGTCCATCTGAAGCTTTTTAACAATACCCATTTTATCCTCCTATGACATATGCATTAATTTAATGTATTTCTGAAGCCTTGGCTTGCTTTATTTGAGCTCCCCGATTTAATTTTTAATGTAGTCTATTTGATTCACTAATGCTCATTAATTGTGTGACTTAATTAGCTTTATATTTGGAAGAAAAGCTAAATTTTCCACTTTTGTTGATATGAACATGGTGTTCATTTTAAAACATCACACCTAGCGTTAATAAGATAAACTGACAACAATTTATTGATTAAATTTATTTCTTAAATTGAAAATCACTTAATTAATTTAAACATATTGATAAAAACCTTATACAGTTAAAGTTTGATTTAATAAGATGTATATTAATTGCTGTCTTTTTTACCATATATATAAATTATAACAAAATAACATGATTTTTTAAAATAATTATATTATTTGAGCTCCTCGATTTAATTTTTAATATAGTCTATTTGATTCATTAATGCTCATTAATTGTGTGACTTAATTAACTTTATATTTGGAAGAAAAACTAATTTTTTCACTTTTGTTGATATGAACATGGTGTTCATTTTAAAACATCACACCTAGCGTTAATAAGATAAATTGACAACAATATATTGATTAAATTTACTTCTTAAATTGAAAACCACTTAATTAATTTAAACATATTGACAAAACCTTATATGGTTAAAATTTGATTTAATAAGATGTATATTAATTGCCGTCTTTTTTACCATATATATAAATTATAACAAAATAACATGATTCGTTAAAATAATTATTTTGATTTGTATAATATATGTAATTTTGTTTTTTTTCTTCTAATGTAAAATCGTTCCTATGATTTTCTGTTTTATGCTTGGTGAGTATAATATGTAGTCTTCCAAATATCAATTAGTTTACTGTATTTAATCTGTGTGACCATTCTACAATCACAATCAATTAGTTATGTTACCATTTATTTTTATTTGGATGTATAAGAGGGAGAATAATAAAAGTTGGAGTAATAAAATACCAGACAATGCCTTAAATAAGATTTTATAGCATGCCTTAAATTATTGATTTTATTCTTCAGAACATTAAAAAAGGAATACCTGAAATGATAGCCAATTAATTCTTCTAAAAATGGCAACATCAATCAAGGAAAAAATTGATTTCAAATGGTAAACATGGTATGTATGTATGCGATATATGAAAAAATAAGATGAAAACAAGGTAGTACTAATTAAACCAAACTATCAAAAAAAAAGTTTTGAAAATAGAGTACAATCAATGGAGATTAATTTTTATCTCTTTTGAGAATGGCAGCCCCAAGGTTGATTTTTTTTTTCATATAAAGACAACTGTCCATTTGATATTAGAATGATAAAGTATCCATGCAGCAAATAACCCATATCTGCAAGGAATGACTGAGTTTCTAACTTACTTTTTTCTTTTTTCATATATTTTCCTTCATAGGTAGTTTTAAATAATTAAATAAGTACAACAAAATAAATTTTTATCAATTGTATTGTATTACAAAGTCGGTTTTCCCACCGTTATGCGGTTATACTAGTATGAATTAATTGAATATTGATTATCATATTTCACGAATATTGGGTATATATACACACACATATGCAATTAATTATGTATTGATTTTATGTGTTATGAGAAACTAGCAAATAAGATTCAAAATATGTGTTAAATATTTCCGTTTATAGGAAATAATTGGATAGGTTAGCAATTAATTATGCATTAATTGTCCATATATTCTATTTAATGTTGATTGGTTTCTATTTTTGTTGATTTCATATATTATAGAGGGAAAGTTAATTTCATTTTCTTGTAATTAACCGGTATGGAGTTGAATTATCCTATATATGTATATATAAAAATATTTTAATTTTATATACAGGAAAGGTGTAATTGTGCATGTCGTAAAATTAAAACATTGGTTGACAAATAGGTCATTAATATATTTTATTAGACAATTGTTTCCTATAAATTTACGAATTAATTATTTTGTATAAAAGGTGATTAGTTTCTAATAGGCTTTAAAATATATTCATTTGCTACCCTTTTTAAATGGTTAATCTAATGGAATAAATCAATTTCTAGCCACTATATAATAGAGCCAAATCTAACTCTTTAACGGGGACATTTTACCTTTGAACTTTTATTTTTTCCTCTTGAACATTCTTTAAACATAATTATTCAACTTTTAAATCAACTAGAAAGACGGTAATTCAAAGTCTAAACCTAGAGAGGGTAGATCTACAGTTTTAGGGAGGAAGGAACTCATTTGGATGATTTTTGCATTTTTGATCTAGAAAGATTTCTCTGATCTATCATTGTAGGCAAATGTGAGTATAATTTTATGCCTACTAATTTCCTTCTACATATAAGAGCTCTTCTATGTTAAGACTTTTTAAAAACAATTTACTCCTAAATTATACCTTTGCAAATAAGTCCTAAGATTTTATCTTAGATCTAAACATGCTAGAACTTTGTACATTAATTTGTTGTATAGATGAACTCTTTCATCTAAGTTTACTCTTAGATGTAAATATCATAAACATATGAAAGTTGATTGATTTTATGTATGCACTTTTTTACATAAATTATGTATTTCTATCTTAGATCTAAACTTTCTGAATTGGTTTAAAATCGATGAACTGAATACTATATTTTTATTTATGTAGAATGACGGAGAATGTTATATTTGACTTGTGGATTTCTAACTAATCATTACTTTAACTGCATAAGAATTACAAACTTGTTTTTGTTTAACATACAAAATGATGAAAATGAGGAAATATATAGCTCTTTGGGTTTTCCTGACATTTTAATATATTAGAACATGAAATGTTATAATTTCTGCATATTGTGAAGATGAAAACAAATAAAAGTGTAATGTTTAGGATAACAAGGAATGCGCAGAAATGAATAGAAATTCCTTGTAGTTACAAACACTGCACAAAATATATGTTAAGTAAAATAGAATAAAAGATGTTCTAGTATATTAAAAGGTAGTAAATTTAAAGGTAGACTGGATGAAAATTAAATAAGACCACCACATAAATGGAAAGTATTAAAGAAAAGAAATATAGTCTTAAATAGTAGGCAAAAGGAAGGAGTAAGAAATCAAATAGAAATTACCGTATGATTGAATGGTTAAAATATATGATGGATAATTGATTTATTATATGTGTTGTTTCTCGATGATGGATCACAATAAGGATGTTTATGCGATTTTTTTTACCATTGGTTACTACAAATTGATGTGTTGTTAATTATGGTTATTTATTGGTGAATGTTGTCATATCAATATTGATTTGATTACTATGCTTTGATGACTGTGCTACTATTTTTTTTAAATGATTGGTATATACAAAAAGGTTTACATTTACATTAATGGTGTATAATTATTGATTGATAAACAATAATAATGTAAATATATTAATGTGGTTACCTTTTATTTCATAACTTGGAATTGCAATTGGGTGTTGTTTATTTTTGAAGACTGCATGTTAATTTTATTTTGCTTACTTCATTTGGTGACATGTTGTGATATATGACTAAGATACTATATATTTTCTGCTCTTATTTTATTAATAGTGTAGTGATTGTTTTAATTATACTGATTGCATTAATTTCAAATTTTGCACTGATTGTATTAAACCATATTGATTGCAATGGTTGAAATAATTAAATGATTGTAATGTACTAATGAGTATTTGGATGCAGGAGAAGAGCAGGAAATAGAACTACGTGGGCTTGATATCTCGAAAGGGGTACGTAGGCAGTCTTTTCCTATGCAATAGCCACCGGATCCCTTAGGTTGGGCTGGGGTGTATAGGGTTAGGCGCAGTCCAAATATAGTTAAAACATTTTTTTGTATAGAATTTGTAAAGTTAGATGATGAGAGATTGCAGAAAGAAGACAAAATAACAGGCAGAAGGGAGCTTAGCCAGCATGTTGGATCCACAGATTGTTTATTTTAAAATTCGTTTCTTATGTCTTGCTGCTGTTATGTCCTATGGATGTTTGATGTAATAAAATTCATTATGATGATTTAATAATGTAAATTATTCCGTCATGAGATCTTCCATATTATACATTGTTTTTAGTTTTTTTTCTTATATACTTAAGTTCCACTACTTTTAATATCTAAAATTAGTTGTAAGCATGTTTATAATTGATTTTGGACCTTTAAAAGTAACGGGTCTTTACGTTTGGTATCAGAGCTTAGGTTTAGCGATTAGTAGAGCCTTGGGTAGGTTTGACTGTTATGTTATATTGATTTACACCTTAAGGTTGGTTAAAATATAAGAGGAAATGTTTTGATTGAATGTTTTATGTGTATGTATTGTTTGATCATTATTACCTCACTTTACAATGTTGTTTATTTGTAAGGAACCTTTGGTGGAGGATAAAGAAAAGAACAATGAGACAAGATGAACAATTATGGGGTCAGTTACGAGTTTGGTTATAACCTAATTGACATACACACGATTATTAGATTGCAATTGAAACCAAACTTTTGTAAGGATAAAATGAATCATTTTGATTTTAGGAGAACAATAATGGTTCGGAATTATTCTTGTTCCCCTATATTAAAGCTATCTCATTAGTTAGTTAAAAATGGTCATTTTTGAATGATTTGTTTACCATTTGATGAGAACAAAGTACTACATTTGAAATTAAATTGATCCTTTTCATGACGGTATTTTCAAAAGGTGAAAAATGAATAAAATTAGGCAATGGTAATGTACCTAAATTTGATTGTTTTGGAGACATTCTTTGACAGATGAAGTGATTTCATTAAAAGACATATGTAAAGATGTAAACAATAAAACAAATTTGAAATTACGTTTTCAATTACGTTTTCAATTACAGAATAGAACTTTAATCATGAATCTAAAAGGATTGGATAATTTATGTTTTGAACCATTATCGAACACACACACACACATATATTTATATATATATACACACCAGAACGTTCTTGGGTGACAGAGAGGATAGTGTCTAAGGCTTGGGTATGGAAAATACAGTTTCCAGCTCTACCTGGCTATCCCTATGTAATGGCCCGAATTTCCATACTCTTTGAGTGGACTAATAACACCCCACGCCCAACCCAAATCGCACAGAAACCCGAATCATTATTAGAAAGAAGTTAGAGGATGAGAAATAGAAAGAAAGAAATATTAGAATAGAAGAAAATGAAGATCACAAACTCACAGCGGAACGAATAAAATATATTAAATAATATAACTTTTGAAATACAAATCGGTAAGTGTATATACATACCATTATCAGAGCACAACGGCTATCCCTGGAACAGTTATAAACACCTGTTTCCAGATACAACATAGTACACAGCGGAAAATAAGATAGTCTATAACTAACTGGTGAAGCCTCCTGCTTCGAGCTCCTCCAAGTGAATCTGAAAAATCCCGACTACCTGACTGCCCGTAAAAATTTGGACACCCAAGAGTTTAGGGAAAACAAACAAAATAAACTCTGGGTCAGTCATGGGACAGGTGTGAGTAAACTCCAACTATTGGTTTAACTTTCAAAAATTCCTTTCGAAAGAAAAGATAATCGTAAGACCGATCCACACATAAACACGGATGGTTTTTACCTTACGATAACCCAAAACATTTGGATATCAAAATCTGACGATATTATAATAGTGTCTAAATCAAATAAATAAAATCTCGCGGAACGCTTACATCTCACGTTCCATATATAGTATAAAATCAAAAACCGCATGGCACTTATTGGAGATTTGATTTCCAACATGACAAGGTATGGGACCACCTGCCGGTAGTGTATCTCTTGAGACGAATACACTGGGTTCAACAAGAACGTCTTGCAACCCGGCCCTCACATGACCGACCACTCATTTCACTTGAGTGTATCGAATGTATATCACCAACGGTTGGGATCAGCAACCGTTTCCTGAAAGGGACATGTAACACCCCGCCTCCGCTAGGGTCACTCGCAAAGGAATGCACTAGCTTTAGAGGGGCATTATTGGTAAACATGCACAGAAATATCACAAGACAGAACATATATAAATAGCGGAAGTAAAATCAAACTTTCATAACGTGAATAAATAAGGTCTAAAGCCTTTTACATCAGAGTACATCAAAACCTGTCTTGCAATAGTAAAGAAGCATAAAGACTTTTTAATAAATTATTCCCAAAGTAAAACAGTAAAGTAGCCATAGCCAAGAGAAGTCCAAGACATCCATGATGACCTTCAAGCAGAAGAAGTCCGAGCTAAACAACATTGTTTCCTCCCTGAAACCTGGGGGGGGGGGGGGAACGGAAGAAAAGAGGCGAAACAAAACGGGTCAGTCAAAAAGACTGAGTAAGTCCTATCTACTTCCAGTATAAAAACAGGTAAAGGTAACATGACATGCATAAACTGAAAGTAAACATACGGATAACTACAAGATAGATAAACCAGGGTAGCCGGTTGAACTACTGCGGCAAGGTAACTAAGGTATCATGATAAACTACGGTGTTATGATAAGTCAAGGTATCACATCGTCAGATTTCTATCGAGTACATTATCCCAAGGTATCTACCCTGTCTAACATCCCACGGTATCTATTATGTATATTATTCCTAGTTCTAACATGTATATTTGCTCTGCACCTCTCGTACTAGTATCCCTACCCGCGTCGTGTGTTAACCATGAATGTCCCGTGCTCAAAGTCGTGTAATGGTCCATGTCAACCTAATATCGCATATATAGGTTACTCAAATCATATGTTTCTTTCCATGTATATAAGTTCAGTCCTTTGCCGTACCTCGTACGGGCTTCCTCATGTCGTATTATCCTTGAAATCGTTTGGACTGTAACCCTTGTTCTAGCTAGGCTCTTCCATATGAATCATCGTTTGAACTACTAGGACTTACGCCACCTAGCACTACTAGGGATTACGCTTACCTATTGCACGCTTTCGTATTTCGGTTTGGGTTAAACCACCTAGGCCACTAGGGATTACGCTAACCCTCAACCGCGCCCTTTTTCCCACGCATTCATCGTGAATCGTTTTTCTATAACTGGATGCACATGTATCACATCGTGCCATCCGAGTCCTGTCACCGGCCAAAACAAGAAATACAGGACTCGGTCGGGAGCTTTAGATTTATCTGCCGATGCAGATGCTAAGGTCTGCTTTTCTACACGTGGCTATGGTCCCACGAGACCCCTCCCTCAACTAGTGAAAGGCAACACAAGAGAAAATCTTGCATGAGAACTACACTCCGGCCAGCCCACATCCTACGGCCTACCTCACCCATAATTAGATAGCAAATTATGGTCTGTTGGGTGTTCCCTGCCTTTCCGTACGTACACGCTTGACTCAAGATGGTAGATGATCGGCGAACTTGCTATCTCGGGCACCTTATGTATCCGTCGACTCACTGCTATCCACCCCAGTCTTTAGGTCGCTCGCATAGCAACCAAGGCATATTCTTGGTTCTTCTACCGCAGACCTCAACCTCTTGTGAGCCCAGGATGATCATCTGCGACCTCACAGAGGGATACCAAGAATATCCTCATGTTCCCCGAAGCCGCTGCTTCGTTACCCAGTTCGCTGGAGCCTTTATCTAAATCAGATAGCCTGCTCCTACGCGTATACTTAAACGATGACCTACCGTATCGGGTTACTCATCTATCTAAGAAGTGGTCCAGATTTCCTTGACTAAGAATTATTACTTAGTTTCCCTTAACTAAGGTTTACCACTTAGCCTTATTTCCATTACCCTTGTTAACTATGGTTATTTACCTAATCCTCCGAATTAGGGTTTATCTAATGGGTTAAGTGTCACTTAAGTTCATAACTTAGCCCGTCTACAAACCATGTCAAAATTGGCTAAGTATCCAAGTCCAAGACTTAACCCTACCAACCATGTGTCAAGTTGGCTAAGTATATCAAGCAATCCATAACTTAACCTCGTCTAATTATCATTTTAGATTGGTTAATTATATAAATTAACTTGACCTTGTCAAATTACCGAGTCAAATCGGTCAAGCGTGTCCAAGTGATTCGTGACTTAGCCTTATCATGTTTTCACGTTAGATTGGTTAAGTATAGATTAAATTAACCTCATCGAATTAACGAGTTAGATTGGTTAAGTATAGGTCACTTAACCTTATCAAATCATCGTGTTAAATTAGTTAAGTGTTTACCTTAACCCCATTAAATTACCAAGTGGGATTAATTAAGTCTAGGCTAGCTTAACCCCATCCGATTACCATGTTTAGATTAGTTAAGCCTAATCTTAACCCCATCCATTAACTTCATTATACGGTTAAGTGTTATAAAGAAAATTTACTTAACCTTATCACGTTATCGTGTTGGATTGATTAAGTGTTGGTTAACTTAATCCCGTCCACTAGTCGTATAAAAATGGTCAAGTGTCATTAGGCAAATCAAGTTACTTAACCTACCCAAGCTTATCATGTTTTGTTAAGTATCATTAGCCTAATCAAATTACTTAACCCATTTGTCCATATCATATTTGGTTAAGCCTCATTAATCAAATTAACTTAACCCTATTATGTGGCATTAATTTAATTAATGCACCCTCAACCTCTCACATTAGACCTTGTTGTGGTTACTAGTTAAGCCGGGCGGGTCCGGGTAGATTTACACCACAACCTAGCCTAACCTCGCGTCTTAAGCGTGACATGACCAACTTCTCACATTGGGTCCTATTGTTTGCAACTACTAGTTAGGCCGGTCAGTTCCGGGTAGTTTTACGTTGCATACTCAACCCAACCTCGAGTTGGCCATACTTATATTATCTAAGTTCATCATGTTTCCAAAACATGTTACAAGTTTTTCAAGCATTTGGGTAGACCTAACTGAATAGGTAAATTCCCAAAGGGTAGACCTAACTTAATAGGTAAATTCCCAAGCTCATGTTTTTATGCATACTTACATGTCATCTTCCATGTTATCTTTCAAGTCATATTTTCAAGTATAAACACATGTCATATTCAAGTCAAGATTTTGCGACATGTTCATGTTTATCTAACTACCCAAAATCGTGTTTTTCCAATGCAAGCAAAACGAGTCAACATAGTAAGGATACTATGTCACATATTGGTCTCAAAACATGCATGATGCCAAAAAGGGCTTGGCTTCCACATGCATAACATCATAAAGGGGTTGACCATAAACATGCATAGTGTCATAAGGTAATTTGGCCACAAACATGCATATTATCAAGAGGGGTTTGGCCATAAACATGCACAACTTAAAAGAGGGGATTGGCCACGAGCATGCATAATCTCATAAAGGATTTGGCCACAAACTTGCATGTTAGCATAAGGGGTTCGGGTTCATAAGCATGCATAAGCCCCAAAATCTTGTCTTAGCCAATGTTTCACAAGTAAAATAGTTTCTAAAGGTTCATGCTAGCATTTCATGCATAAAGATCCAAACTTGCAAGTTAAACTAGGTTATGCATAGCATGAGAGGCATGATTAAGTCACTCACATAGCCTAAGATCATAAATATGAACACAAGAGGCATGGTAAGGTTCATATAGATTCGCATAATCATGTTTAGCCTCATTTTATCCCATGTCAACATTAAAAATACCGTTTTGATCCAAAAGTAGCTAGAACTTACATAGCATGGCAAGAGGACTAGGAGCATGAATCGTTTTGGCGAAGAAAGGTGGCTCCTTTGACGAAGATCCGCCATGAAACTCGCATAGCAACGTTGATTTGGCCTTGATTTGGTGTAGCAAGCTTGCACCTTTTGATTTGAACTTGATTTGAGTGCATAGGCTCTAGGGATTAGAAATGGAGGCCATGATCACTTGGTATTTGGGCAGCACTTCGTGGAGAGGGTGAGTTATGAGGGTTTAGGGTGGCCTTAGGGGTGTTTTTATAGAGATTAGGGTGTGTTTTAGGCCATAGGATTAGATCTAGGATAGATTAGGACCATCAGATATCGGAAGATTCCAGAACCAGCCCAAGAACCAGACCAGGTGAGACAAACAGGTGCGCCAGGCAACTTGCCCCGGCCACCCCCTGTCGACAGGCAAGTCGACAGGGCTGTCGACTTGGTCTGGGCCCAAGTCGACAGGCCTGTCGACAGCCCTGTCGACATGGCCTAGGCGGGAAACTCCCCGCCTAGCCCCAGATCTGATTTCCACAATTGTTTCCGAAATTCAAATTTCCAGAAATCTTCTTTGGGCTTTTATCGGGTCATACGGACTCCGATTCTCGAAAACTCGGACTCTATTTCGCGTATTTTTCCGAGACGAACGCAATGGCATAGCCCGTTTCACTTGATTCAGAATTTAAAATTAAATTCTGCCTTGATTCTCGTTTTAACATGTTATTGAAATACGGGTTGTTACATTCTCCCCACCTTTTAGGATTTCGTCCCCGAAATCTCTAAGTTAGGAAGAACATATCCTACCATCCATCATCCATCTACTCAAAACATCATCCACAAGCAACCATCGTCCTTAGATGATTTCTAATGCTGTATGATTACATGCAAAGAGTGTGTGTATATGTTCCTTAGCTAATGCTAATGATCAGGCCTGAATAATCTTTCTAATGCAAAGTATGTTTAGTGCTATGAATCCAAAATGTATGCAAATAGTCCTAGTCATATATATACACTATATGCGTGCACAACTATTCATCCATATGCAACGTCCACATGGTAACACATTCAATTTCATCCATAAACAAGTATAAATACTCGTGCATATGCAATATGAAATGTGACCGAGTCGAGCTAATATCTAATGTAAATTCGCGCATCCACGAGCAACCACTTGCAACCAATTGCAACCATATCAACCATAACATGTTTCAAATACATGTTTACATCCATAGCGTTCTACCTAAGGTTCCCAAAATAAGATCGAGAAGATAACAAAACAAACTCCTTACGGGGTTTGTAACAGAGACAGGACCGAGAGGATATCCATAAAAGATAGCCTACAAGCAAGCTCAACAGAAAAACAAGGATCGAGGATATATTCCCCAAAAGAGATATCATGCACGTATTTAGTCTTCAGTCTCCTGAGTCGCATTACCTTGAGCTTAGTTCCATCGTGCCTTGACTGCCTTTGACTTCATGATTTCGTAGCTCCTTGACTCCTATTTCCAAGGTGCGAGTGAAACTCATTTCACTGTCGCCTCTCGTTTCACTTTCACTTATTCTTTCCCTAGTATACTTGGCTCCACCCTATCTACGTACTCAAGCCAGCTCCCCAAAATTCACTTGTGAATTCTGGATCTCGTTTTCCGATGCCAATCCAAATTGCCAAGAGTCCTTACTAGGGTGATTCCCATAACTCATGCATAATCGAAACGAACCATCCGCCTTAACGGCGAATTCTATTCAACCGGATTACCAACAACTGCATCTTGGGATTCTAGGTAACTAGCCATGACAGAACCCAAAAGGTTACACGAGATTTCGAGGGTATCACCAAGATGAGTCGAGAATCTAACTACCCTCTTTCCAAAACCGAGAATGGCACCCCTTGCTGGATAACCACTTCATCCCTAGAATCCATCCATAGCTTATAAGCATAAGCATTATTTCCAAACTCAACACTTGGCATAGAGATTCCCAAATCCAAACAAGTCATGTATAAATGGACTGATTCTCCAATAGGACTTTGAGACAAAAATGGGATTCTCTATTACGCTAGTACTTAAGGTGCAGAGACTCAACTATCGAAGCAGACTTAAATGATACGAACAACGAAGTCCTAACGGGATGATAGAGAAGAAAAGCTAGACCTTTAACAAGATCGTTACCCTCCTTCCGAGTTACTCTAGAAATGAGAGCATACTACTGCCCTCCCGATGATCTTGTCCTTGTCCCATAATACTTAACTATCCGCCCCGTTTTACCATGCCAAAGGTACTCTCTCGTCATGGGTTTCATTGTTCATCTTCCTCCCTCCTTTGAGGACTAAGCCATACCAACAAGTTGCTCATCCTCAAGCTCGTATCCTTGATCCTTCTTTCTCACGATCCTTTCTTATAACGCGGCCACTGGACTCTCGAGAACCACCTCCATCGTATGGAAAGCACTTTCGTAGGTAGAAAAGACTAGTCGCAGTTAAAACTACTTTGACTACAGATGGAGGAAAGAAAGGAAAAGAGATTCAATCAAGGAAACAAGGATAGTGCTAATGGCCTTTGGGGAATAGCCTTTTTCTTTTAAAAGAAAATTTTCTTGAAAAATGCTTCTTTGTAAACGATTTTCAAATAGTTTTCAGAAGGTCTTTAAAAACTTTTGCCCAGTCTAGTAACCTTCTGCTCTGATACCAAATGTAACACCCCGCCTCCGCTAGGGTCACTCGCAAAGGAATGCACTAGCTTTAGAGGGGCATTATTGGTAAACATGCACAGAAATATCACAAGACAGAACATATATAAATAGCGGAAGTAAAATCAAACTTTCATAACGTGAATAAATAAGGTCTAAAGCCTTTTACATCAGAGTACATCAAAACCTGTCTTGCAATAGTAAAGAAGCATAAAGACTTTTTAATAAATTATTCCCCAAGTAAAACAGTAAAGTAGCCATAGCCAAGAGAAGTCCAAGACATCCATGATGACCTTCAAGCAGAAGAAGTCCGAGCTAAACAGCATTGTTTCCTCCCTGAAACCTGGGGGGGGGGGGGAACGGAAGAAAAGAGGCGAAACAAAACGGGTCAGTCAAAAAGACTGAGTAAGTCCTATCTACTTCCAGTATAAAAACAAGTAAAGGTAACATGACATGCATAAACTGAAAGTAAACATACGGATAACTACAAGATAGATAAACCAGGGTAGCCGGTTGAACTACTGCGGCAAGGTAACTAAGGTATCATGATAAACTACGGTGTTATGATAAGTCAAGGTATCACATCGTCAGATTTCTATCGAGTACATTATCCCAAGGTATCTACCTCGTCTAACATCCCACGGTATCTATTATGTATATTCTTCCTAGTTCTAACATGTATATTTGCTCTGCACCTCTCGTACTAGTATCCCTACCCGCGTCGTGTGTTAACCATGAATGTCCCGTGCTCAAAGTCGTGTAATGCTCCATGTCAACCTAATATCGCATATATAGGTTACTCAAATCATATGTTTCTTTCCATGTATATAAGTTCAGTCCTTTGCCGTACCTCGTACGGGCTTCCTCATGTCGTATTATCCTTGAAATCGTTTGGACTGTAACCCTTGTTCTAGCTAGGCTCTTCCATATGAATCATCGTTTGAACTACTAGGACTTACGCCACCTAGCACTACTAGGGATTACGCTTACCTATTGCACGCTTTCGTATTTCGGTTTGGGTTAAACCACCTAGGCCACTAGGGATTACGCTAACCCTCAACCGCGCTCTTTTTCCCACGCATTCATCGTGAATCGTTTTTCTATAACTGGATGCACATGTATCACATCGTGCCATCCGAGTCCTGTCACCGGCCAAAACAAGAAATACAGGACTCGGTCGGGAGCTTTAGATTTATCTGCCGATGCAGATGCTAAGGTCTGCTTTTCTACACGTGGCTATGGTCCCACGAGACCCCTCCCTCAACTAGTGAAAGGCAACACAAGAGAAAATCTTGCATGAGAACTACACTCCGGCCAGCCCACATCCTACGGCCTACCTCACCCATAATTAGATAGCAATTTATGGTCTGTTGGGTGTTCCCTGCCTTTCCGTACGTACACGCTTGACTCAAGATGGTAGATGATCGGCGAACTTGCTATCTCGGGCACCTTATGTATCCGTCGACTCACTGCTATCCACCCCAGTCTTTAGGTCGCTCGCATAGCAACCAAGGCATATTCTTGGTTCTTCTACCGCAGACCTCAACCTCTTGTGAGCCCAGGATGATCATCTGCGACCTCACAGAGGGATACCAAGAATATCCTCACGTTCCCCGAAGCCGCTGCTTCGTTACCCAGTTCGCTGGAGCCTTTATCTAAATCAGATAGCCTGCTCCTACGCGTATACTTAAACGATGACCTACCGTATCGGGTTACTCATCTATCTAAGAAGTGGTCCAGATTTCCTTGACTAAGAATTATTACTTAGTTTCCCTTAACTAAGGTTTACCACTTAGCCTTATTTCCATTACCCTTGTTAACTATGGTTATTTACCTAATCCTCCGAATTAGGGTTTATCTAATGGGTTAAGTGTCACTTAAGTTCATAACTTAGCCCGTCTACAAACCATGTCAAAATTGGCTAAGTATCCAAGTCCAAGACTTAACCCTACCAAACATGTGTCAAGTTGGCTAAGTATATCAAGCAATCCATAACTTAACCTCGTCTAATTATCATTTTAGATTGGTTAATTATATAAATTAACTTGACCTTGTCAAATTACCGAGTCAGATCGGTCAAGCGTGTCCAAGTGATTCGTGACTTAGCCTTATCATGTTTTCACGTTAGATTGGTTAAGTATAGATTAAATTAACCTCATCGAATTAACGAGTTAGATTGGTTAAGTATAGGTCACTTAACCTCATCAAATCATCGTGTTAAATTAGTTAAGTGTTTACCTTAACCTCATTAAATTACCAAGTGGGATTAATTAAGTCTAGGCTAGCTTAACCCCATCCGATTACCATGTTTAGATTAGTTAAGCCTTATCTTAACCCCATCGATTAACTGTATTATACGGTTAAGTGTTATTAAGAAAATTTACTTAACCTTATCACGTTATCGTGTTGGATTGATTAAGTGTTGGTTAACTTAATCCCGTCCACTAGTCATATAAAAATGGTCAAGTGTCATTAGGCAAATCAAGTTACTTAACCTACCCAAGCTTATCATGTTTTGTTAAGTATCATTAGCCTAATCAAATTACTTAACCCATTTGTCCATATCATATTTGGTTAAGCCTCATTAATCAAATTAACTTAACCCTATTATGTGGCATTAATTTAATTAATGCACCCTCAACCTCTCACATTAGACCTTGTTGTGGTTACTAGTTAAGCCGGGCGGGTCCGGGTAGATTTACACCACAACCTAGCCTAACCTCGGGTCTTAAGCGCGACATGACCAACTTCTCACATTGGGTCCTATTGTTTGCAACTACTAGTTAGGCCGGTCGGTTCCGGGTAGTTTTACGTTGCAAACTCAACCCAACCTCGAGTTGGCCATACTTATATTATCTAAGTTCATCATGTTTCCAAAACATGTTACAAGTTTTTCAAGCATTTGGGTAGACCTAACTTAATAGGTAAATTCCCAAAGGGTAGACCTAACTTAATAGGTAAATTCCCAAGCTCATGTTTTTATGCATACTTACATGTCATCTTCCATGTTATCTTTCAAGTCATATTTTCAAGTATAAACACATGTCATATTCAAGTCAAGATTTTGCGACATGTTCATGTTTATCTAACTACCCAAAATCGTGTTTTCCCAACGCAAGCAAAACGAGTCAACATAGTAAGGATACTATGTCACATATTGGTCTCAAAACATGCATGATGCCAAAAAGGGCTTGGCTTCCACATGCATAACATCATAAAGGGGTTGGCCATAAACATGCATAGTGTCATAAGGTAATTTGGCCACAAACATGCATATTATCAAGAGGGGTTTGGCCATAAACATGCACAACTTAAAAGAGGGGATTGGCCACGAGCATGCATAATCTCATAAAGGATTTGGCCACAAACTTGCATGTTAGCATAAGGGGTTCGGGTTCATAAGCATGCATAAGCCCCAAAATCTTGTCTTAGCCAATGTTTCACAAGTAAAATAGTTTCTAAAGGTTCATGCTAGCATTTCATGCATAAAGATCCAAACTTGCAAGTTAAACTAGGTTATGCATAGCATGAGAGGCATGATTAAGTCACTCACATGGCCTAAGATCATAAATATGAACACAAGAGGCATGGTAAGGTTCATATAGATTCGCATAATCATGTTTAGCCTCATTTTATCCCATGTCAACATTAAAAATACCGTTTTGATCCAAAAGTAGCTAGAACTTACATAGCATGGCAAGAGGACTAGGAGCATGAATCGTTTTGGCGAAGAAAGGTGGCTCCTTTGACGAAGATCCGCCATGAAACTCGCATAGCAACGTTGATTTGGCCTTGATTTGGTGTAGCAAGCTTGCACCTTTTGATTTGAACTTGATTTGAGTGCATAGGCTCTAGGGATTAGAAATGGAGGCCATGATCACTTGGCATTTGGGCAGCACTTCGTGGAGAGGGTGAGTTATGAGGGTTTAGGGTGGCCTTAGGGGTGTTTTTATAGAGATTAGGGTGTGTTTTAGGCCATAGGATTAGATCTAGGATAGATTAGGACCATCAGATCTCGGAAGATTCCAGAACCAGCCCAAGAACCAGACCAGGTGAGACAAACAGGTGCGCCAGGCAACTTGCCCCGGCCACCCCCTGTCGACAGGCAAGTCGACAGGGCTGTCGACTTGGTCTGGGCCCAAGTCGACAGGCCTGTCGACAGCCCTGTCGACATGGCCTGGGCGGGAAACTCCCCGCCTAGCCCCAGATCTGATTTCCACAATTGTTTCCGAAATTCAAATTTCCAGAAATCTTCTTTGGGCCTTTAACGGGTCATACGGACTCCGATTCTCGAAAACTCGGACTCTATTTCGCGTATTTTTCCGAGACGAACGCAATGGCATAGCCCGTTTCACTTGATTCAGAATTTAAAATTAAATTCTGTCTTGATTCTTGTTTTAAAATGTTATTGAAATACGGGTTGTTACAGGACAACATCGATAGATTTAAAGAAGCAAATGGAATTTCTCTAAATAGGTGATTATACATCCTAATGGGTGCGACCCACATAGCCATGCTGCCTGCCCGATTTTTGTCATTTCCCGGTTGTGAGGCATGAGGCTTGAATTATCTCCCAGAACCTCTGGTCACTATTCACTTTGAATGCCACATCATCATATCCATCGGAAACCACTAATTGATTCCCACATAAATACTCAGATAGTTAGGCTAAAGAAGTTTCCCTTCTATGTCACCAACTTCGTACGTTTGAAGGAATCAACGTACGTAATCCCTTTGGAAATACTCTGTCAGACACTAGTCCATACAAGTTGTCCTGGGTCTGGACAAACCGAAGGCGCTATTCTACAAACAGGATAGCCCTTGCATAACTCCGTCTTCAGTTATCTTCACATAAGTCAATTCATAACGCTTATACCAATACGGAGTGGTTTTCAGATATTCAATCTGATCCCAGTCTCTCCATATTGACAACGGAGGTATAAAATAAAATAAAACTTTGATAGTCGGTGATTTAACTGTCAAAGAAACACCCATACAATCAACGGTCCTATTTCCAATTGGAAATTCTACCGATCAAGCATCAAACAACCCTGGCCCCTTTTTATATTAGTTACTTATTATATTATCAATTCTAAAATCCATTTTCAATCTTCCATATCCTTTCACCATCGAACCTTAACCATTCCTCCATCGATCATGGAGTCAATCAAGTTGGGGTATAATTACCTCTCAGACCTTAATTGAACAACATTCTCAACTTTGAAATAGTCAAAGCTCACAACTTTAAACAAACCATCGCTTACGCGACTCTTGGATTCGATCTAAGAACACACTTCCTTTACAGAGAAATATTGATTATGACGGTAGCGTTATAATCGCTGTTCCCAATTATTTGATTTAATAAAACATTACTTTTAACAACAACATTACAATCGCTGTCTAGAATTTTAGAACCTTTATTTTAACAACAGCGTTAAGACCGCTGTTTAGATTTACAAAACATTTATTATAACAACAGCGTTAAAAATCGCTATTTAGAATTTACAAAACATTTATTATGACAATAGCGTTAAAAATTGCTGTTTAGAATTTGCAAAACATTTATTATAACAACAGCGTTAAAAATCGCTGTTTAGAATTTACAAAACATTTATTATAAAACTTCTCCATCGAATGAAATTGGTTCTATGTTCTTATTTCAACATATCTCTTTTTGTTCTTATTACTTCAAAATATAACTATAACTTAATTAACATTCGACATAGTCAAATCTTAAATATAAATCCCTTGGATTTATCTCGATTTACTTTTATATTCCAACTTTGGAATTAAAACCCATTCATATCCCTTTTGAAACGAATCCCCTTTTCATTTAAATATCCATTTGAATTTATATTTCCAAATTCAAATCTCCTCTATGAATAATTTCACTTCAAAACATTACTCACTTTAGTTGTGAATAATATTCCCTTTTATATAATCAAACCCATTTGGTTTCATAAAAATGAAATCCCAAATCCAAATTCCTTTATTTAACTTCTATTGAAAAAGGATTACTCAGGTAATTTCCTATTCTATTTCACCTTTTTCTAAGCTCTTTCATAATTTCCTTTATAATTTGCTAAGTTCAAATCTTATTTTAAATATTGGTTTCAAACCGCTTTCCACTCTTCCTTATAAATTCAATTAAATCCAATAACAATATTTTACTAAATTTTTAGCACATGTTTAAAATCAACTTCTTGTTTTATTTGGTAAAACAAGTTCCTACTTTCAAGTCCATTCAAAATTCAATTTCTACTTTGGAAATAAATTTCCCCTTTTTAAATTCAAATCCCTTTTGTTATTCGAAAATATTTTACGGTATTAAAATATCAAATTTCTAGGGCCAGTGATGTTTAAACACAACAAGAATAATCATTGTAGATAAATCGTAGCATATGTCACAGTAAATGCAAACAAAATAATATAAATGTTGAGGAACCCAGTTGGGCCCGTCCAACCTGTTTCCCTGCATCCACAGATGTTAATCACATCAATAATATTATTTCACATCAATATGAAGTTTCAAACTAAAAATCGATCAACGATGCAATCCTATCAACCAATTTTATCAACTATTCAACCAAGCAACCATCACGCAGTATAAAATAAATTTAAAAACTCGTTTATAAAAATATAAACGAAGCAGAGTTAGTGAGTTTACTCACCTTGTTCGCAGTTGATGATTCTGCTTTGGTTTCGGTTTAAAAATCAAACAGTGTTTGATTTTCTACGAAATTCCGATGGCTTTGTTTTCAACGAATTCGGTTCCACAATATAGATCCGGTCGCTTCGTTTCCAATGTGAGTGGTTTTGTCTGATTTGTTAATCATGCTTTCAGACCTTCTTAATCTTTCTTCCACAAGTAACAGAACTCGTTTGTTTCAGGAAACACGCTCCCATCACCTGTTAAAAATCGAAACTGCTCATCACCAATACTTCTGACTCCTCCTGTTTCCCAGTTACAACACAATGGCCGTAACAGTATACTCGTTGATCCACTTCTCCTTCCTACTTCACAAAAATTTCCAAACCAAAATCACTGCCCTGTTTACATTGTTTCGAGTCCAACATGCTCATCCCCTCCGTTGTTCACGTGATTCCCATAGATCAGCTAAATCCCACTAATGACGTCCTCCATCTTAGTACCTTTTCTTTCCCACTGAAAAAGATTTCCAAGCCTACTGCTAAAAAGACATCCCAACCCCATTCAACAACAAACCCTGTCCTCAACTTCATCATGAACTCGTGACCTCCCCTTGACTTCCCTCTTGCAATTACCTCCGCCCTCATAACAGTACCCCACCACTTCACAACAGGACAGAACCACCGAACTCCCCATTGCAAACCGTACCACCCTATTCGAGCTCACCGATAAGACAACAAACCCCAATAAAACAATCTATACACAAAAGATCCCTAAGCCAGAACCCCAGATAACGCTGTTCTCGTTTCCAGCGTGAATTAGAATCGTGAAACCCACAAAAAGTCAAAACGAGATTGATGCAGGCGTAAAAGAAGTTGAATCGAAAAGCATTCGGTTTCATTGAGTTTTCGAAATTGGTTTTAGATTTTAAATTTTCGGTTTCAGCTAAAAGAAAGGATAAGTGAAATAGGAACAGAACGAGATTTTTGGGTATTAGGGATTTTCTTTGTCTCAAGAAGGAAGTGTGGACGGCTGTATTTAAAGAAAAAGAAAGTTTGGAAAGCACGGTATCTATAGCCTTGGCACACACGTAGTTAATTTACTTGGGCCTCATGGAGTTCGATTACTTGGAGCGCACACTTTGGTGAAATGTACGTAGAGAGATAGTATATATATATATTATATTATAACGAAACTTCACGGTGAAGTACCAAGTAAAACTAACCACAGTTGACTTTTGTTTACTGATGAAAAAGCTAATCTTGGTGTAAAAAGGTATTCTGAACCCAATGGGACAAGTTTCATCGAATTCCGACATCGTTTGAAAAAATTTCCTTTATAAAACCAGAAATAAACAAGCGTTTAAATTTTCCACGATTACCAGATAAATCGAAACAACTTGAAACTTTGAAATCTTAAAATAATTAATCAATACGAACCCAACGGCACCAGTTTTATCGCATTCTTAGACTGTTTCCCTGGTAGGCTATTTTTACGCGCACCGCAATGCCATTTTTAACGCCAAATTACCCGGTCTCTAAAAATAACAAACTATATACCTATCCTGACTATAATCGACGATACGAACTCAATGTAATTGGTTTCGCGGCCTAGTTCGATCGTCTGTTCAAGTTAGACCCAAATAACCCTTTATTAAATGAATTACGCGCTATAGAAAGTGATTGGGCGTTTATGGCTATTGTGCTCACATACGACATCGGTTTGCCACGCAATCCAACGCCATGCAATAATTTAACGCAACGGTCCCAATGAAATTGATTTCATCGAAATCGGAGTCCGTTTGTAAGACGGCTATTTTAAATGCCTATATTTTAATAACGATTTCCATAGCAATTATTTCAAAATTTGATTTGACCATAACTAACACACTATAAAATGAAATCTGGATTTTTCTCTTTCATATGAAAATTATCATTAATATGGTTCCAACGTTTCTTATTTCAAAGAAATCCAACTTATATCGGATCCTCTCTTCTCAGTTGAAGTTCAAATTGTAAATTACGAACTACCGTGACTATTTCGAGCTCGTTCTAAATTATACTATAAATTATACGTTTAAATATCGTTTTATAAATAAATTCGTTATAAAACCCTTTTTAAATTATCAACACAACGCTTAAAACCAATTTAAATGTTCAAAATAAATTGGCTAAAAATCCGGGTCGTTACATTCCTTCCCCGTTAAAATAATTTCGTCCTCGTAATTGCTAAGTAGTAAAAATAACTTGTTATAAGTCTAACTCCTTAAATTCTGAAAAATTTCGGCAGCATCGCCTTTGCACTGCTCAATCGCAATAACCACAACTCGTCCTTCTAGGCCTTCTCCAATCCAAAAGAAAATCAAAAGGCCAAGAGGCTTGCCCCATAGGTTCATAAAATCATCAAACCCAAGTAATATTGTAAACATGTACCTTTTAGTCGTCATAATTCTATCTCTTGCATTTGCTTCCATTCTGCTCAGCATACATATATCCATTTCCAGTTGGTTTCAATTCAATCCAACTTCCATTTTTGAAATCTCTAATCAACTTCTGATTAGTTCACTTCCATTCTATCGATTCTGTTTGATCTTTGTTTCAGGTATCAATCCACTTACTATTCTCGAATCAAGTTTATCCCAGTTCAATTTCAATTAACAACATCCAGTATATATTCAACTTGCTCATTCGTAAGTTGAATTCATATTAATAATTAGAATCTCAACATTCCTCTTTATTTAATTTCAGAATTCAAATTCCCAAGGTTTATTTTAAATTAGTTTGAAATCATATACTCATATATTTAAAATCTTTTGGGAAATAACTTATTCTTTTCAACTAATTTCCAATCAACGAATTTTCATGATAGCAATCCACCACTCAGAAACTTGAAAATGAATACCGATAATGTCGCGACCCATTATCAGAATTATTTTCTCGCCCCCGAAGTGATTTCAGTGCTTAATCACTTTCAAAATCATTCTTATTCAAAAATTCTTCAAAGTAATGTTAGATTACTTTAAAAATACTTAAGAAAATATTTCTAAACAACCGGGATTTAAAATTCCAAATTTTGGTTTGAATTTAATTCCAGTTCATCTTATTTATGTATATTTTCCATATATAAGTTATATTTGGTTATATATAACCATTTCAATATTTTATAATCCCATTTGAGTGTAATAACAATCAACACATCTACATAGTATAATATTTCAGAAAATTTTCCTTTTATATCAAAATAAATTTTTGGGCAAATTATTCCATTTACCCACTTTAAAACCATACTGCGTCGAATTGTTCAGTTCGAGAGTTTAGAAACACTTATCGATACAGTTGTACATCCTGTATCGACCTGAATTCATAAACCACTCAACAAACCAGCCAACACAATATAAAACAATTTTCATATCAAATCTACAAATACGCACTCATATATATACACTCAAACTCAATCTAGGGTATCACTAACCCCATCTCTATTGAGTTACGCCACAGAGCCAAGGTTACTACTCAATCTTCAGCTCCAATACCAAATGTAATGGCCCGAATTTTCGTACTCTTTGAGTCGACTAATAACACCCAACGCCCAACCCAAATCGCATAGAAACCCGAATCATTATTAGAAAGAAGTTAGAGGATGAGAAATAGAAAGAAAGAAATATTAGAATAGAAGAAAACGAAGATCACAAACTCACAGTAGAACGAATAAAATATATTAGATAATATAACTTTTGAAATACAAATCGGTAAGTGTATATACATACCATTATCAGAGAACAATGACTATCCCTGGAACAGTTATAAACACCTGTTTCCAGATACAACATAGTACACAGTGGAAAATATGATAGTCTATAGCTAACTGGTGAAGCCTTCTGCTTCGAGCTCCTCCAAGTGAATCTGAAAAATCCCGACGACCTGACTGCCCATACAAATTTGGGCACCCAAGAGTTTAGGGAAAACAAACAAAATAAACTCTGGGTCAGTCAAGGGGCTAGTGTGAGTAAACCCCAACCATTGGTTTAACCTTCAAAAATTCCTTTCGAAAGAAAAGATAATCGTAAGACCAATCCACACATAAACATGGATGGTTTTTACCTTACGATAACCCAAAACATTTGGATATCAAAATCTGATGATATTATAATAGTGTCTAAATCAAATAAATAAAATCTAGCGGAACGCTTGCATCTCACGTTCCATATATAGTATAAAATCAAAAACCGCATGGCGCTTATTGGAGATTTGATTTCCAACATGACAAGGTATGGGACCACCTGCTGATAGTGTATCTCTAGAGACGAATACACTGGGTTCAACAAGAACGTCTTGCAACCCGACCCTCACATGACCGACCACTCATTTCGCTTGAGTGTATCGAATGTATATCACCAACGGTTGGGATCAGTAACCGTTTCCCAAAAGGGACAACATTGATAGATTTAAAGAAGCAAATGGAATTTCTCTAGATAGGTGATTATACATCCTAATGGGTGCAACCCACATAGCCAGGCTGCCTGCCCGATTTTTGTCATTTCCCGGTTGTGAGGCTTGAGGCTTGAATTATCTCCCAGAACCTCTGGTCACCATTCACTTTGAATGCCACATCGTCAGATCCATCGGAAACCACTAATTGATTCCCACAAAAATACTCAGATTGTTAGGCTAAGAAGTTTCCCTTCTATGCCACCAACTTCGTACGTTTGAAGGAGTCAATGTACGTAATCCCTTTGGAAATAATCTGCCAAACACTCGTCCATACAAGTTGTCCTGGGTCTGGACAAACTGAAGGCACTATTCTATAAACAGGATATCCCTTGCATTACTCCGTCTTCAATTATCTTCACATAAGTTGATTCATAACGCTTATACCAATACGGAGTGGTTTTGAGATATTCAATCTGATCCCGGTCTCTCCATATTGACAATGGAGGTATAAATAAAATAAAACTTTGATAGTCGGTGATTTAACTATCAAAGAAACACCCATACAATCAATGGTCCTATTTCCAAATGGAAATTCTACCGATCAAGCATCAAACAACCCTGGCCCCTTTTTATATTAGTTACTTATTATATTATCAATTCTAAAATCCATTTTCAATCTTCCATATCCTTTCACCATCGAACCTTAGCCATTCCTCCATCGATCATGGAGTCAATCAAGTTGGGGTATAATTACTTCTCAGACCTTAATTGAACAACATTCTCAACTTTGAAATAGTCAAAGCTCACAACTTTAAACAAACCATCGCTTACGCAACTCTCAGATTCGATCTAAGAACATACTTCCTTTACAGAGAAATATTGATTATGGCGGTAGCGTTATAATCGCTGTTCCCAATTATTTGATTTAAAAAAACATTACTTTTAACAACAGCATTAAAATCGTTGTCTAGAATTTTAGAACCTTCATTTTAACAACAACGTTAAGACCACTGTTTAGATTTACAAAACATTTATTATAACAACAGTGTTAAAAATCACTGTTTTGAATTTACAAAACATTTATTATGACAACAGCGTTAAAAATTGCTGTTTAGAATTTGCAAATCATTTATTATAACAACAGCGTTAAAAATCGCTGTTTAGAATTTACAAAACATTTATTATAAAACTTCTCCATCGAATGAAATTGGTTCTATGTTCTTATTTCAACATATCTCTTTTTGTTCTTATTACTTCGAAATATAACTATAACTTAATTAACATTCGACATAGTCAATTCTTAAATATAAATCCCTTGGATTTATCTCGATTTACTTTTATATTCCAACTTTGGAATTAAAACCCATTCATATCCCTTTTGAAACGAATCCCCTTTTCATTTAAATATCCATTTGAATTTATATTTCCAAATTCAAATCTCCTCTATGAATAATTTCACTTCAAAACATTATTCACTTTAGTCGTGAATAATATTCCCTTTTATATAATCAAACCCATTTGGTTTCATAAAAATGAAATCCCGAATCCAAATTCCTTTATTTAACTTCTATTGAAAGAGGATTACTTAGGTAATTTCCTATTCTATTTCACCTTTTTCTAAGCTCTTTCATAATTTCCTTTATAATTTGCTAAGTTCAAATCTTATTTTAAATATTGGTTTCAAACCACTTTCCACTCTTCCTTATAAATTCAATTAAATCCAATGATAATATTTTACTAAATTTTTAGCACATGTTTAAAATCAACTTCTTGTTTTATTTGGTAAAACAAGTTCCTACTTTCAAGTCCATTCAAAATTCAATTTCTACTTTGGAAATAAATTTCCCCTTTTTAAATTCAAATCCCTTTTATTATTCGAAAATATTTTACGGTATTAAAATACCAAATTTCTAGGACCAGTGATGTTTAAACACAACAAGAACAATCATAGTAGATAAATCATAGCATATGTCATAGTAAATGCAAACAAAATAATATAAATGTTGAGGAACCCAGTTGGGCCCCTCTAACCTGTTTCCCTGCATCCACAGATGTTAATCACATCAACAATATTATTTCACATCAATATGAAGTATCAAACTAATAATCGATCAACGATGTAATCCTATCAACCAATTTTATCAACTATTCAATCGAGCAACCATCACACAGTATAAAATAAATTTAAAAACTCGTTTATAACAATATAAACGAAGCATAGTTAGTGAGTTTACTCACCTTGTTCGCAGTTGACGATTCTTCTTTGGTTTCAGTTTAAAAATCAAACAGTGTTTGATTTTCTACGAAATTCCGATGGCTTTGTTTTCAACGAATTCGGTTCCACAATGTAGATCTGGTCGCTTCGTTTCCAATGTGAGTGGTTTTGTCTGATTTGTTAATCATGCTTTCAGACCTTCTTAATCTTTCTTCCACAAGTGACAGAACTCGTTTGTTTCAGGAAACACGCTCCCATCACCTGTTAAAAATTGAAACTGCTCATCACCAATACTTCCGACTCCTCCTGTTTCCCAGTTACAACACAGTGGCCGTAATAGTATACTCATTGATCCACTTATCCTTCCTATTTCACAAATATTTCCAAACAAAAATCACTGCCCTGTTTACATTGTTCCGAGTCCAACATGCTCAACCCCTACGTTGTTCACGTGATTCCCATAGATCAACTAAATCCTAATAATGACGTCCTCCATCTTAGTACCTTTTCTTTCCCACTGAAAACAAATTCCAAGCCTACTGCTAAAAAGAAATCCCAACGCCCAACCCCATTCAACAACAAACCCCGTCCTCAACTTCATCATGAACTCGTGACCTCCCCTTGACTTCCCTCTTGCAATTACCTCCGCCCTCATAACAGTACACCACCACTTCACAACAGGACAGAACCACCGAACTCCCCATTGCAAACTGTACCACCCTATTCGAGCTCATCGATAAGACAACGAACCCCAGTCAAACATCTATACACAAAAGATCCCAAAGCCAGAACCCTAGATAACGCTATTCTCGTTTCCTGCGTGAATTAGAATCGTGAAACCCACAAAAGTCAATACGAGATTGATGCTGGTGTAAAAGAAGTCGAATCAAAAAGCATTCGGTTTCATTGAGTTTTTGAAATTGGTTTTAGATTTTAAAATTTTTGGTTTCAGCTGAAAGAAAGGATAAGTGAAATAGGAACAGAACGAGATTTTTGGGTATTAGGGATTTTCTTTGTCTCAAGAAGGAAGTGTGGACGGCAGTACTTAAAGAAAAAGAAAGTTTGGAAGGCACGGTATCTATAGCCTTGGCACACACGTAGTTAATTTACTTGGGCCTCACGGAGTTCGATTACTTGGAGCGCACACTTTGGTGAAATGTACGTAGAGAGATAGTAAATATATATATATATATATATATATATATATATTATAACGAAACTTCACGGTGAAGTATCAAGTACAACTAACCACAGTTGACTTCTGTTTACTGATGAAAAAGCTAATCTTGGTGTAAAATGGTATTCTGAACTCAAGGGAACAAGTTTCGTCGAATTCCGACATCGTTTGAAAAAAATTCCTTTATAAAACCAGAAATAAACACGCGTTTAAATTTTCCACGATCATCGGATAAATCGAAACAACTTGAAACTTTGAAATCTTAAAATAATTAATCAATATGAACCCAACGGAACTAGTTTCGTCGCATTCTGAGACTGTTTCCCCAGTAGGCTATTTTTACGCGCACCGCAATGCCATTTTTAACGCCAAATTACCCGGTCTCTAAAAATAACAAACTATATACCTATCCTGACTATAATCGACGATACGAGCTCAACGGAATTGGTTTCGCGGCCTAATTCGATCGTCTGTTCAAGTTAGACCCAAATAACCCCTTATTAAATGAATTACGCGCTATAGAAATTGAATGGGTGTTTATGGATACTGTGGTCACATACGACATCGGTTTGCCATGCAATCCAACACCGTACAATAATTTAACGCTACGGTTCCAATGGAACTGATTTTGTCGAAATCTGAGTCCGTTTGCAAAACGGCTATTTTAAAGGCCTATATTTTAATAACGATTTCCATAGCGATTATTTCAAAATTTGATTTGACCATAACTAACACACTATAAAACGAAATCTGGATTTGTCTCTTTCATATGAAAATTATCACCAATACGGTTCCAATGTTTCTTTTTTCACAGAAATCCAACTTATATCGGATCCTGTATTCTCAGTTGAAGTTCAAATTGTAAATTACGAACTACCGCGACTATTTCGAGCTCGTTCTAAATTATACTATAAATTGTACATTTAAATATCATTTTATATATAAATTCATTATAAAACCCTTTTTAAATTATCAACGCAACGCTTAAAACCAATTTAAATGTTCAAAATAAATTGGCTAAAAATCCGGGTCGTTACACCCTAACTGATCCGACGGATGGGATGGTTATTTCAAAATCTAATGAAAACCCCTGTTTTAAAGAAAGGAATATTTTATTGAAACATACTTATCCAAGAATATTATTATTAATAAAAGTCTAAAAAGGGGCTAATTTGAAAGATATTTTATTGTAACACATTAAGAAAATATATTACTAAAAACAAGGATGTTTAGAAAGGATAAAAGACCAAACCTTTGATGTGCTTGAACTAGATCTTGTATATAAGGTGCAAGCTTGTAGGATAGAACAAGTTTCAGGTTTAATTTTCACCCTGATAATGATGTTAGCATATGACCGTTATGTGTGACTTTCCCTTTTTGTGAGTTGTGGGGATGTCTAGCTATTTCCTTCCATCGTGGAGGAGGGGATGTGATGAGGGGACTACCTATTTTGATAATTAAGTTAATAAATTTTTTTGATTTACATATTTAATACACTAATTATGTCACATATTGGGTTGATTTAGATTTGTTTTGTAAATCCCAAAATTTAGGGGATTAAGAGTAATTAAGGTTAATTAGTCTCATTCTATGAACATAAATGTTGTTTTGATCTTTTTGATTGAACCTATATGTTATTACTACTGTTTGGTATGTTTTATGATTGCGTATAAAAGTTCGAATGGTTGAAAAAGCCGTCGTATGACGAGAATGGATGAAACAAGCTCGCTGAAAAAGGTGCAAGTTTTTGATTCGAATTGATCGGATCAGACTGATGGGATTGGATCAGACTTATAGGATCGGATCGGACCTTTGGTATGTTTCAAACTAGAACTTGGCATATTAAGAGGCATACAAATGCAAGAGCAACAAGGAAGGCCCGGTTTGAATAGAGTCGGCATATGAAGGAGTGGAGGATGGGATCGGTTCGAGGCAACCGAACCGTAGTGGCCGAACCAAACGGTAGATGGCGAATCGAGCTAGAGGACCAGACCGGGATGGACTTAGGAAAGGTGATTGAACCGAACCGAATGTGGACTTGAATACTATACACCCGAACTGAACCAAGGATGACCGAACCGAGATGATGAAGCGACGACGATCGTGAATTCTTCTAAAGACCAACCAACTCTAATTCGACCAAAACCCGAGATGCAAAGGAAGTCCAAATGGGAAGTTATTACTCAGGATCCAGATGGGAACCAACGAGTTAACTTCTGGAGTTGGGCTTCACTGCAGGACGTGTGCAAAGAGGTTATCGATATCTATAACTTTGGTTAATCGTTGAGAGAGGGGACATGTAGACGAACCAGAGCCAGGAAAGTGTGGACTGGTTGGCCCGTTAGGGAATTGACTATGGACCACTATAGTGGGGTTAGAATAATATTTGTACGGGGTTGCCGTTATGGCCCCAAAGGGCAAAGCGGTCTTAGCAATAGTTGTACGGAGTTGTCGTCATGGCCCTAATAGATTTGGTGATCAAAGCAGTGGATAATCGTATGCTTTACGCACTAAGTGAGAGATGTGAGGATGATTACTATGTTTGATTGTTTGCATTAATTCTTTTAATTGAATTGATTATTGTTTTCTTATTTGATATGTTTAGTTTGCTTGTATGTCATTTGTTTGTTTATTATTTATGTTAATTGTACGATTAGATAGTAGGCTAGTGTTGATTGAATTTTCACTACTCCAATACAACGACGGAGAACTCTTTTTAAGATAAACTCCAATCGATTAAAATTCGAGATGTAAAGGTATCTCAAGTAAAAAGTTGTCTTTAAAGGTCCAAGTGGGGACCAAGGGATTCAAGATGGAATCACGGGGTTCTAGTGGGAACCAAGGGTTCAAGTGGGAACCAAGTGTTCAACTTCCAAATTTGGGCTTTGCTGTAGGATGTTTGCAAAGGGGCAGTTGGCGTTCGAGACTTCAGTGCATCCTTGAGAGGTTAGTACAAGGAAGGTAAGGGACTCCACTGTGTGAGGCTTGAAGGAATTTCATCACATTTTTATAGAAAATTTAATTCATTGTCGTGTATTGTGAATGATGAGAAAATATAGTTATCATTACATACCATTTTATGTAAAGACAACTTATGATTGATGAATTTTCATACATTTTGTCAGTAAACCCATTAGAAAGATTTATTATTTTGAGTGGGTTTTATATTTTGGGGAATTGCGGGGGGCGCAATTCTTTTGAAGGGGGAAGAATGCAACATCTCGCAATTTTTATAGTTCTAAAACTAAAGTAATTAAGAATTAATTTGTACTTTGTCATAAATCAGATGTTGTATCCATAACCATTGCGAAGGTCTTTATGAAACAATGAGTTTGATATATTTGGACTGGGGTTGGGCTGGGCTGGGGTGTATAGGGCTAGGAGTAGTCCAAATATAGTTGAAACTTCATTTTCGTATAGAATTTGTAAAGTCAGATGATGGGAGATTGCAGAAATAAGACAAAAGAAGAGGCAGAAGGGAGCTTAGCCTGCATGTTGGATCCACAGGTTGTTTATTTTAAAATTCGTTTCTTATGTCTTGCTGCAGTTTTGTCCTATGGTTGATTGATGTAATAAAATGCAATATGATGATTTAATTATGTAAATTATTCCGTTGAGATCTTCCATATTATACATTGTTTCTAGGTTTTTTTCTCATATACTTAAGGTCCACTACTTTTAATATCTAAAATTAGTTGTAAGTGTGTTTGATAATGTTTATAATTGATTTTGGACCTTTAAAAGTAGCGGGTCTTTACAGTCAATATAATAAAATCAACACCAATTATTACAGAGTTGAAAAATTAACATATAATAGCGGTGTATTTGTCAAAGGTATTGATGATCCAAAGGAGCATACAAAAAAATTACAGTGTCTTAATGCAAGTTTTAGAGACGAAATATTATGTACAACCCGCAGAGAAAAAAATTCTATTCAAATGCAACAGGTTAAGCAATGTTCTTGGTTCTCGAATTAACGTGCACAAAGATTATATGGTATTTGAAATAAGGCATACGTCGCACTACTATAAGTATGATCCTTTCGTGTTAGCTAAGCAAGAATTACAAGTTTGTTTTGCTCCGTATCCATCCTTACAAAAGATAAAGCAGACTGGTGGGTTGTCTTTGAAACAAAGGCAAGATTTACATTTAATGGAAATAAAATTCCAAACGAAGCATCATATCAAGCAAATCTTGAGCCAAATACTGAAATAATAATAGCAGATGACATTGACGTAGGGTTGTTGAATGATGAAGCGAATGTACTAGTAGGTGCATTTATAAGTACTGAAAAAACGATATAGAGTATGAGATTGAGTCTGGATCAGAAGATGATGAAGACTGATCTTTTGTACTTATATTATGTACTATTATGAGCTATGTACTATGTTATATACTATTCTGAGTTATGTAATAATAACGATGATGAATGTTCTTAACTATGAATTTACTTATGCTCTTTTCTATTCTGATTTATATAATGATAATGATGACTATATATGTTATGCATTATGAAGAGTTATGCATTGTTCTTCTCATGTACGACTTATGTAATGATAACTATGGCTGATGTTAATAATTCAAGTTATTTTGTGTGCGTTATATGATTGTGATAGATGTGTCTGATAGAAGAGGATCAAGGAGTACGTCCCAACCAACTCCTTCACCATCTCCTGAAGTAAGAGAAGGTCCAAGCGCAACTTAGAGCCAAATCTGCGCCAAGTTGTAGAGATTGTTTCGAAGAGTCCCGGGTAATATCAAATTTATTTCGACTTACATTTTAAAAATATATGAAATATCTATGTCAATATATACATAGAGGCTCCGATGTTGAGCAACAAATTTCATTCTAGACACATCGAGGGAGTCTTACAGGAGCAGAATGTCTGGGGCATGGCCGCATTGGGATAATATCCCACCCTATTCCAAGAACGCCATTATAGCTGATTTATTAGTAAGTATTTTTTTAATATTATTATCAAAAATTTATATACTGTAAATAATTCAAAAACAAATTTAGTATGCAGGCTACTCTGCTTGTGGAGCCACAAGACATGCAAGTTTTTTTGACTCACTGGAATATGATGATGTGTAAAAATTATCGAGATGCAATTTCAAGGGGAAAGACATCTGGTAAAAAAACCTCCGTGGATAAGTGTCGATGTTTGGGCTGCATTTCTAGCATATTGAGATACAGAAGCAGCTAAAGTAAGATATAATGAAAATATTCACATTTATATTGATTGCATTATTTTAATTAATCGTATATCAAATTTAATAAGAAGTAGCAGCAAGAAATAAGGCAAATAGAGTTAAGAATCCAACTTTACACTAAGGCGGCTCAAAATCATTCCAACAGCTTAGGAGAGAATTGGTATAAATTTTCAATATTTTTAGTATATGTTCACGTAAAAATTTAGTGTATATCATTCATTCTTATTTTCAATAATTTTATTAGTGTATATATACTCAGTTCACAAAGTTAGGAAGGAAGCCTTCGATGGCAGAGGTTTTCAGACATACACATGCGGTGGAGCTGACTGATGAAGAAAGGAACTTACGTATGATTGGGCAGACCGTAAGGCTGTGGGTGTAATGGTAAATATGCCTATTCCGTAATTAAAATGTTTCAATTCGTTCATATCACAGTATATAAGTAAATTATATTGTTATTGTAGGAGAGATATGACGCATAGTCGGCTAGAGTGACACAGGCTAGTGGACAAGAGGAGATTACGGTTGCAGAGTCCGATCATATATGGGATTTTACTATTGATCTACCAACTCGTAATAGGCGATATGGCTTTGGCAATCAGGAAGTAAACGTTTTTTAGACTTATAAAATAACATCATGAATATAAATTGAATTATTAACTTTAATTTGAACTTGAATTATTTTGCAGGCTATTGCTTTTCAACGATGTTACAAGAGGTCAATGAAGATAGAGACTATATCTTGGATGCGGTAGTAGTTGGATGAGATGAACGACCGACGAAGAAGCCAACTGGCCCAGCAAATAGAAGAGCGCACTGTAATGTTTTATTAGGATGGGTTGATGCCTGGGAAGGGAGATGCTGCTGCTGAAGGCAAAGAATAAGACGATGATGACAGCGAGGAAGACGATTAGTTTGGTTGTTCTTATGCTTGGGTATGCACATATACTTGGTTTTTTATATGCTTGATTCACATACAATGATATGTGACGTTGGTATGATGTGTCTGGAAATATGATGATTATATGTGACGATGGTACGATGCATGTTGAAACGACCCAAACTTCACCTCACGGAAAAGCCCGGACTGAGTTGAGAACACGACAAATTAGAAACAGAAGAATATTTCATTGCTTATTACAACAATTTACATCAGAGTACAAGAATATAACAGAGTATGAATAAATAATATACATTAGAAAATATCAGAGATTAAATTACAAAGCAGCAGAAAATTAATACATAACACAACTGAAAGAAATACACGGATACAGCGCTTTCTGAATATAGTCCCAACTGTAAACCAGGATCCTATGAAAATAAATCTGCAAAAAAAAAAAAAAAAAAAAAAAAAAAAAAAAAAACTACTAGCTGCCCATGTGGAAAATATGGGCACCCAAATTTTAGTTAAAACAATAAACTCCGGGTCAGTCATGGGACTGGTGTGAGAACTAAAACAGTTATTAACTTTTTTACTTTAAAGGTTGGGAAATCATGGGACCACGCCGTATAACACGGAACAGGTTTACTCAACATGAATCTTAGTTTAAAATAAAGCAACGCAATGCTTTTTTGAAAAATGAAGCTATTATAATACTCAGGTCCCATCACACGATGCAACGCAAGATGAGGATAGAGTTTTCCCTTATAATAGCCAAACATGCTTGATATGTTTTAAAACAAATCATTTGATACTATTATAAGTGCATAGTGTTTAAAACAACTTCAAATATAAATGTATCAACTATAGATGACATAAGTACCATATATCATGTCGCCATACTAGTTTTACAATCAAAACCGCATGTTGTCGTATTGGAAGTTGGATTTCCATCTATGAACCAAGGCAAGGGATCGTCCTTACCGAATTCGAGACTCTATTGACTGAGCCTCAGGACTCGTACTCAGTCAAGCCCTTAGGAGCCACAGGGTCGTTCCACACATATGTTAGTGGATTATATATAATTCCTGAATAATACGTTTTCCCGCCCTATGGGGCGTAAATCAAGAGCCACTAGGGACTCAAATCCGAGGTACCTCGCTTTCCGTCATCCATATAAGTAAAAATGTCTGGGCTCCATACCATGACACCACTCCTAGCTAGAAAGAAACACATGTTCTCTCTTGATCCTTCCCCCGTTTCTGGTTCATATCGGGGTGTGAGGCTCGTGAATCAATGCTATACACAAAGCTATGGTAATTAAAGATGTGCTTTGATCATCAACCACAATGCTTTGCTTTTCAACAAAAGCCTTGATCATTTGCATCTTGGCATGCCACACTGACAATTCACACCATGTGACTGATGTCTATCGATATATAACCTCTGAGCTCGTACGTCTTACATAAGGGTGTTAAGCAAGAGAATAAATTCTCCGCCACCAAACAGATGTATATTTAATAAAAATCAATCAACATAGTGTAAAATCCAATGTCATACACACATACATTTATAAGTCCCTTCTGGGTATGAACGAAACCAGAAGCACCTTATTACTCGTCCCATATCTCCAATACAGGAGAAAGGTCCTCGCATATCCGTCGATCTCCAAGTACATATGGACGATCACCACTTATTACCTTGTCTTGGGTGTACAACCCAATCAAGACATTAGTAATCATCCAAACGATGTGAAGAACTCCGGTCTTCAACCACCGTCTTTGTCGTCGACTTTTAATCGTTGTATTAATTATTCAGAATGGGTTGAACCCGGTCTTTCCGAATAACTCGCGTATTTTATAATCAATAATCAAGTTCTATACAACACATCATACGCCTCATTCCAATTTAGAATATTCTTTTAATAAAATATTCACATTATTAGGGAAAGGGCCCCCTTTAATTTTATCAAAGATAAATTCTTTTAAATTTATTCATTTAAATCTTACTTTGGATCTCAATTTCAAAAGATTTTATTTTATCTTTTATAAATTCTAAACATAATTAAAGTTTATAAACTATTCAGGATTAGCGAACCTTACCGAACTAATCATTTATTATTTATTATCCCAATCCCAACCTATTCATCCCATGGAGAAAAACTAATAGTACTCCATATCTAACACCTACGGTGTTATCGGTAAATTTAATTACCCTTTCACGTTCAAATCTAATTAAAGATTTAACTATATCCCGGAGTAAAGCTGATGGTACTCCATCCTCGATCATTTCCAGAATTTGATAACTTAAATTATCACATTCTCATTTCAATCTAATTAGAGATTCGTTAAAACTCTAATTCAGTTTTAATCTAAAAAATCATTACTTAATGATTGTTCAAAGTTAAGAAATTAATCTTATCTTTAATTGGGTTAAAGAGCTAATGTCATTTAAAACACAGTTCACGATAAACCCCAAATTCTTCTTCCATCAAAATGGAATCTACACGGAAATCATAACAGTACATAATCGATATAAATTCTTGTGCCAGACTAATAATATAAATGGAATAGCGGTAAATCCTTTTAAATTCCATATATAGTAATAGTCTTCATTCATAGAAACTCATCTCGATTATTACCAAATCGAATTCCATTCAATTCTAATTTAATATATTAAATTGGAAAACTTTACTTTGGAAAATTTCCATTTAAATCTTATTAGAAGATTTATAGATTCCAAATTATATTTTCACTGTTAATTGATTTAAAGAACACTTTTCATTAAAAACACAGTTCATAATAAACCCAATTCACATTTCATTTTATCCCAATTACTAAATATAATTGCAAACTCTAATAATCTTAATTAAAAGATTTATTCTTTTCATACGGGGTTTAAGAATAGTGTTATTGAAGACACCATTCAAGACAAACCCAAAATCCCATTTGACATTAAATAAAGGGCTCTGCATAGAAATTATATCGGCTTATATTCAATATCAAATTATGAAATCAACAAATATCGTATTGGGAATAACAATATATATATATATATATATATATATATATGTATATCTTTAAAATTTCTCAATAATATCCGTATAATCACAAAATCCAATATCGAAATATTTCGAAGATAATTTCCATTCCAATTCACACTTTGGAAAATTCTGGTTAGGTTAAAACCATTTACGAATCCAATTTATTTATTTAGAAACATTGGATTATTATTCTAGTTAATAACTAGTTTATTTCAATAAAAAAATATTTTAATCTTTTCAAACTTGTAATTTTTCATCCAAAATCTTTCCAAAACATTTATTATGATTTTACATAATTTTTCCATATTTTTAATAATTTTATTAAGGCCCTTACATTCGGTTTCCAATAATGGTCACCGAACTACATTTACAACGACCTTTTCCAAAATTGATTTGGACATATTTCCAAATCCAACCATTAGATTTCAAATCTCTTATATTCATTAGAAAGCTCTTTTCGAAACGAACCCAATGGTTCCAGTTTTAGGAGAATCTGACGGTCGGATCTCCCATTACGCCAAATTGAAGTTAATGGTCCAAATTAATGAACGGTCGTTGCGCGGCGCGTTCTATTCAGGCCGTTATATATATATATATATATATATATATATATATTACATATATTTCGTTGATTTTCATTTAAAACGTATTTTATAAATCGTTTATAAATTTATTTTGAAATGATTCCAACTTCATTTTCAATTTTAAATCAAAATTGAATATTCTATATTTTTATCATATTAAAATGATAATATTTTCAAAATATCAGATTTTAAACTCACTTTTTATTTATTCATTTATTGAAAAATGAATAAAATCGATCAATAAAACCGTTCGGGTTAAAATGGCATTTGCTACTTAACTCGGCTTCACATTTCAATATCTTTGTGTCCATCTAAAATCAGACATCAAAATCATTATTTTATTCTTCACTGAGTATTGTTTTAAAATATTTGTTATTTTAAAATATTCTTTGTTTTAAATGATTCTTTATTTAAAATATTCTTTACTTTAAAATATTCTTTATTTAAAAATATTCTTTATTTAACAATATTCTTTATTTCTGAATCGGAATGCAACTCAATCAATTACCATACAATTTCAGTTATATGGATTTCATACATCACATGCATTCAACAGTAATGATAAATAATCGTAAAACAGTCCATTCACAACTAGAGTGAAATTTACAAATGTGTGAGCATTAAAATAAATAACGCTAATCACAGTCTGTCAACCCATCGATTGACATACAACTAAACATTGGGATTAGTGTATGTCAAATATAATCCCAATACCCGTGTGGGATTTTCAAACAATAACAGTGAGTTTAAATAAATTATTGGTTATTACCAATTCTAACTCGGTTTGAATTTATTTTTCTAATTAGCCAATTTTCTCTGTTTAAATTATAAATAAATATTTATAATTTAATTTCAACTACTACATTAATGTTAACATCATTTTTAATACGTTAAACATTTCAACATCACAAACAACTCATAATACAATCCAAACAAACAATCATGGTTTGTACAATGAATAGTGTCGGATGTTGCTAAGCACCGTCTGCATTCTAATATATATTTAACTGTAAAATAAATAGAGTGAGAAGGAGTTCTCACCTTTGGTTTCCACTCCGTCATTCCGTTATCTGGCAGATTTTGGATTTGGATTTGTTTCTGCGTGTCGTGTTCTTCTCCGTGATTTCAACGCAATCTACTTCACGAAGTTTACATTAAAAATCACTTTTTTTAACATCGCCATATATAATTAAAAATCACATTTTTATGATATGTTCTTATTTATAAAAATCATATTTTTATAAATAAGTTTTCCATATAAAAATCATATTTTTATAAATTAGTTCATATAATAAAAATCATGTTTTCATAAATCAGTTCATATAATAAAAATCATGTTTTCATAATTCAGTTAATATAATAAAAATCATGTTTTCATAATTCAGTTGATATAATGAAAATCGTGTTTTCATAAATCAGTTCACATAATAAAAATCATGTTTTCATAAATCTCTTCATATAATAAAAATCATGTTTTCATAATTCAGTTCATATAATGAAAATCATGTTTTCATAATTCAGTTCATATAATAAAAATCAGGTTTTCATAATGATGCTACGTATATAAAAATCAGATTTTTATAATGTTATCATTTATGTAAAAATCATATTTTTATAATGTTATTGTATATATAAAAATATTAATTTTTTATAATGTTATTATATATATATATAAATCATATTTTTATAGTGTTGTTATATATAAAAAAAAATCAAAATTTTGTAATGTTATTATATATATATAAATCATATTTTTATATCGCTATTATATAGATAAAAATCATATTTTTATACTATGTTTACATTTTAAAAATAATCCTATTTAGTTTATTTAAAAAATACATATTTTTAAAACAATGTTATATATAAAAAATCATATTTTTATTAATTCTATTTCATTATAAAAACCACATTTCTATAAACCGTGTTTACAATAAAAAAATAACATTCTTATAAAGTGTTATATAAATTAAAAATCATTTTTTATTTTAAACAATATATATATATATATATATATATATATATATATATATATAAACTGAAGCACGCCAAAACCCTTACCTAATTACTAAACTAAATAGGGTCAGAATTAATTAAACCTTTCTCTGTATAAAATGAAGCACGCCAAAACCCTTAGCTCGATTGCCAAAGCCTATCGCCGCCGCCGATTGGTTCAACCGGACCTCCATCAGCACCCACACCGTCGACCGCCTCTCCGCCGCCTTCAAGCAACCCCAGCGCCATCGAACTCGAACCACCCCAGCGCCTTACAAATCCGATCGAACGACGACACCTTGAACAGTGATTTCACGAAATCCACCAAACAATACCCGATCACCACCGTCCATATTGAAGATCTCATGAAGCTCTTCAGTTTTCCTTTTAACTTGATCTTGGAATTAGTCTTAGATTAGAAGAAATTTGGGGTTGAAATTGGGAAGGCCATGGCCTTTGATTCTTTGATGTCGGCTGTAAACGATAGGGCACGGTTTTAAAGAGATTAGGGTTTGAACGTGATTGGCTGGTGTTAGATCCAAAATTGGCTCTAACACCCAAACTAGTAAAGATTCTAAGGAAATGAAAACTAAAACGAAGAAAACACACAATTTATAGTGGTTCGGCGTTAAATAGCCTACGTCCACTTTTCTTCTTTTTTGATTGATGTCTTGAATGCGAGTACAATAATGATTTTCACACAATTCTCACTCATTTCATACATTGATTCTCTTAATTTCCTTCACAATATGACTTGAAAGATGATTGTAGGCTGAATAAGTTGATAAAATTCGGGCTGCAAAGGAGTTTTAATCCTGAAAGTGCCAAAAGATCCTCCCAAATGCCTCTTGATGGTGTATTTATAGGTGAAAAATGTTCCCAGAGAGGGATAGGTTTGGATCCATGTGGCTCCAATCCCATTATAATCGGGTTCAGATAGAATCTAGTGATGACAACACAACAGTTTAGTGGCAAACATGGATAGAACGTGGGCATAACCGCTCCGAGTCTTCAGGAGTCGTGGGGTGTAATCGTAGCAGTACTAGACAATCGATTCGGATCGGACATGCCATAGCCGAACCAATCCGATTATGTTTCAGCCTCCTCGTTCTTTGTTTCTTCATACTTTGATTTGGCTAGGAGAAACCTCCGATCCAACCCGGTTTTCTGAAAGAATCTCCCGATATTCTATGCTCTTTGTCACTTGATCTTCTAGCTTTGTGTAGCTTAGTTCACAAAGTAGGCTAACATTTTCCCCCTCAAAGGACGCTTCTATCGAAGATGGAGTGCACTTTGACATTATCCATTCATTGGCTTCTGAATTTGTGACCGTCGAACAATCGCTTCCATTCGTTAGTAGGGACACGCTGCTTCGTAAATCGTATCTCTTAATGTCTATATATACCACAGAATGTGCAAATTATTTCTTTTTGTTTCAAACAATTCTGAGAACTCCGTTTAATATCCAGCAACTCCTCTAGGCAAACTTCTTGCATATTTTTCCTTGATTTCAGTGTGTGTGTTGAATTAACTCCTTAGGCTCTATTTGGGTTCGGCGCTGACCCGAACAGCTTCAACTTTGTTGTGTTAACATGCCTAATATCCATGGGCCAACTTTCTGATCTGAACAGAAAGGAGTGCCACGCTAATAGGAATACCAAAGGCTGGTTCAAACTAATATAAAGTCATCATTTCCTCATTTCTCTTCTTTGTTTCCACCGCCCTTTGTAACTTGCTTAGAAGAAAGAAACCAAACCCTAACTCTCGAAATCGCAAAAATTCTCTTCAAATCCTCAAATCGATTACATAGGTGGGTTTAGAACTTCGATCGTCCTCGTAATGACCGACTTCAGTTAGATTTTGTGGTTAATTTGAACGATTTGGTCATGGCTTCTGCTCAGCTTCGACGTCGTGGCCTCCTCTTCCCTCGTCGTCGTCGTTGGTGACTCCGTCATCACCTCGAGGCGTTGGGGAGATGGGATTTGTTGTGACAAGGGATAAATTGGTCCATGGAGATCTCTTCATGACAAATCTTTCAAAAATGAATGAGTTTTTATTAAGAAGGAGATAGGTTCGGTGCTGATGGAGAAGAGGAAGAAGGAGGAGAAGAGGAATGAGGAGGAGAGTGTATGGGGTCGGTTCGGGTGAAGAGACATGGAAGTGGTGATGGGAATGGGATTTGCCTGACCGGATCGGGTCAGGATGAAAAACAAAAAGAAAGGGAGGCATGGACAATCAAGTCAATCCGGGCCGCTCCGAGTGCATACTTCCGAACCGATCCGGTTTTGCTCGCTGGATGTTGATGTCTGCTTCACACCAACACATAGCTTAGCCCTCCGATCCGATCCCAACACATGCACCCGAACCGAATCGAAGCAGTTCAACTTCATGCACAAGAATTTACCTAATTGGTTCTCTCACACACACACGGGGGGGGGGGGATACGGGCTATCTTACTCTAACTTATGTTATTGCTTCTTCAGTAGTTTAGTGATCATGGCAGAGAGACGTTCATCTAGGTTAGCAGAGAAGATAGAAGTTGCAGAAAATTCCGAGAAATTTACTCTTGATGACATATCCTCTCCCTCAGACCCTGAATGGGACGATGAGGGTCCAGATTATGAAGTAGAAACACACAATAGTGAAATGCCTTCTGATAGTGAAGATTCTCTTAGCGATGAAGAGGAAGGAGGGATAGGAGATAATCGAGCTCCTGATGAGTTTGAGTCTGCCATTATATTGAGTTACCCAAAGATTCTGTTGAATCGACGAATGATGACGACAGACTTGTTCGAATATGTCTAAAGCATGGGATACTGAAAAGAGATACCCTGGTGCCATTGAAAGAAGATCGTCCCCACAATCCTTCGGAAGGATTTATCGCAATTACCGATTGATGTGTATGGTTGGGGCTATTCCACCGTTTCCGCCTTTTGTTGTCGACTTTCTGAGACAGATGCGGATTGCCCCCATGCAGTTACATCCCAACTCATATGCTTGTTTATACACATTATATATAGCATATAAAGATGTTTTAGGTATAGAGCCTACTTTCGATGACGTCCACTTTTTTTTATAATTTCAAGCATCGGACTCAAGAGACTCCTTCCTTCTAATATCTTGAATCAGTCTCAAAAAGGAAAATTATTAAAGCTCCGTTTAACAACAAGGCTGGCGATTCTAAGCTCAAATGGTTTTCTATCAGGAAGCAGCAGGGGTGCGCTAGAAGATGGACCAAATCAAGTAAAGCACCAATTTTCTAGATCTCAATTTTAAATGTTCATGCCAACACATTAACATGCTTTCTTTTTTATTCGCAGTTGATAACCCAAAGCAAATATCAGATCAAATGTACTTTGATCGTTTGCATCGGCTTCCCAATGGCAATCAAAAATTTCTAACCATTGACGAAGTTCTTAAGGATGAGTATCTCCATCATCATGGGTTACTATCCATTACCCGTAGCATAGGTCATGGGACGGGTCCATATGTGTACATACCCCCAGTAGACATTATTCCTGAGACGGGCAAGGGCTCGAAAGGTCCAACAATACCTCTTCGGACTTCACCTTCTCCATCTTCAACTCAGGACGACGAGTTAACCAACATAGCTGAAAAGAACAGAGAAGAGTATACCGTCCCTGATGATGCTATTTCTCCTGAGAAGTCAACATCTCCTAAATAGCTGCCAACATAAGCTTCTCAAGGATATGCCCCTACTACCGACGATTCCACATTTAAGGGTTTAGGAGATCTCCCCCACCTGAAACCATCTATACTTAAGAGGACTTTGGCACAAATCCTTTAACTTTCACTTCTTCAGAGGAGACTACTCCCGTGAAGGCCAAAGAGCCCACTCGCGCTAGTCTGGCTTCAGACTTGGGTTTGTTGGGAGGAGCACCACTTAGGATGCACTCAACACATTAGCACCACACATCATAACACTCACTTGTTATGTGAAAACTGATTCTAAATTCCACTTACATTGTTGCGCAGGTACAATGTCTCGCCCTGACTATGATGTCAGAAAAATGCGCTGTAGCATGTCTAGACCTCCTTCCGATATCGAGCATGATCACTGTGAGAGCCGAGGCAGAGATGATAGAAGGTCTCATGATTCTTATCGACCACATACATCGCGCTCTCGTTCCCCCGTCCGGTCGGATCCAGACAGATGTAAGAGCTACCAGAGTCGTCGAGGAGAAGACACGTCGCAGCCTAAAGACCGAACTTCTCCTCAAGACAAACACAGTCGGGAAAAGAGTCCACCGAAACATACCGATTCACGAGATAAACACAAGGTTTCCGAGAAGCGATCTGGAAAGGGTGATACAACCATCGTCCCGACTAAGCAAAAAGATATTGAACTAACATACTGCAAACCTCTACCAATGGATGCTGAGTCCAAAGTTAAGCCGGCATATCTGAAGAAGCAGTCCCCAGATCATTACTTTGAGAATCTGACTTTTTTACCTGCACTCGAGACAATTTCCTCAAAGTTTGCAGATGAGGCTAAAGCAAAGATTGATGCAGTTGAGAAGCAATACTCGGAGATGTTCAAATATTCATGCAATCTCTCCAGAATTATTCGAACTTTAATTATAGTTGTTAATTTAATGAAGAAGACTGCGGATTCCGATGAAAAGGCCTTGAAAAATTTGGAGAAGGACCTAGAAGAAACACAGGCTCAACTTGTCATCGCTCAACGAGACGCCAACAACTTCAAACAGCAATTTGAGGAGTTACAGAAGCGTTATCATGACTTGTTGGAATCTCATAGTCAAGAGCGTTTGGAGTTGAAGAAAAAAGAGGAAGACGCTAAGTCAGACAATGTTAAAATGCAACTGGATTATAATACTCTTGAGCAAGAAAAGGCCGAGTTAGTGAGAAAAAATGCTGAACTAGAGAAATGAAGCGCTGACTTGGAGTCCAAGTTAATGGAAGCCGAGAATAGGGCTTCCCTAGCTGAGGGGAATGTGGAGAACGTTATTAAGTCTGCTGAAGAGACCCGTAAATAGCTATCAGAGGCTCCGGAAGAAGTGCATGGTTTTGGCGAATTACTGATTGAATTCTTTGCACACATAATTCATCGCCGAAACATCTCTTGGATTGAGGACTATCCAACTACCTTAGTTCACGTATGGAGTCAAATCATCAAATGGGAGAAAGAGAAACTTAAGGTAGACTTCGTTGATGAAGATAAACTTATGGAGAAGTATCTGAGAGATGATGAACCGGCACGCCTGGCCGAGGGGCGCCGCCTCATTGCCGCTGCTATGGAGGAGGAGAAGCGGCTGGCCAAATAAAAGAATATCCCTAAGGCTGGTTCTTCTTCCGCTACCGCTGAAACTACTGAAGTCGAGGGATATGATCCCGAGAACCCGGGAATTCCTAAGGCGTCTCTTTTATCTCCTATACTTGAATCAGCATCAGAGATGGTATTCACTCCAATTGAGAGACCATCAAAAGGTATTTTTACCTTTTCACCTCAATTTGTCAAGGCCGTCTCCACCTTTCATCACATAATTGGGCAATCAATGGAGGATCCATTATTTTCTCCTGAGTTGATAACTTTTGCTTCTCATTCTATAGGTGCTAGATCAGCCGATAAGATCGATGAGCCTCAGGGATCCTCTATTAGAGAGGAATCCGTGAAAAAGGCTCAGGGAGGACAGGATATGGCTACTACCGCCGAATCCGGAGGAGGCACTGAACTGTCTAAGGCCGACACTTCTTATGATGATGAGATGATAGATGCCTTAAAAGACGACGGTGGTAACGAGGGGCATGAAGAAGATCCTGATGTGGCTATAATTGGGGATTCAAAAAGTGCCGATGAGATTACTTTGGCTGAAATGAAAGCCGATCAAGACAAACGCATTCAGCTAAAAGCTGAAGACTTGAACCCCGAAAGCCTTAAGCCCCTTGCAGTGGTGGATCCTAGATCAAGGTTAGTCGTTAAGCTTTCAACTAGATCTATTATAGAAGATTTTGCTAAAAAATCTTCTCTTGATTCCAGTGTTCCGACTCCTGGGAAGAAATCCACCGATTCTGGTACTTCAACTACAGAGAAGAAGAGGCCAAAGCATCTTATGACCGATGCTGAAAAAGAGGCTAGGGCTACTCATAAGGCTACCAAAAAATCCAAGTCTGCTCCAAAGCCCAAGTGATGATGCGCTTTGTTTTATTTTGATACTCAATTGGTCTGCAATTGTTGCAGAGAGTGCGGCCCTCGCATCTTTTGCTTGATTTCCTTGTACAAACTCACGTGTTTGTAAATAAAAATAGTTTATTTCCTGCAATGTCTGATAGTTGTCAGTTTAGTACTTAAGTAAAAACGCAAATAGATAGCATGTCATATTACAGTTATATAATAAAGTCATTGTTGAGGGGAATATGTGTACACATATGTGCCCCCAATCAATCTTGGACAACTGAGCAAGAATTATTCGAGATTTATTAAATTCAAAATCCAATTGCCCCCAATTGTCCGACGGGGCCATATTCCTTTCGTCATTGATGCCTATTCTTTCTAGCTTCTTTATACTCTCCTGTCTCATAACCAGGTTAGAGTATTGTTGAGGCGGTCTCTTATCCGGGTGCACCTTCACGCCCCAAGGGACGTCGTCTTCCTGTCCTTTATACTCTCTCTCTCTATTCATGAGAGTTAGAGTTAAGAATGTCATCTTCCCATTCTTTTGCATTCTATCATGCAAGCGGTCATTTTGTTCGCTCATGCACATAGGTTATCATCAATTTTCCAGATTTAATTTAATGTTTCGTATTTCATGGTCATGATAGAATGATTGTCAAATGTATAACTAATGCAGGAAAGTAAATAACACACGATATTTTTATAGTGGTTCAGCTAAGTCGTAGCCTACATCCACTTCATAATCCTTCGTTCATATAAACAGACCTTTTAAGGAAAGTCGTGCCTTTTTACACAGCTTATAAAAACAAAAAGGAAGACATTTCATATTTAGCTCAGATATCGTCGTAAGTGCTGAGCATTCCAAGCTCTGTGTGACGATCCCAAAACCCCGTGCTACGGTGTTAAGGATAATCATTGGAATATAACACATTAATCATCATTAGTAGAGTACATATAATAGCATAAATAAGAAATAGAACAATTTACACAAATATGATAGCGGAATCATATACATATATCACCACATCAGAGAGTACAGTGCAGGATACAACTTAGTGCATAATAATACATAATCAGTCTACATCGCCTGCGGTGGAATCACATATATAAAGAGTACATAAACGAAACATCAGTCTACATCGCCTGTGGCGGAATCATATACATATACAATAATGGCGGAAAAATCATAGTCATCAACATGTAGTCAAGCCTCGCCATGAGCCAAAAGTGCACCTCTACTTCGGTGCCAAGCCAAAATATGTCAGCTACCTGTAACTAGGCTGCCCGCGTGAAAATAAGGGCACCCGAGTTTGCAAGGTAAAACAAACTACGAGTCAGTTATGGGACTGGTATGAGAAGTCTACTTAACTTATTAAACAACAATAATAAGGAAAATCAAAGGACCACGCCACTTTCGCGGAATGGATTTACTCCAATGAGTGCTAGTGCATGAAATAAAGTAAATGATTAAATCATTGCAATGCTTTTTATAAAAATGAAGCCATTATAAGAGTCAGATCCCTTCACACAATGCAACGCAGGCCGGAGGATAGAGTTTTACCTTATAATGGCCAAGAAATGCTTGATACGTATAAAACAAAAGTGTTTGATATTATTACTAGTGCATATATGTTTCAAAAGCAAATTCAATCATAAACATCAATCATAGACGGCATGGGTAACATATATCATGTCGCCATACTAGTAATACAATCACATCCGCATATTTCGTATTGGAAATTGTATTCCATCATGAGTCGAGGCAAGGGGCAAGCTCCTCTCCGTTCGAGACACTCTAGCAAATGCCTCAGGATCACACACAGTAATCCTTGGATCTTCAGGGCCGGTCCTCTCTTACTTTTGAGGATTAGTAATTTCTGAACACACGTTTCCCGGTCCTTACAGACCTATAATCGAGGCACCTCACATTCCAACAACCACACAGGTGAAAAGTATATATAAATGTCAGGGCTGGTAGGTCACTGACACCACCGTAGCTAGAAAGAAACGTCGTGTTCTCCCGGCAGTCACTATCCCGTTTTTGACTCATACCGAGGTGTGAGGCTCGCGAATCCACGCTATACACAAAGCTACGCCACACAGGCCATGCTTTGATCATCAACCACAAGACTTTGCTTTGCAACAGAAGCCTTGATCATATGCCATTAGGTGTGCCACACAGGTAATCCACTCCATGCGACTGATTTCTATCGATATATAACCTCTGAGCTCGTACGTCTCAGAGAAGGGCATCAAGCAAGAGAATAAATTCTCCGCCGCCAAATAGATATATATTTAATTGAGATCAATTAGCATAGAACAAATCCAATGTCAGACACACAGTCCATTTACAAGTTCGTTCTGGGTCTGAACGAAGCCGAAGGCACCAAATTCCTTGCGTATCCGCACAATCAACAATACGTCCGGACGGCTACTACTTCAGCTCCTTGAAGATAGCTACTCCAATCACGAGCATCAGTAGCGCCCGTCCATCCAATGTGAAGATCGTCGGTCTTGAACCGTCTTTTTCTCTTCGACTTCTAACCGTCGATCGATTATTTGAAATGAGAATGAACTCGGCCTTATCAAATAATCCACGTATATTTAGATTTTCAAATCAATTCTTCACATGGTTAAATCATTCGACATTCACATTTCAGTTCTTTAGTATAGTTTTCATGTCAAACACATTCAACCATCAAATATCAAGCAAACCAAGCAGAATCGGTTTATTTCCACTCTATATCGTCTATAATATTATATAACGATATATCGCTATTTTTATTTATTTAAAAACGACCCTATATAATTAAACGACGTTTTAGGTCGTGCCGAAGCACTGGCGCTGTTTTTCCCAAAATTTGCTTTACACATATCTGAAAATCTAACCGTTGGATTTCAACAAAGTTTATATCATTGGGAAGATATTCCCAAAGCGAACCCAACGTTTCCAGTTTCGTGAAAATCCGATGGTCGGATCTTTCGGTACAATCGTTTGAAGTTACGATTTCAAAACGCGAACTACACGGCCTCAATTCGTTTTAATTTAATTTATATATATATATATATATATATATATATATATATATATATATATATATATATAAATATAATTCATTCGACGATTTCAATATCGTTTTCACTTCAAATATTTCACTAACACCTTTATATTTCGAATTTTTTTGCCATAACCTCCTTTGTACGGGAAGGGGTTTGGAAATTTATTGGGCCATATTAGGTACCCAGTAAATCCTAATAAGCACGCACATAATTATAGTGATATATTCTGGTGTCCACAGGGGAGTGTGTATAGATCAAAACTCCAGAGAATAAATTCTCATCACCCTATAAATGGTTTTTGTGCCTTAATGACCAAAGAGATGTGTTTATTGTCATCTCCAGACCCGTGTGTGTTTTTTTATTAATCTTGCAATTTACCGTTACAATTTATATAGTCTAGATCACTCATCAGTTCAACCTGTAACATATAGTCATCGCCATAAAAGGCTCTCGCTCGTATGGTAAATCTTCAACCTCGTCACACAATCTCCAAATGCTTATGTGGTATATGATGAAGTATGCCTATCGTCAAGAAGTATGCCATGTAGTGTAGTTCAAAATTAATTGTTACTATTATATGGCAATGTTTATTATTACACACAGAACAACTAGCACTCCGCATCCAATGGCATTCACAGGAGTTGATATGTTTATAAAATTTGCACATCCAACTCATTAAGGTTTACCTATTTGTCGGGCATGCAAATAAATTCTTTACTCAACAGCTAATCCATTTCCTGTTCAACACACACACACATACACACACACACACACACACACACACACACACATATATATATATATATATGTGTGTGCAAAACTAAGCTAAAAATTATATTTCCAGCGAACAAAGGTTTATCTCCACTTATGGTTATTTTTAACACTTCACGTTTCACTTAAAAATGATATTTTTGTCGAACTAAAGTATATTCCAATACATGACTATTTTATTTAGTTCCTATACATGTTAAAAATAATCTTCTTAGCAAACAAATATTTATTTCAATAGTTGTATATTTTTAACAATTCACACACATGATAAAAATGGTATTTTTATCATCAAAAATATTTATTCAACACATGAATGTTTTAACACTTCCTATTCTCAATAAAAATGTAATTTTTATTGTTCGATCATTTTATTCAACACATGAACTTCTCAACACATGAGCTTCTCAACACATGAGCATTTCCACACATGGATATATTTTATATGGTTTGTATATATATATATAAGAAAGATGTTATTTTTATTGTTGAAACAATTTATTTATAATACGAATATTTTACATAGTTCATATATATAAAAATGTGATTTTTATTGTTAAAACTATTTATTTATTCAACACATGAATTATTTTTCAAAACATGAGCATTTCCACACATGGATATAGTTTCAACACACAACTTTCATTTCAACACATGAAAATAATTTCAACATATGAAAATAATTCTAACACATGAATATTATTCAAAATTTCGGCAGCGTAACGGCAGGGTATTTAAAACCGGTACCGTCCCAAGTACGACTCCTCGCTCTACCTTAAAACCTCGCGGTTTTTGACAATGGGGATTTCATACATCTAATTCGCACGCAGGCGAGTATGATTTTTCTTTTCCACAATTTATTTCAATCACAAATGGGTATTTTTCAACCACGACCAAACAATATCAACCACAAACAATTCTATCAACCATTCGCATCATTCACCAAATTTTTCACGCCAATTCACAATCAACAAATATCGTCCATGGTTTCTGGACGAGGGGAGTATATATATATATATATATATATATATATATATATATATTATTTCCATTCCAACACACATGTTATTTATACAATGCATGTATAATTCATACTTCGCTCATATAACTTATACAACGCATGTACATGAGGTATACGACACGTGTATAATTTATATTTCACTTATATAATTTATACATCACATTTCCATCCATAATTCAGTTTAGAAATCTCACATTGGTTTTCGAGATGTTAAAAATCGTAAATAGCTTAGAAAAATCCGCGGTCTCTTCTAGGATGTTGAGAGCCTCCTTGCGGTCACGATATTTCCTGTTTCATTGAATTTCGTTAACACACCATAAAGATATGATTTTTCAAAGTTTGCAACACTTAAAAGTGTTATTTTCAATTCAAATATAATAAAGCCGATACCTTTCACGATTGTTCAAAACTAGGTTTTCAGTTTTCGCGAAAACCGAGGCTCGATACGACAATCGGAGGGCACAGCGTGGAAGAGCGTCGAGAGGGCTTCAGGCGCGCGGGTGAGGCGTCCAACTCGGTGGGGCCCAGTGCTTGTGGCGGCGGCGGAAAGTTCAGATGTGGGAGGGGCTCGTGCTCGACGATGGCGAAGAGAGGGAGGGCGAGGGTTGGTTGGATTTGAAGAGGGAAGAGAGGGCTTTCGAGGTAGGGCGGTGGCGGGGTCTGGCGTGGCCTGTGGCGGCGGCGATTTGGTCGGGAAGGAGGGAGCAACGTGCGTCGTCGGGCACGAGAGAGCGACGAGGGTTTTCTGACTTTTTTTATTTTAATTTATGAAAGGAGAAATCCTATTCGTCGATGGTTTTATTAAATTTTAAAATAGTGTTTCTCCACACGGATACCAATTCAAACCCAACGACTGTCGCCCTAGCTAAATACCCTCATCCCGGACACAATGGGATATGTTTCGTGGCCCATTTGATTGTTACAGTCAGTTATTCTTCAAATTAAAATATAAAACATTCAAATTCTGTTTTGAACGCATATTTTAGTTTGCCGGGGCTACAAACCGATTCAAAAAAATTCCAGAAAATTAAATCTAGCTATGTTTTGATGCTACGGTCCCAACAAAACTAGTTTCGTCGAATTCTGATACCATTTGAAAAATGGCCATTTTCTGGTCGATCCAATTTAACAAGAATTAACCAAACACATTTTCTTTGGTCACGCTCACATACTAGCTTCAAAAATTATGAAATTTGAAACCTAGCAATACTTTGTCATCCCGGATCCAACAAAAGTGGTTTCATCGAATTCCGAGGTCGTTTGTAAAATGTCTATTTTCAAGGGCTATAAATTCTCTATAGCGACCTTTCTGAAAATTCATTTGGCCATAACCTTTGATTCCCGCTATGAAACTTCGATTTTTCAGATTCGTTAGAAAGATAATAGATTTAAATATTTTTGGTTTCACTGTAATCCGTTATATTTTGTGCCCAGTACAATCAGTCAAAGTTTGAATTCAAATTTTCAAACTACCACACTATATCTAATTCAATATTTTATTGAAATATTCTATTTCAATTGTTTAAATTCCTTTAAAATATCCAATTTAAAATTGGCTCATATTTTCGGGTTGCTACAATCTCTCCCATTTAAAACTTTTCGTCCCCAAAAAGGAAAAAACAGTACAGTAGGAAACAAAAATGTACATGCAAAGTATTTTGATGGTACCTTGCACAGGAGTTAGTCAGAGAGGTCCATTCTGCATTCGGGATAAGCTTGCTTAATGCTTTCCTCAGTCTTCCAAGTACAGTCTCTAGTATCACTACTCCACTGCACTTTAACTAAATGAATCTTCTTGCTCCTTAGCTCTTTAGTTTCTTTGTCAACAATTTTTAACGGTTCTCTTCTGACTGCTAATTCTAGAGTAATTTCCAAGTCCTGTTGCGCTGCTTCTTCTACAACAAAATCCGGATCATGCACATGCCTTCTATGTTGAGATACGTGAAACACATTATGCACTCCAGGCAACCAATCAGGTAATGAAACCCTATAAGTAAGAGTTCCAATTAGTTCTAGTATAGGAAAGGGACCAATAAATCTGGGTGCCAACTTCCCAGTTTTACCGAATCGGATCACTCCTCTCATCGGAGAAACTTTCAAATAAACATGATCATCAACAGCAAATGTCAAATCTCTTCTTCTAGAATCTGCATAACTTTTCTGTTGGCTTTGCGCGGTTTTCAATCGCTTCTTGATGAAATCGACTTTATCAGATGCTTCTCTAATCATATCGGGTCCTAACACAAGTCTGTTGCCCGGTTCTACCCAACATGCGGGAGATCTGCACGGTCTACCGTATAATGCCTCAAATGGCGACATTTTTAGACTTTCCTGATAGCTGTTGTTATATGAGAATTCTTCCAAATGCAAGTGATCTTCCCATAACCCACCAAAATCAATAATACAAGCCCGCAGTAAATCTTCTAGAATTCTATTCACTCGCTCAGTTTGGCCATCTGTCTAAGTGTGATAAGCGGTGCTCATATTCAGTTTCATTCCCAATTCTGTCTGGAATGCCTCCCAGAATTTGCTAGCAAATATTGGGTCTCTATCACTGACTATGCTGATGAGAACTCCATGCAGCTTAACAATTTCTTTGAAATATATCTGTGCTAGACTTTGAGCGGTTCTATTGGATCTGACAGGTATGAAATGGGCAGTCTTCGTGAAGCGATCTATGATCACGCAAATACTGTCATTACCTTTCTTGGTTCGGCGAAAACCATCTATGAAATCCATGGAAATCTATTCCCATTTCCAACTTGGGACTTCCAACGGTTGCAACAATCCGGCTAGCTTTTGTTGGTCGCTCTTGACTAATTGGCAAGTAGGGCTCCTGCTAACATATAAAGAAATGTCCCTCTTCATTACCTTCCACCAGAAAGTGCGTTTGATATCGTCGTACATTTTACTTACTCCAGGATGAATGCAAAGCTTCGATTTATGGCATTCATCTAGTACCTCTCTTTTGAGCTCTAGGATGTTGGGAACACAGATTCTCCCTTTCAGTCTCAGAACTTCTTCTTTATCTACCTGAAAACCTGAAGGCTCGCCCTTCTGTATTCTCTATCTTATCATTTGAATGAAGTGATCATTTTTCTGCAGAGCAGATATTTTATCAATCAATCCAGGCGTAATTATAAGATTGGCAATGATTACGGTTTTTCTACTAAGCGCATCAGCTACAACGTTAGCCTTTCCCGGCGTATACAGGATATCTAGACTATATGCTGCAAGAAATTCTTGCCAACACTGCTGCCTCAAATTCAGATCTTTCTGGGTAAACAAATACTTCAATGATTGATGATCTGTAAATAGTTCGAATTTCTCACCCAGCAAGTAATGCCTCCAGATTTTTAAAGCGAAAACGACAGCTAGCAACTCAGGATCATGAGTTACATAATTCTTCTCATGCGGTTTCAGCTGGCGGCTTGCATAAGCGACTACTTGGCCTCTTTGCATTAACACTGCACCAAGACCTCTAATAGAAGCATCTGTCCAAACCATCAAATCCTGATTGCCATCGATAATGGTTAATACTGGAGCGGTTGTCAATTTGATTTCAATTCCTATAAAGCTTCCTCACAGTCCGAAGTCCACTTAAATTTCTCGTGCTTCTTCGTAAGCTTTGTTAATGGACCGGATATCTTCGAAAAATCCTTAACGAACTTTCGATAATAACTAGCCAACCCCATAAAATTTCTAACCTTTGTGGGTGTGGTAGGCTGTTTCCAGTCTTGAATTGCTGTAATTTTGCTCGTATCTACAGAAATCCCTTCCTTTGACACGACATGACCAAGTAACTTCACCTCTTCTTGCCAGAAGACACACTTAGAGAATTTGTCTTTGAAGACGTTCTTTCTTAGAATCTCCAATACTTGTTCTAAATGTTTTTCATGCTCAGGTTTTGATTTGGAGTAAATTAAAATATCATCGATGAATACCAGGACAAATTTATTTAGAACTCCCTTGAACACTCTATTCATTAGATCGACGAAGTATGCTGGAGCGTTGCATAAGCCGAACGACATTACTAACCATTCATAAAATATGTCTGGACCTCTGAAAGCTGTCAAAGGAACACACTCTTCGGCAATTCTCAGTTGATGAAAACCTGTAGCTAGGTCCACTCAGGAAAATACTCTCGCCCCATTTAATTGGTCTAGCAGATCATCGATGCGGGGTAACGGGTATTTGTTTATGAGCGTCTGTTTGTTGAGGTCTCGGTAATCAACACACAATCGGAGAGTACCGTCTGACTTTGGGACAAACACTACAGCTGCACCCCAACTAGAAAAGCTAGGTCTGATCAGACCCTTCCATAGCAGTTGATGAGTTTGATTGCCTAATTCTTCTTTTCCTTTGGAGTCATTCTGCGAATTGGATGTACTACTGGTCTGGCATTGGGAATTAGATCGATTCTGAATTCTATTTCTCTTTGCGGAGGTAAGTTTTCGAATTCTTCAAACACATCCGCATAGCTTTTAACAACTGGAATCTTTTCTAAGGAAGTGGGAATAACTTCTAACGCAGACCAAAATTCCTATCTATCTGGATTCGAACCATGACATGGTACAGTAATATATCCAAGCTTCGTTCTAATGTTTACTATCCTTTCCGCACAATTTACTTTGGCTTCGTATTTCGTTAACCAATCTAGCCCGAGAATGATATTGAACTCAGGAAAGTCCATAACGACTAGAATAAAAGGAAATCGGTATCGAGAAAAAGAAGCAGGTACTTTACAATATGAACTGAGAATAATAGAACCCCCAATTGGATTATGCACCCTAACCGATTATGTAAGCTTTCTTTGTTTTAACTTTAATTTGTGTACTGTGTTACTTGCAATAAAACTACGTGATGCACCCATGTCAAATAATACAGAAACAGGAATATTTTTAATCATAAGGGTACCTCCCAAAACATCGGGTTTACCTGCTCCATCAGAAGCAACCGGCTGTTCGTCCCATCATATACGTGAGCAACCTCGGCTTTCTTAAGAAAGGGACAATCTCTAACTTGATGTCCTATCCTGCGGCAATTAGAGCACGAACGAGGGTTCTGAGAGCCCTGGCTGGAACCTTGAGATTCGGTCTTCTGCCTTTTCGGGGCTGTGTAAACATTGGAGTAGTGCCCTAGCTTGCCACAATTATAGCAGCTTCCCTTTGGCGGCCTGCTAGTCTACGGATTCGTGGACGCCGCGTTGCTTGACTCTGGCTGGTTTATAGAGGGCTTGCATTTATTCCCCGCCTGGCTTTTAGCACGGTCTAGGTCGAGGTTCCATTGATCAAGGTCCTCATAGTTGCACGCCATCTCCATTAATTCATTAAACTCCAGCTTGATATGGGCCATTGCCCTGTCTTGGTACTTCCTCTTTAGCCCAAGGATGAACCTCTTGTTCTTGGACTTAGCGGTGGCGACGAGCTCGGGAGCTTAGCGGGATAATTATGTAAACTTGTTCAAATAGTCTTGCACAGAAAGATCTCCAGCTGGAGGTTTGCGAATTCGTCGTGCATGCGCTCCAGGGCTTGCTCTGGGACGTACTTTTCTTTGAATAAATCTTTGAATTCATCCCAAGTCCTACCAGCATCTCTGTTCGCCGCGGTAAGAGCTTCCCACCATAATTCGGCTTCCTCTTGCAGAAGCCAAGTGCCCATAAAAGCTTTATCTTGATCACCCAGCCTCAGGCCTCCTAGTATCTTCTCGCATGTTTTCAGCCATGCCAAGGCCTCAATCACAGTGCCCGTTCCAGAGAAGGTTTTGCCTCCTAGGTTCTTGTACCTTTTAGCCATGCGGTCGAGCTCGAATTGTTGAGCGACCAGGGGTTGTATTAAGGGTCAATCTTCGGCTGGGACTTCTCCTCGTCCTCTGCCACGACCAGCTCAGCCTCCTCTACCAGCGGCTGCTCGGGTAGCCATTGTTCAAGTTCAGTATAAGCAAGAAAAGAGTCAGCCTACAGAAAAGATAATTTTATTGTATGGTAAAGCAGAAGAACTTAAGGAAAGACTACGATGTACTGATCAAATTATTTCTGCTATTCTGCTTAGCTCAATCTAGGACATTACTAGTCCTATCTCTAATGAGCTACTCACATTAGATTACTACTGATTATATTCTGACGAAGTGTTTAATGTGTTAAATTCCAGAACTAAGGTTAACCAAAGCTCTGATACCACCTGTGACGACCTCAAAACACCGTGCTACGGTGTTAAGGATAATCATTGGAATATAACACATTAATCACCATTAGCAGAATACAGATAATAGCATAAACAAGAAATAGAATAATTTACACAAATATGACATCGGACTCATATATATCACCACATCAGAGAGCACGGTGCAAGATATAACTTAGTGCATAATAATACATAATCAGTCTACATCACCTGTGGCGGAATCACATATATAAAGAGTACATAAACGAAACATCAGTCTACATCGCCTGTGGCGGAATCATATACATATACAATAATGATGGAAAAATTATAGTCATCAACATGTAGTCAAGCCTCGCCATGAGCCAAAAGTGCACCTCTACTTCGGTGCCAAGCAAAAATATGTCAGCTACCTGTAACTAGGCTGCCCATGTGAAAATAAGGGCACCCGAGTTTACAAGGTGAAACAAACTACGAGTCAGTCATGGGATTGGTATGAGAAGTCTACTTAACTTATTAAACAACAATAATAAGGCAAATCAAATGACCACGCCACTTTCGCGGACGGGTTTACTCCAATGAGTGCTAGTGCATGAAATAAAGTAAATGATTAAATCATCGAAATGCTTTTTATAAAAATGAAGCCATTATAAGACTCAGGTCCCATCACACAATGCAACGCAAGCCGGAGGATAGAGTTTTACCTTATAATGGCCAAGAAATGCTTGATACGTATAAAACAAAAGTGTTTGATATTATTACTAGTGCATATATGTTTCAAAAGCAAATTCAATCATAAACATCAATCATAGACGGCATGGGTACCATATATCATGTCGCCATACTAGTAATACAATCACATCCGCATATTTCGTATTGGAAATTGTATTCCATCATGAGTCGAGGCAAGGGGCAAGCTCCTCTCCGTTCGAGACACTCTAGCAAATGCCTCAGGATCACACACACAGCAATCCTTGGATCTTCAGGGCCGGTCGTCTCTTACTTTTGAGGATTAGTTATTCCTAACCACACGTTTCCCGGTCCTTACAGACCTATAATCGAGGCGCCTCGCATTCCAACAACCACATAGGTGAAAAGTATATATAAATGTCAGGGCTGGTAGGTCACTGACACCACCGTAGCTAGAAAGAAACGTCGTGTTCTCCCTGCAGTCACTATCCCGTGTTTGACTCATACCAAGGTGTGAGGCTTGCGAATCCATGCTATACACAAAGCTACGCCACACAGGCCATGCTTTGATCATCAACCACAAGACTTTGCTTTGCAAAAGAAGACTTGATCATATGCCACTTAGGCGTGCCACACAGGCAATCCACTCCATGCGACTAATTTCTATCGATATATAACCTCTGACATTGTACGTCTCAGAGAAGGGCATTAAGCAAGAGAATAAATTCTCCGCCGCCAAACAGATATATATTTAATAGAGCTCAATCAGCACAGAACAAAATCCAATGTCAGACACACAGTCCATTTACAAGTTCGTTCTGGGTATGAACGAAGCCGGAGGCACCAAATTCCTCGCGTATCCGCACAATCAACAATACGTCTGGACGGCTACTACTTCAGCTCCTTCAAGATAGCTACTCCAATCACGAGCATCAGTAGCGCCCATCCATCCAATGTGAAGATCGTCGGTCTTGAATCGTCTTCATCTCTTCGACTTCTAACCATCGATCGATTATTTGAAATGAGAACGAACTCGGCGTTTTCAAATAATCCACGTATATTTATATTTTCAAATCAATTCTTCACATGGTTAAATCATTCGACATTCACATTTCAGTTCTTTAGTATAGTTTTCATGTCAAACACATTCAACCATCAAATATCAAGCAAACCAAGCAGAATCGGTTTATTTTCACTCTATATCGTCTACAATATTTTATAACGATATATCGCCATTTGTATTTATTTAAAAATGGCCCTATATAATTAAACGACGTTTCAGCTCATGCCGAAGCACTGATGCTGTTTTTCCCAAAATTTGTTTTACACATATCTGAAAATCTAACTTTTGGATTTCAACAAAGTTTATATCATTGGGAAGATATTCCCAAAGCGAACCCAACGTTTCCAGTTTCGTGAAAATCCGATGGTCGGATTTTCGGTACAATCGTTAGAAGTTACGATTTCAAAACGCGAACTGCATGGCCTCGATTCATTTTAATTTAATTTATATTTATATATATATAAATATAATTCATTCGACGATTTCAATATCGTTTTCATTTCAAATATTTCACTAACACCTTTATTTTTCGAAAAATTTCGCCACAACCTCCTTTGTACGGGAAGGGGTTTGGAAATTTATTGGGCCGTATTAGGTACCTAATAAATCCTAATATGCACACACATATTTAAAGTGATATATTCCGGTGTCCACAGGGTAGTGTGTATATATCATAACTCCAGAGAATAAATTCTCGTCACCCTATAAATGGTTTTTGTGCCTTAATGACCAGAGAGACGTGTTTATTGTCATCTCCAGACCCATGTGGTTTTTTTATTAATCTTGCAATTTACCGTTACAATTTATATAGTGCAGATCAGTCATCAGTTTAACCTGTAATATATAGTCATCGCCATACAAGCCTCTCGCTCGTATGGTAAATCTTCAACCTCGTCACACAAGCTCCAAATGCTTATGTGGTATATGAAGAAGTATGCCTATCCTCAAGAAGTATGCCATGTAGTGTAGTTCAAAATTAATTGTTACTATCCTATGGCGATTTTTATTATTACACAAAGAACAACTAGCACTCCGCATCCAATGGCATTCACAGGAGTTGATATGGTAATAAAATTGCACATCCAACTCATTAAGGTTTACCTATTTGTCGGGCACGCAAATAAATTCTTTACTCAACAGCTAATCCATTTCCTGTTCAACACACACACACACACACACACACATATATATATATATATATATATATATATATATATATATATATATGTGTGTGTGTGTGCAAAACTAAACTAAAAATTATATTTCCAGCGAACAAAGGTTTGTCTCCACTTATGGTTATTTTTAACACTTCACGTTTCACTTAAAAATGATATTTTTGTCGAACTAAAATATATTCCAACACATGACTATTTTATTTAGTTCATATACATGTTAAAAATAATCTTCTTAGTAAACAAATATTTATTTCAACAGTTGTATATTTTTAACAATTCACACACATGATAAAAATGGTATTTTTATCATCGAAAATATTTATACAACACATGAATGTTTTAACACTTCTTATTCTCAATAAAAATGTAATTTTTATTGTTCGGTCATTTTATTCAACACATGAACTTCTCAGCACATGAGCATTTCCACACATGGATATATTTTATATGGTTTGTATATATATAAGAAAGATGTTATTTTTATTATTGAAACAATTTATTTATAATACGAATATTTTACATAGTTCATATATATATATATAAATGCGATTTTTATTGTTAAAACTATTTATTTATTCAACACATGAATTATTTTTCAACACATGAACTTCTCAACACACGAGCATTTCCACACATGTATATAGTTTCAACACAGACTTTCATTAAAACACATGAAAATAATTTCAACATATGAAAATAATTCTAACACTTGAATATTATTCAAAATTTCGGTAGCATAACGGCAGGGTATTTAAAACCGGCACCGTCCCGAGTACGGCTCCTCGCTCTACCTTAAAAACTCGCGGTTTTTGACAATAGGGATTTCATACATCTAATTCGCACGTAGACGAGTATGATTTTTCTTTTCCACAATTTATTTCAATCACAAATGGGTATTTTTCAAACACAACCAAACAATATCAACCACAAATAATTCTATCAACCATTCGCATTATTCAACAAAATTTTCATGCCAATTCACAATCAATAAATATCGTCCATGGTTTGTGCAGGAGGGGAGTATAAATATATATATTTATATATTTTATTTCCATTCCAACACACATGCTATTCATACAATGCATGTATAATTCATACTTCGCTCATATAACTTACACAACGCATGTACATGAGGTATACGACATATGTATAATTTATATTTCGCTTATATGATTTATACATCACATTTCCATCCACAATTCAGTTTAGAAATCTCACATTGGTTTTCGAGATGCTAAAAATCGTAGATAGCTCAGAAATATCCGCGGTCTCTTCTAGGATGTAGAGAGCCTCCTTGCGGTCACGATGTTTCCTGTTTCATCGAATTTCGTTAATACACCATAAAGATATGATTTTTCAAAGTTTACAACAATTAAAAGTGTTATTTTCAGTTCAAATATAATAAAGCCAATACCTTTCACGATTGTTCAAAACTAGGTTTTCAGTTTTCGCAAAAACCGAGGCTCGATACGTCGATTGGAGGGCACAGCGTGGAAGAGCGTTGAGAGGGCTTCAAGCGCACGGGTGAGGCGTCCAACTCGGTGGGTCCCAGTGCTAGTGGCGGCAGTGGAAAGTTCGGATGTTGGAGGGGCTCGTGCTCGACGATGACGAAGAGAGGGAGGGCGAGGATTGGTCGGATTTGAAGAGGGAAGGGAGGGCTTTCGAGGTAGGGCGGTGGCGGGGTCTGGCGTGGCATGTGGCGGCGACGATTTGGTCAGGAAGGAGGGAACAACGTGTGTCGTCGGGCATGAGAGAGCGGCGATGGTTTTCTGACTTTTTTTTATATTTTAATTTATAAAAGGAGAAATCCTATTCGTCGATGGTTTTATTAAATTTTAAAATAGTGTTTCTCTACACGGATACCAATTCAAACCCAACGACTATCGCCCCTAGCTAAATACTCCAATCCCGGACACAATGGGATATGTTTCGTAGGCCATTCGATTATTACAGTCAGTTATTCTTCAAATTAAAATATAAAACATTCAAATTCTGTTTTGAGCGCACACTTTAATTTGCCGGGGCTACAAACTGATTCGAAAATTTCCAGAAAATTAAATCTAGCTATGTTTTGACGCTACAGTCCCAACAAAACTAGTTTCGTCGAATTCTGGGACCGTTTGAAAAATGGCCATTTTCTGGTCGATCCAATTTAGCAGGAATTAAACAAACACGTTTTCTTTTGCCATGCTCACATACTAGCTTCAAAAATTATGAAATTTAAAACTTAGCAATACTTTGTCATCCCGGATCAAATAAAAGTGGTTTCGTCGAATTCCGAGGTCGTTTGCAAAATGTCTATTTTCAAGGGCTATAAATTCTCTAAAGCGACCTTTCTGAAAATTCATTTGGCCATAACTTTTGATTTCTGCTATGAAACTTCGATTTTTCAGATTCGTTAGAAAGATATTCATAAACAGATTTAAATATTTTTGGTTTCACTATAATCCATTATATTTTGCGCCCGGTACAGTCAATCAAAGTTTGAATTCAAATTTTCAAACTGCCACACTTTTTCTAATTCAATATTTTATTGAAATATTCTATTTCAATTGTTTAAATTCCTTTAAAATATCCAATTTAAATTTTTTAAATTGGCTCGTATTTTTCGGGTTGTTACACTCTGGGAATCTCTTCACCGTCCATGGTCGTTAGCTTGAATGCTCATGTATCAAGCTTCCGTTGGATGGTGTATGGACCTTCCCATTTTGGACCCAATTGGATCGAAGGTGGGAGACTTGTTTCAGTACTAGATCTCCTGGTTCAAAGGTTTTGAAGCGAACTTTCCGGTTATAATAACGTGCTACTTGATGTCGATGTCTCGAGGCACATAAGTCTGCTTCGTCTCTTTTTTCTTCAATCATATCAAGAGACTCTAAGAGGAGTGTCCTATTTGTCATTGGGTCATAATACGCGACTCAATGAGAAGGGACTTCCAATTCTACCGGAATCACTGCTTCTGACCTGAAGGAAAGTGAATAGGGAGTATGGATGGTAGCCGTCTTAAAGGTTTTCCTATAGGCCCATAAAGCTATTGGCAACTCATCTACCCATTTGGCTTTGGCCCGCTCCAACCGCTTCTTCAGAATAGATTTAATGACCTTGTTTATGGCATCGACCTGGTCATTTGACTACGGGTGAGCTACTGCAGTGTATCATTTACCAATCTTGTATTTCTGGCAGAAGTTTCTGAACTCGATGCTGTCGAACTGCGTCCCATTATCAGTTATGATGGTCTTCGGTATCCCAAATCGACAAATAATGTTTCTGACCACAAAACTGATCATCTTTCTCGCCGTGATGGTTGTTAAAGGTTCAACTTCCACCCATTTTGTGAAATAGTCCACGGCGACGATCGCATACTTAGCTCCTCCTCTGGCAATAGGTAACACTCCAATAATGTCAATTCCCCATACGGCAAACGACCATGGGCTTACCATCGACTTGAGCTGATTCGGAGGCGCTCAGGGAACTTTGGAAAATCTTTGGCATCTGTCATAGCGTCATGAATAATCAGCCGCGTCTTTATTCACGGTAGGCCAGAAATATCCATACCGTAATACTTTCTTTGCTAGGGTTTGGCCCCCAGTATGGTCTCCACACTCACCTTCATGTACTTCTTGTAGTACACGTCTAATGTCGTCGTGCGCGACACACCGTAATAGGGGCATTGAAAACCCTTGGCGATAAAGGACGTCATCCTGTAAAACGTATCTTGCAGCCTTGCGTCTTACAGCTCGTCTTTCGCTCTTTTTCAATGGGAGGGTTCCATTCTTGAGAAAATTCTTGATCGATGTCATCCAGGATTCTCTCCCTGGGTTGACTTCCATGCCTAGCTCTGCTTCCATTAGGTCGAAACTCGATGATTCCAAAACCTCTATCGGAACCATTTTAGTTTCTTTAGGATTATCAGAACTTGCCAGCTTTGCCAGTCGATTTGCTTTCTGGTTTTCTGTTCTTGGAATGTGTGTTATGCTGTAATGCTCAAAACTTCCCAACAACTCCTTTACCTTTTTGAGATAAGTAATGAGTCGAGGTCCTTTAGCAGTAAATTCTTCCCGAACCTGGCATACAACTATCTTGGAATCGCAATATATATCTAGTGTTTTCACTCCCAACTCTTTGGCGAGTTTCAGCCCGGCAATCAGGGATTCATACTTGAAATCGTTATTAGTAGCAGCAAACTCTAATCGTAATGCATAGTAGATAGATCGTCCTTCAGGATTTATTAAAATGACTCTGGCGCCGGACTTTCGATCATTTTTGGCTCCGTCCGTATATAGCTTCCACGGACTAAGCTCTAACTCTTGGTCCAAAGTAACTACCTTGTCACCCACCGTTTCCTCTTCGGGAATTGTAAATTCAGCTATAAAGTCAGCCAATGCCTGCCCCCTTATTGATCTTCGTGGCTGAAAATTCAAATCAAATTGACTTAGTTCGATATTCCATTTAAGTAACTGCCCCAATGCTTTGGGTTTTTGCAACACTTGTCTCAAAGGTTGATCCGTATATACAACTATTGGGTGAGCCTGAAAATAATGGCGAAGCTTGCGGAAAGCATTCAGGAGGCTATAAGCAAGCTTTACTATCTTCGGATAATTACGTTCCGCAGCAGCTAGCTTTTTGCTCATGTAATATACAGGCTTCTGGACTTTATCCTCTTCACGTACTAATGCTGTACTAATGGCATGAGATGACACCGCTAAGTAGACAAACAAATCCTCATGTTCCACGGGTTTTGATAATATTGGAGGCTTTTCTAATATGTCTAATAGATTCTGAAATGCCTCCACACAATCGGGGTTCCACTCAAAATTTCGCTTTCCTCGTTTTATGAGATCGAAGAAAGGTACACATCTATCTGTAGCTTTGGAGATAAACCTACTTAATGCAGCAACTTTTCCGGCCAAGCTTTGAACGTCTTTGATCTTGCGTGGTTCTTCAATATCCCTTATTGCTGCTATTTGGCTAGGATTTATCTCAATTCCTCGAGAACTCACAATAAACCTAAGGAATTTTCCAGATGCGGCCCCAAATGAACATTTTAGGGGGTTTAACTTCATCCCATACCATCGAAGAATATCGTACATTAATTTCAGCTAAGCCCCTTGTATGGTCGGAAGATTGTTTAGACTTCACAAGCATGTCATCCACGTAAACCTCCATGGTTTTCCCGATTTGATTGTAAAACATGTGGTTGACCAGGCGCTAATACGTGACTCCTGCATTCTTTAACCCAAATGGCATTACCACATAACAATATAACCCCAAGTCTGTGATGAAACTTGTATGATCTTGATCTGGTATGTGCATAGGAATTTGATTATACCCAAAATAGGCGTCCATAAAGGATAAAAGCTCGTGTCTGGCCGTCGAATCTACTAGCTGATCAATTATGGGGAGAGGAAAGCTATCCTTCGGGCAAGCCTTATTCAAATCAGAAAAGTCGATGCATGTTCGCCACTTCCCGTTTTACTTTTTGACCAAGACAAGATTCGATATCCAGTCTAGATATTTCGAATCCTTAATGAATCCATTAACTTTTAATTTCTCTACCTCTTCTTTTAAAGCTGCTAACCGCTCTGGGCCTAACATCCGTCTCTTCTGTTTGACTGGTGGGTGCTTTGATTAATACACAAAGAGTGGCTCATGATGGCAGGAGAAATCCCACATATGTCAGCGTGAGTCCAGGCAAACACATCCAGATTTGCCTTTAAAAAATCATCCAACTCTTTCGCTCGGACTGGATCTAGTTGCGAGCCGATCTTCAGTACTTTTGTCGAAACTGCCTCATCAATAGGTATATATACTGTTATTTCGTTGGGAGTCGCCTTCCTATCCTCGGGTTCTCTATCCTCTCTGGGATCTATATTCTCGAGCACATCTGAGGGCGACTCTCTTGGGGCAGGACCCCTTAATTGCTATGCTGAGTTCTCCTTTGGAGGGGCAGAATCAAACTTAGTTTCTATATTCAACCCCTTCATTCGCATCTTTAACTCCCTCATGTAACAAGCTCGTCCCGTAGCTTGGTCGCCCCTCATCACCCCAATTCCTGAGTCAGTCAGGAATTTAAGCAGCAAGCACCAAGGTGCAATACATGCCCTAAACTCGGCAAGGGCCGGTCGGCCTAAGAAGGCATTGTAGGGCGACTCCACATCCAAAACTACAAACGGAAAGATCCTCACTCTCTGGCGATCTCCCTGCCCCAGTGTGATTGGTAATTCCACATAGCCCATCGGAGTCGTCGACGCTCCGTTGAAGCCACATATCCATCCTTCGCATGGCTTTAGATCTTTTGCTTCGAGTCTCATTTATTCGAAAGCTTTCTTGAAGAGGATATTGACCGAGCTCTCGTTGTCCATTAACACTTTTTGGACTAAAGCAGGGCCAATTGTCATGGTAATCACTAGTGGATCGTCAGGGGATTGAACTCCGGAATCATCTCTACTGCGGAATACGACGTCGTCTGACATCGTCTTTTGTTGTTTTACTGGAGTAATGTCTTCGAGGCTACTGCATTATCAACCTCAAAATGCTTGGCGGCATTGACGTACTGATCCATTGCTTTAAAACTACGACCAACTAGGTGAGGTCCGCCTATAATAGCATTAATAACGATCCCCTTACCTTTCTGCTAGGCTGTGGGTTTTGAAGTAGGTTGGTTTTGGTCCGGGGCTTGTCCCCCTTGCCCCCTGTCCCTTGGGGCAACCTTGTACTCGTCTAACTTCCCTTCCCGCAGCAATATTTCGACTATATCTCTCAAATGAAGGCATTCATTGGTGGAATGACCGTGGGTTCCATGGAACAAACAAAACTTTCCCGTTGCGATCTCTTTCTCAGTGGAGTCTCTGGGTGGTGGTTTTTTGTACTGCAATATGCTATATGTATCCAAGTAAATATTCTCCAACGTATCATTTAACGGTGTATAATTTTCAAAAGTTTGGAATCTGGGTCTTTTACTAGAGTTATTCCCTCGGTTTCTGTTCCTTCTATTGTCGTTCCCATTTCTGTTGCTATTACCCCCACTCTGGTTGCCAACATTTACTTCAACCTTCCCTGAACTGTCACCAGATTGTTTCGCAGCAAATTACTCTGGACACCTTCTCTCGAGGCCCCTTCGGACTTTCTCTTCCTATTTGCATGAGCTTCTTCTCGCCTTAAGCGGATATTAGCTTTTTCATAGAACGATTCTCTAGTAGGAGGAGGTTTCCCAGACAAGTAATCCTCGAATTTTGTGTCAGGGTCTACCCCTTCTATCAAGGCCATCAGGATAGTGGAGGATCATTAACTTCGGTGACAGCCAAGTTGAAGCGATCTAAATATGACTTCAAATATTCTCCTGGGGCCTGTTTAATCCGTGACAACTCTATGATGCTCGTGGACTTTTGGGCATGAAGTCGAAACTGATTCATGAAGCGCTCACTCAATTCTGTGAAATTTGATATCGACCGAGAGGGGAGTCGGGTGAACCACATTAACGCCACGTCTTCAAGGTAAATTGGAAAGGCTTTGCATTTTACAGCATCTGGAGCTGCTGCCGCATTCATGAACCATGCATACCTCATCAGATGCTGCCTTAGGTTCGTTCTTCCTAAATATCGATCCATCTGAGGCAAGTTGAATCGCCAAGGGAATTGGAAGTCCAATATATCATCCTGAAGGGGTATGACTTCGCTCAATGCCCCAATCTTCATTAGTATACTGTCGGCTCTCGGACATAATCTGGCGCACCATTGCCCATACATCGGCATTTGTTAATGTATGCAGAGGTTCTCTAGGTCTGATGTTCAGATTACCCCTAGGTTCCTGATTAGGGGATAATCTCCTATTTCTAGCAGTAGCTGCTTTACACTGCTCTCTGTGCTCCCGGTCGATCTCAAAAGGTAGAGGTTGAAGAAGCTACTATTGCGTAGGGTTGGTAATATTAGGATCCATAGGTAGGACGTGGGATCCATGCATGGGAAGCAACATAGGCTGTTGCAGGCTTGGGTCATCAGGCCCTAATACACGAGCGGCGTCTTCTCCGGATCCTAAAGATCCAAAAGTTAACTGATCGAGCTTCTGAGGTTGTTCAAGCGGCCTTCTTTCACGAGGGCGTCCCTCGTCTGAAGAAGACGAATCATCTTTAGCAAGGCGGCATGTTGGGGAAGGAGTCTTCTGCCTCCAGAGCTCTTGGAGTTCTCTACCCATAGTGATCATGTTTTCCTGCATGCGAATGCTGTCATGCCTTTGGGCTTCCAATGCCTCCTTAGTGCTCTGGAGCATGTCAAGAAAGCGTGAAAAATCTCCCTGTGTGACGGGTGCAGATGGATCAGGCTGAACATTAGTCATCGTGGTTGGAATCGGAGCGTTGGTGGGAGCTCAAGTAGAAGTTCCAGCTTCATTATGGTTCGGATCAGATCGGAGTGCAGTGGCCTGGCCGGAGCGGTTCAGATGGGGAGAATGAGTGCCCTCAACTTCATTGGACCGGATCGGATCGAGGTCTTCCATCCGGTTCAGACCTTCCTGACCGGAGCGGCCTGCTCCAGAGTCTTGAGCACGTGACCTCGTTAGCACGATGGCTTGTTGATCTTCTCTAGCATCGTTTCCCCTAGTGCCTTGCACTTCTTTTCCTTTTGTCTTGGCCATAATATTCAATTCTTTAACAAGTCAACAAATACTTAAAGATGTCAGAAACAGAGGAATAACTTTTTTGAACTTGAGGGTCCAAACAGTAGAATGATAATCCCAAAAAGCTGAGAATTCGAAGAATTCTCAGTGAAAGCACCAAAATGTTAGATCCAAAATTGGCTCTAACACCCAAACTAGTAAAGATTCTAAGGAAATGAAAACTAAAACGAAGAAAACACACAATTTATATTGGTTCGGCATTAAATAGCCTACGTCCACTTTTCTTCTTTTTTGATTGATGTCTTGAATGCAAGTACAATAATGATTTTCACTCAATTCTCACTCATTTCATACATTGACTCTCTCAATTTCCTTCACAATATGACTTGAAAGATGATTGTAGGCTGAATAAGTTGATAAAATTCGGGTTGCAAAGGAGTTTCAATCCTGAAAGTGCCAAAAGATCCTCCCAAATGCCTCTTGATGGTGTATTTATAGGTGAAAAATGTTCCTGGAGAGGGATCGGTTTGGATCCACGTGGCTCCAATCCCATTACAATCGGGTTCAGATAGAATCTGGTGATGACAGCACAACAGGTTAGTGGCAAACATGGGTAAAACGTGGGCATAACCACTCCGAGTCTTCAGGAGTTATGGGGTGTAATCGTAGCAGTACTAGACAATCGGTTCGGATCGGACATGCCATAGCCGAACCGATCCGATTATGTTTCAGCCTCCTCGTTCTCTGTTTCTTCATACTTTGATTTGGCTGGGAGAAACCTCTGATCCGACCCAGTTTCCTGAAAGAATCTCCCGATATTCTGTACTCTTTGTCACTTGATCTTCTAGCTTTGTGTAGCTTAGTTCACAAAGTAAGCTAATAGCTGGTTTTTATAATTATATTTATTATTATTATTTTCTTTTAATTCAAAAATGTTGTTTTAAAGACCTGAACTCCAAATCGAACCCAACGAGTGTTGCCCTTAGCTAAATACCCCTATTACGAACACAATGGAATATGTTTCGTAAGCCTATTTGACTGTTTCAGCCAATTTTTCTTTAAATTAAAATATAAATCAATATACATTGAATTTAAACGTACATTTTAACTTACTAGGGCCACATACTGACTCTAAAAATTCTAAAAAATAAATCTTGCTATGTTTTGATGATACGGTCCAAACAAAACTAATTTCGTCGAATTTGGAGACCGTTTGAAAAAAGGTATTTTTTCAGTCGATTAAATTCAAACTAAAATGACCAAACGCGTTTAAATTCACCACACTCACATATTAATTACAAAAATTCTGAAAATTGGAAACTAGCAATAATTTGATATTCTGGATTCAACAAAAGTGGTTTTGTCGAAAATGAAGGTCGTTTGCAAAATGGCTATTTTTAAGGGCTATATTCTATATTAAATTCCATAGCAACTATTCTGAATTTTAAACTGGATATAACTTTTTATTCTTGTTATGAAATCTAGATTTTTCTGCTAGAAAGATATGATTAAATAGATTCAAATATTTTTGGTTTTATTGAAATCCGATTTATTTTTAATCCTGTACCTTCATATGAAATTTGAAATCGAATTTTCAAACTACCGTGCCATTTCAAGCTCATTATATAATTAAAATAAAATTATTCGTTCTAACTTCGATTTAAATAAATTTTCGTCATTATTATTTAAAATAAATCATTTTGAATATTCAAAATCCATTAAAATAGCTAAAATTAAAATTTTAGATTGGCTCAGAATTTCCGGGTTGTTACAATCTCTCCTACTTAAAATCTTTTTGTCCTCGAAAAGGAACGGAGCTAAAAGTTGTTTAACTAACCAACTCAACTTTCATTCTGGCATTTATTCTTCAACTTTTCTGTTTCTAAGAATTTTCTAATTTCTCAAAAATTTGGCTAACTCCCTAAATTTTCGAAAAATTTCGCCATAACCTCCTTTGTACGGGTTGATATCTAAAACCACAACTTGCCTCACAGGGCCCTCTTAATCCGAAAAGGGAAAGAAAAACCCAATCGGCTCATCAAATCATCAAACCCAAGAAATATAGTAAACATGTATTTATTTGTCGGGCATACAATTTTATTCCTCTTCTTAGCTTCCATGCTATAACCTGTTCATTGCATTTACATGTATATGCATGCAATTTCAAACAATTTTCAGTTTAGTTTAATATTTGATTTGATTTGGCTTAATTTACCTTACATTCTCTTATTGGTTGTAATCATTCCAATATTTTTATTAGCTGAACTAATAATCAAACAACACAACCAGCAATCAGTTAGTTGATTAGCTTTTCAAATATATATATAACTTTTATATATAGTCAAAAATCATATTTTTAGTGCAAAGCACAGCAATAAACTCTAACTAAGTTTTAGTTCTCATACCAGTCAATTGGAAATATATACATATTCCACTTTCAAAACTCGAACATAGAATCTGATGATGCGATCGCTATCATCAGAATCATCTCCGGGCGACTAGAGTGTGATTCTATATCTATCAAGCATATTTGAGACTTCGTATAAACGTGGATCAGACGTATATGCAAAATCTTTAAAAACTTGATTGTCCAAATCAATTTAAAATAAAATATTCAAATACGTATAATAGGGTTTAAATTTTCAAAACAAAATTTGTTTTCATTTTTATTTTTAAAAACAACACTCTTTGAAACTCCTTCTAGGATACTACTAATCCTATCTCTAACGAGTCATTCTTATTGGATATTACTAATCCAATCTCTGACGAATTCTTTCATTTGTTTCTAATGTGCCTTGTTCTCGAGCTCTGTAAACCAAAGCTCTGATACCATGCTGAAACGACCCAAACATCCCCTTACGGAAAAGCCCGGATTGACTTGAGAACACGACAAATCAGAACACAAACAGAAGAACATTTCATTGCTTATTACAACAATTTACATCATAGTACAAGAATATAACAGAGTATGAAAAAATAATAGACATTGGAAAATATCAGAGATTAAATTACAAAGCAGTGGAAAATTAACACATAACACAACTGAAAGAAATACACGGATATAGAGCTTTCCGAATATAGTTCTAGCTGTAAACCAGGATCCTGTGAAAATAAATTTGCAAAACCAAAACTACTAGCTGCTCATGTGGAAAATATGGGCACTCAGAGTTTAGGTTAAAACAATAAACTCCAGGTCAGTTATAGGACTGGTGTGATAACTAAAGCAGTTATTAATTTCTTTACTTTAAAGGTTGCGAAATCATGGGACCACGCCGTATAACACGGAACGAGTTTACCCCACATGAGTCTTAATTTAAAATAAAACAACGCAATGCTTTTTGGAAAAATAATGCTATTATAAGACTCAGGTCCCATCACACAATGCAACGCAAGCCGGAGGATAGAGTTTTCCCTTATAATTGCCAAACATGCTTAATACGTTTTAAAACAAATCATTTAATACTATTATAAGTGCGTAGTGTTTAAAACAACTTCAAATATAAATGTATCAACCATAGATGGCATGGGTACCATATATCATGTCGTCATAATAGTTTTACAATCAAAATAGCACGGTGTCAGATTGGTAATTGGATTTCCATCTATGAGTCAAGGCAGGGGATCTTCCTTACCGAATTCGAGACTCTCTAGACCGAGCCTTAGGACTCGTACTCAGTTAAGCCCTTAGGAGCCACAGGGCCAATCCACACATATGTTAGTGGATTATATATAATTCCTGAACAATACGTTTGCCCGCCCTATGGAGTGTAAATCAAGAGCCACTAGGGACTCAAATCCAAGGTACCTCGCTTTCCATCATTCGCATAAGTAAAAATGTCTGGGCTCTATACCATGACACCACTCCTAGCTAGAAAGAAACGCATGTTCTCCTTGGATCCTTCTCCTGTTTCTGGTTCATACCGGGGTGTGAGGCTCGCGAATCAAAGGTACATACAAAGCTGTGCTAATTAAGTTGTGCTTTGATCATCAACCACAAGGCTCTGCTTTTCAACAAAAGCCTTGATCATTTGCATCTTGGCATGCCACACTGACGATTCACGCCATGCGACTGATGTCTATCGATATATAACCTCTGAGCTCAGGCGTATTTGTAATGACCCGCATTGGCAGGGGTATTATAATTAATTTATTTGATTATTGAAATGGTGATTTAGAGAATTTAATGGTCGTGGAGTTTAATTATGATGAATATTTAATTAAAATAATAAATTAAATAATATATTTAATTCTGAAATAATCAGATTTGGCTGAAATGGCGATATGGTGTGAACTGGATCAACTGTGATATTTAATTCAGTTTAGAATTGAATTAGAATAGCGAATATATTATTTGAATGACAGTTGAACGTATAGTTTATAATATAATTATAAACGAGCCCGAAATGGCGCTGCAGTTCGCTATTTGGCGATTTGAACTTCAACTGAATGTACAGAGTTCGTTTTTAATCGGATTTCTGTGAAACAAGAAACGTGTGGAGCTGGTGGAGTATATCTTTCTAGTGGAAGAGAAAAATCGGGATTTCATCGTGTAGATTTTGAGATATGTCAAAATCAAATTTTAAAATAGTCGCTATAGAATCGTTTATCAACCATAATAGTTATTTCAAAATAACTAGATACCGGGTTTGAATTTAGACAGGGTTCTTTTAGGAAATAGTGGTAATTTAATTTTTAGAATTTTACTGTAATTTTTAATTAATTTAATAAGCGACTTTTTATTTGAAGTATTTCACACCCTTAAATCAACATTTTGAGGTTTCAAAATATGAGTTAATCTACCGGTATTATTATATTTTTGGAATCTTGGCACATCACTGATCACAACGGTATTTTTATTTATGTCCGTACATAAGCAGAATTTTACGTAACTGAGTATGTAAAACTTTAAATTAAAAATATCAATACAAATTGATATTTTCATCCCATTCATTGGTCAAACTAAAGGCCACGTATCCCTCATTTTTCCGCCGCACATAATTATTGCTCCTCAACGAAGAACGTGGAAGAGTGATGTGCACAAACCAAACTTGTATAAATGCAAGAATGCTACCTAACTAAACCTAATTCTCTTCCGCCGTTCTTTTTCTTTCTCCACAGTAAAAAGAGTTGATCTTCTAAAATCAAAAGAATTCCAATTAAAATCAATAATTCATGTACTATATATCTTTGAGTCCTTCAGAACATCCTCTACCTTTCTATGCATGTTTCATCATACTGGAAGTTCCTTGGGGGGGCTGGGCTTTTCAACAGCGTTAACCTAGGTTTTTGGTTTTGGGAAGTAGCGACCCCAAATTCGCAAATCAAAGTTGGATTGAGGCTCGGTGAAGTGAATAGCATCTGCTGGTATATTTTTGAGGAATTCAGTGCTCATGGATGTCGCGACTTTCCTATACCACCGTTCGTTGAGCTGAAGACCGGGATTGGGAGCGGAGCACCGAGTGGTTCAACACTTTTATGGGATGATGCGGATTTTTAAGGGAAGTAATTTGGATATTTTTAATTGATGTTAAATGGGGTATTTGATCGATAGTTATGGTGAAGAATTGGGCATGTGTGGCCGTTTTTTGGATGAGCGGTTACTGGAGGAGTGTGTTAATAGGAGGAGGAGGTAGTAAAGGACGGTATGGGGAGTTGGATGGTATTTTCCAGTGTCAAAATTATTGGTGAAATAAAGGGGCGATGGAGTATCACCAAGGATCGAATGCTTCTGGAGTTGGAATTCTGGGAGCGACGGGTTGGTTGTGAATTGGGGAAGAACATGTTACGGTGTTGGGCTTTTTAAAGGGTGAGTGGGCCAAAGATTAAGGGTTTAAGGCCTATTAGAAAATAGGAATTTCAAGTTTTATTTCAATCCAAATTGTATATTAACTTCTATAATGTGTATCTTTGTCATACGATAACAGAATTCAGCGAAACAAGATCCGACGGGATCGTATGAACGGACACCACACGATGGAACTGACTGGAAGTCCATCGGAGCTCGTTACAATTTATGGAAAAATAAATTGTCCGTCTAAATCAAATCAAGCGACAGTTATCGTTCTTTAACGATGATAGTCCAATTTGAGTAAATCTCACTAACTCTAAACAGTTTATAATTTCATGTTGTATTTTTAGAACTGTTAGAAATTGTCTGATTTACTGTGTGTTGACTGTTTGATTGAACTGCTAGTCGGTTAGTTGAATTTCTATATTGATTCTGTTTAACAGAATATATCATATGGAACTGAAAGTGATGTTATCTATATTGTCTAACATCTGTGATGCAGGGAAACAGGTTGGAGGAATCCAACTGGATTCTTCAACATTTATTTTACTGTGATTTATATATTGTGATATATAATGTGATATATAATCTGATATTGATCATGTGTGTTGAGACGATATTTATCGTTGCTATATGGTGTGTTAAACACCATAAGAAATACCAGAATGTAGAAAGAGGTTTTTCAAAGTATAATTTGAAAATATTTCATTTATATAAAATCACCGGATTTTATATATAAAAGAAAAGGGTTTTGAATATAAAAGGAATTATATTTGTAATTCAAATATAAAGGGATTTATTTATAAATCAAATATATAAAGGAAATATATTTGACAGCAAATATAAAGGAATATATTTGAAAGAGGTAAAAGGATATATTTATTTAGGAAATAAATCAAAGTAAAAGGAATATTTATTTGTTAGAATAAATAGAATTAAAAGGACATAATTATTTGTTAAATAAATAGGATTAAATCGAGGGATATTTATTTGATAAATAAATAGAGTTAAACCAAAGTGGATTAGCTACGTTAAACCAAAGTGGATTAGTTAAGTTAAACCAAAGTGGATTAGTTAAGTTAAACCAAAGTGGATTAGTTAAGTTAAACCAAAGTGGATTAGTTAAGTTAAACCAAAGTGGATTAGTTAAGTTAAACAAAGTGGATTAGTTAAGTTAATCAAAGTGATTAGTTCAGTTAATCGAGATAAGTAAAATCAAGTGAGGTTAATCGAGTTGAATTAGTCAGTCGAGTTAATCAATTGAGTTAGTCAAACCAAGTAAAACCGGTTAGGGTTGACCAGTCAGAGTTAACCAGTTAGAGTTAACTAATTTGAGTTACTTAAATGTAGTTAATCGAGTAGAGTTATCGAATATCACTTATTCGAAGTAAGTTAATCGAATATTGGGTATTCGAGAGAAGAGAAATCGAATATTGGTTATTTGAAAGAGGAGTTATCGAATATTGGTTATTCGTAGTGAGTTATCGGATATAGTTCATTCGAAGGATTTATCAAACCGAGTTAATCCAAAGGAGTCAATCGAATAGTTTATTCGAATGGTGTTAGAGGAGTTAATAGAGTATAGTTTATTCAAATAGAATAAAGTAGTTATCGAATATAGTTTATTCGAATAAAATAAAGGAGTTAATAGAATATAGTTTATTCGAATAGGGTTAGAGGAGTTATCGAATATAGTTTATTCGAAAAGGGTTAAGTGAATAGAGTAAATCAAATAGAATAAATCGAATAGAGATTTATTCGAACGAGAGTTAAGTAAGGAAGTTAGTTAAAGAAAATATAAAGTGAACTTTGCCTATTTCAAAGTTAGAAATGTTGTTCAGTTAAGGTCTGAGAGGTAGTTCTACCCCAACTTGATTGGCTTCGTTTTTAACTAAGGAATAGTTAAGGTTCGGCAGTAAAGGAAATGGTTTGATTTGGCATCACGATGGTTTGTTTAAAACATCTGTCTAAGTCCAACGAAGAAGCTTTGGGAATGTTTTCCAAATAAGAAACCAGAAATGTTTTCTAATAAAGAAAACAAGAAATGGAAATGTTTTCCATTGTTAATAACGTATATTTTCCAAATTTAGAAAATATGAAATATTGAATATAGGGAAACAGGAGATAAGTAAATTAATGAAATAAGGAGATAAATGTTGAATGATGTTTGATTGATATAAATTTCCATTTGGAAATAATATCGTTGGTTGCACACCTGTTTTTCTTCGATAGTTAAATCATAGACTATCGAAGTTTTGACCATTTTAACGTTGTTAATATGGAGAGACCGGTTGGATTATTATCCAAAGAACCACTCTGTATTGGCACAAGCGTTGCGAATCATATATGCCAAAGATAATTGAAGACTGTGTTATGCAAGGGCTATCCTGTTTACAGAATAGTGCCTTCGGTTCATCCTGTTCCTGGATGACTTGTATGGACGGATGTCTGACAGAGTATTTCCAGACGATCACGTATATTGATTTCTCCAACTGTACCAAGAGTGGAAGCGGAGAAGGAAACTTCTTTTAGCTAATGCGTAATGTATGGTTAAGGACGTCAATCGGTGATTTGATGGATTTGACGATGTGGCATTCGAAGTGAATCTGGTAAGACGATAAAGCATAGCTTCTAGCCTCATCATCCGGTAAATGATAGAAATCGGGCAGGCAGCATGGCTAAGTCGGTCGCACCGAAGTAGGGTGTATAATCACCTGATCTAGAGTTTCATTTACTTCTAAAAATCTATTGTTGATGCTGTCCCATTCGGGAAACGGTTGCTGATCCCAACCGTTGGTGATATACATTCGATACACTCAAGCGAAATGAGTGGTCGGTCATGTGTGGCCGGGTTGCAAGATGTTCTTGTTGAACCCAGTGTATTCCTCTCTAGAGGTACACGAGCGAAAGGTGGTTCCATACCTTGTCATAGTTGGAAATCCATAACCCAATACACGCTTGCGGTTTTGAGTTGTATACTATATATGTTGAACGTGAGATGAAAGCATTTTTGCTAGATGATTATCTATACTGTGGTTGATAGGCATTATTATAATATCAAAAGGTTTTTGATATAAAGATAATTCGGATTCTCATAAGGGAAAAACCCGTTCCGTTATACGGCGTGGTCTTATGAGATGTCGATTACCTGCTTGAACTGTTTTAAACTGTTTTACTCACACCAGTCCCATGACTGACCCGGAGTTTATTTTGTTGTTTTCCCTAAACTCTTGGCTACCTAAATTTGTATGGGCAGTCAAGTAGTCGGGATTTTACAGATATACTGGAAGAGCTGGAGCAGGAGGCTTTAGGATTATATAGCTATAGTTATTTCCGCTGTGTTGTAAGTGTTGTACTCTGATAATGTATTGTATACATATAATGATTTATTTCAAGGATATGTTATCTATTATATGTTATTCGTTCCGCTGTGCGATTCGTGTTACTCTGATGTTGTGTTCTTCTTCTTCTTCTATTCTAAGTTTCTATCTTATCTTTCCTCACCCTCTAATTTCTTTCACTAATTACCAGGATTTTTCGACGTTTTTGTTATCGACATCGTGCTTATGTCGATAACCAAAATCGCTCAAAATCCGGGTCGTTACAGTTGGTATCAGAGCTTAAGTTAAGTGAATTACCTTGGCTCTGTGGCGTGACTCGGTAGAGATAGGGTTAGTAATACCCTAGACCGAGATTGAGTGTATATATACGAGTGAACGTATTTGTATATGATATAAAAATAATTTTATATTGTGTAGATTTATTGGTTAAGTAGTTTATAAATTCTGGTCGATCAGTTTGATCCATTGTATCAGTAGGAGTTGATAAACACTTGAATACGATGAACCATCATGGTATGTTTTGAAAAGAGGGTAAACGAAATAATTTTACCCAAAGTATATTTTGATATATATTGGATATATTGGTTGTTATTATAATCGAGTAAGATTATAAATTAAATGGTTACGTAAATAACCAATCCGAATTCATATAAGTGAAATACGTGAAATCAGATGAGTTGAATCTGAAATTTTAAACCAGAAATTTAATTAGAATTTTGGAGAATTGGATAAGTGTTTGTAAATAGATTTGGATTAAAAATAAGGAAAATTTAAGATCCTTGGAGATTTTAAATTGTTTTACAAACAGTGTGAATTATATTTTGAAATGAATTTCAAAGTGGAAATGTTTAGAAATGGTTTTATAGTATTGAACTCACTTCGATCGCTGGAAAATAGATTCTGATGATGACAGCTGCATCATCAGTATTCATTTTTGAGTTGTAAGTGACGAATTACTACCAGAGATACTGTTTTGAATTTGTTTTGGGAAAGACAAGTTGTGTTGAATTTCAAAATGGGATTTATAAAATAGAGTTTGAATAAAGAGAATTCAAATAGATTTGAATAAAGAGAATTCAAGTAGAAGTTGAATATAAAAATTCAAAGGGGATTTGAATATGGAAATTCAAATGAGATTTGAATAAAGAATATTTAAACAATGAAATTTGAATATAGAAGATTCAAATAGAATTGAAATGAAATTCAAATATAGAATTTGAATAAGGAAATTGAAAAGAAATTCAAATATAAAATTTAAATAAGAGATTTGAAATAAAATTCAAATATAGAATTTGAATAAGAGAATTGAAATGGAATTTGAATATAGGAAATTCAAATAGAATTAAAATGGAATTCAATTAGTTGATAAACAAGTTAAACTTATATTTGAACATGTATATTCAAATAAAAAGGTGAAATAGGTAAACCAGTTAATTAGCCATTAGTAAATGGATCTTGAATTGAAGTTGAACTTTAGATAAGTAAAGGGGACAGGTGAATTTATATTTGAAATCGAATATGAAACCTGAGTTTGGAAAAAATAGAATTAGATTAGTTAATAAACAAGTTAAAATATATTTGAACATGTCATGTTCAAATATAAAAGTGAAATAGACTAAAGAATTAATTAACAAATTAATTGACGAATTGAGTTAAAACGATCAGGTATAGTTAAAATAGATTAGGCATGTATAAATATACATGAGATAGGTATGGATAAGGATAATGCAAGAGTTATAAATAGATTGCTCGACAAAAGGTATGTATTCAATTCATATATGAGATTTTATGCGCCGTATCGGCTAGCCGCTTGGCTTTTCTTTTTCTTTTTTGATTGGAGAAGGCCTGTGTGGCAGTTTGTGGATTTTCCCGATGCTCCCGGTACAAAGGAGGTTATGGCGAATTTTTCCGGGAATTTAAGGAGTTAGAATATTTTTAAGATAATTTGATAGTTAGAAATCAACGTATCGATATATATATATATATATATATAAGTCGATAAGGAAACGAACTTATAAATAGAATAGTGAAATCAAAAAAGGAAGACTAAGAATAAAATCTAGTAAGAATAGAAAGAGGAAGCGTATACGTGTTTAAAAGTGAATAAGTAGTTGTATGGTATTGATTATTCGAGTAAGTAGTCATATCTGTTTGACGTTATAAATGTTATTAAGTCAAGGTCTGAGAGGTAGTTATACCCCAACTTGATTGATTTCATTATTAACAAATAAATAGTAAGATTTCAGGCTCGAAGATCAATGTTGAATAAGAGTTAGTTGAATATAGTATTTGGGTTGTCGTAACGATGTTTTACACGACATCCGTTTTAACCCAAATAAGTGTAAGCTTGGAAATATAATAAAGAATATTTCCTAAGTATAGAAATAAACGAGATCGGAAAAGAGATAAGTAATTGGGATATTTTCCAATTATAAATAGCATATATTTTCTAAAGTTTAGAAAATAAAGGAAGGCGATATTCGGAAATGTTTTCCAATTAACATAAAAGGGCAATATGGTTATTGAAAATATTTGGTTAACAAATATTGATAAAGAAATAGAGAAGAGATTTAACTAATGGAATATTGATTATGGGCTCAGTTGAATTTCAAAAAGGAAAAATTGATTTTTGAAAAGAGTAAACTGTTTTAAAAAAAAAACTCCCAGGGAAAGTCTGTTTGAATTAAAAACAAACTTAACAGAAATTTGTGAAAGCAAAATTGAATTAAAGTAAAGCCAGTAAAGTGGTAACTGAGTTTGAATTAGAATGATATCAAGACAAATTGGATTGTGAGATTCAAATTTGAAGTGTAATGTGATAATCAAGTTAAGAGCTGGGAATCGAGAAGAAACTCGAGTTGAAATGATATTTGGCTTGGTAAAAAGAGAATGGCTGTGTTGGAGATGAAAGTGATTTCAGAATTTGATTGGGATAACATTGGTATATGCTGAGTTGATAGCATATGGAAGTGATAGAGTTGATATGCCCGACAAAAAGGTACAAGCTTATATTTCATACGGTATGAGATTTTGATAAGCCGAATTGGCAAGCCGCTTGGCTGTTTGATTTTCTTTTGGGTTGGAGATGGCCCAGAGAGGCGAGTTGGAGTTTGACCGATTGACCAGTACAAAGGAGGTGCTGGCGAAATTTTTCGAAGAGTTAAGGCGTTGGAAAATTTTCAGGATTTTTGAAAATTTTCTTTGATTAGAATTAAATAAATTTTTAATTAAAATTAAAGTGGTTCAGTTGAAACTGAAGTTAAGAAGTGAACAAATATGTTCTAACCAGTCGATAGGGTTGTTCTCTACCTTTTAGCAATTTCGAGGACGAAATTATTTTAAGTGGGGAAGATTGTAATGACCCGCATTGGCAGGGGTATTATAATTAATTTATTTGATTATTGAAATGGTGATTTAGAGAATTTAATGGTCGTGGAATTTAATTATGATGAATATTTAATTAAAATAATAAATTAAATAATATATTTAATTCTGAAATAATCAAATTTGGCTGAAATGGCGATATGGTGTGAACTGGATCACCTGTGATATTTAATTCAGTTTAGAATTGAATTAGAATAGCGAATATATTATTTGAATGACAGTTGAACGTATAGTTTATAATATAATTATAAACGAGCTAGAAATGGCGCTGCAGTTCGCTATTTGGCCATTTGAACTTCAACTGAATGTACAGAGTTCGTTTTTAATCGGATTTCTGTGAAACAAGAAACGTGTGGAGCTGGTGGAGTATATCTTTCTAGTGGAAGAGAAAAATCGGGATTTCGTCGACTAGATTTTGAGATATGTCGAAATCAAATTTTAAAATAGTCGCTATAGAATTGTTTATCAACCATAACAGTTATTTCAAAATAACTAGATACCGGGTTTGAATTTAGACAGGGTTCTTTTAGGAAATAGTGGTAATTTAATTTTTAGAATTTTACTGTAATTTTTAATTAGTTTAATAAGCGACCTTTTATTTGAAGTATTTCGCACCCTGAAATCAACATTTTGAGGTTTCAAAATATGAGTTAATCTACCGGTATTATTATATTTTTGGAATCCTGGCACATCGCTGATCACAACGGTATTTTTATTTATGTCCGTACATAAGGAGAATTTTACGTAACTGAGTATGTAAAACTTTAAATTAAAAATATCAATACAAATTGATATTTTCATCCCATTCATTGGTCAAACTAAAGGCCACGTATCCCTCATTTTTCCGCCGCACATAATTATTGCTCCTCAACGAAGAACGTGGAAGAGTGATGTGCACAAACCAAACTTGTATAAATGCAAGAATGCTACCTAACTAAACCTAATTCTTTTCCGCCGTTCTTTTTCTTTCTCCACAGTAAAAAGAGTTGATCTTCTAAAATCAAAAGAATTCCAATTAAAATCAATAATTCATGAACTATATATCTTTGAGTCCTTCAGAACATCCTCTACCTTTCTATGAATGTTTCATCATACTCGAAGTTCCTTGGGGGGGGCTGGGCTTTTCAACAGCGTTAACCTAGGTTTTTGGTTTTGGGAAGTAGCAACCCCAAATTCGCGAATCAAAGTTGGATTGCGGCTCGGTGAAGCGAATGGCATCTGCTGGTATATTTTTGAGGAATTCGGTGCTCATGGATGTCGCGACTTTCCTATACCACCGTTCGTTGAGCTGAAGACCGGGACTGGGAGCGGAGCACCGAGTGGTTCAACACTTTCATGGGATGATGCAGATTTTTAAGGGAAGTAATTTGGATATTTTTAATTGATGTTAAATGGGGTATTTGATCGATAGTTATGGTGAAGAATTGGGCATGAGTGGCCGTTTCTTTGGATGAGCGGTTACTGGAGGAGTGTGTTAATAGGAGGAGGAGGTAGTAAAGGACGGTATGGGGAGTTGGATGGTATTTTCCAGTGTCGAAATTATTGGTGAAATAAAGGGGCGATGGAGTATCACCAAGGATCGAATGCTTCTGGAGTTGGAATTCTGGGAGCGACGGGTTGGTTGTGAATTGGGGAAGAACAGGTTACGGTGTTGGGCTTTTTAAAGGGTGAGTGGGCCAAAGGTTAAGGGTTTAAGGCCTATTAGAAAATAGGAATTTCAAGTTTTATTTAAATCCAAATTGTATATTAACTTCTATAATGTGTATCTTTGTCATACGATAACAGAATTCAGCGAAACAAGATCCGACGGGATCGTATGAACGGACACCACATGATGGAACTGATTGGAAGTCCATCGGAGCTCGTTACAATTTATGGCAAAATAAATTGTCCGTCTAAATCAAATCAAGCGACAATTATCGTTCTTTAACGATGATAGTCCAATGTGAGTAAATCTCACTAACTTTAAACAGATTATAATTTCATGTTGTATTTTTAGAACTGTTAGAAATTGTCTGATTTACTGTGTGTTGACTGTTTGATTGAACTGCTGGTCGGTTAGTTGAATTTCTATATTGATTCTGTTTAACAGAATATATCATATGGAACTGAAAGTGATGTTATCTATATTGTCTAACATCTGTGATGCAGGGAAACAGGTTGGAGGAATCCAACTAGATTCCTCAACATTTATTTTACTGTGATTTGTATATTGTGATATATAATGTGATATATAATCTGATATTGATCATGTGTGTTGAGACGATATTTATCGTTGCTATATGGTGTGTTAAACACCATAAGAAATACCAGAATGTAGAAAGACGATTTTCAAAGTATAATTTGAAAATATTTCATTTATATAAAATCACCGGATTTTATATATAAAAGAAAAGGGTTTTGAATATAAAAGGAATTATATTTGTAATTCAAATATAAAGGGATTTATTTATAAATCAAATATATAAAGGAAATATATTTGACAGCACATATAAAGGAATATATTTGAAAGAGGTAAAAGGATATATTTATTTAGGAAATAAATCAAAGTAAAAGGAATATTTATTTGTTAGAATAAATAGAATTAAAAGTACATATTTATTTGTTAAATAAATAGGATTAAATCATGGGATATTTATTTGATAAATAAATAGAGTTAAACCAAAGTGGATTAGTTAAGTTAAACCAAAGTGGATTAGTTAAGTTAAACCAAAGTGGATTAGTTAAGTTAAACCAAAGTGGATTAGTTAAGTTAAACCAAAGTGGATTAGTTAAGTTAAACAAAGTGGATTAGTTAAGTTAATCAAAGTGATTAGTTTAGTTAATCGAGATAAGTAAAATCAAGTGAGGTTAATCGAGTTGAATTAGTCAGTCGAGTTAATCAATTGAGTTAGTTAAACCAAGTAAAACCAGTTAGGGTTGACCAGTCAGAGTTAACCAGTTAGAGTTAACTAATTTGAGTTACTTAAATGTAGTTAATCGAGTAGAGTTATCGAATATCACTTATTCGAAGTGAGTTAATCGAATATAGGGTATTCGAGAGAAAAGAAATCGAATATTGGTTATTTGAAAGAGGAGTTATCGAATATTGGTTATTCGAAGTGAGTTATCGGATATAGTTCATTCGAAGGAGTTATCAAACCGAGTTAATCCAAAGGAGTCAATCGAATAATTTATTCGAATGGTGTTAGAGGAGTTAATAGAGTATAGTTTATTAAAATAGAATAAAGTAGTTATCGAATATAGTTTATTCGAATAAAATAAAGGAGTTAATAGAATATAGTTTATTCGAATAGGCTTAGAGGAGTTATCGAATATAGTTTATTCGAAAAGGGTTAAGTGAATAGAGTAAATCAAATAGAATAAATCGAATAGAGATTTATTCGAACGAGAGTTAAGTAAGGAAGTTATTTAAAGAAAATATAAAGTGAACTTTGCCTATTTCAAAGTTAGAAATGTTGTTCAGTTAAGGTCTGAGAGGTAGTTCTTCCCCAACTTGATTGGCTTCGTTTTTAACTAAGGAATAGTTAAGGTTCGGCAGTAAAGGAAATGGTTTGAGTTGGCATCGCGATGGTTTGTTTAAAACATCTGTCTAAGTCCAATGAAGAAGCTTTAGAAATGTTTTCCAAATAAGAAACCAGAAATGTTTTCTAATAAAGAAAACAAGAAATGGAAATGTTTTCCATTGTTAATAACGTATATTTTCCAAATTTAGAAAATAAGAAATATTGAATATAGGGAAACAGGAGATAAGTAAATTAATGAAATAAGGAGATAAATGTTGAATGATGTTTGATTGATATATATTTCCATTTGGAAATAATATCGTTGGTTGCACACCTGTTTTTCTTCGATAGTTAAATCACAGACTATCGAAGTTTTGACCATTTTAACGTTGTTAATATGGAGAGACCGGTTGGATTATTATCCAAAGAACCACTCTGTATTGGCATAAGCGTTGCGAATCATATATGCCAAAGATAATTGAAGACGGTGTTATACAAGGGCTATCATGTTTGCAGAATAGTGCCTTCGGTTCATCCTGTTCCTGGATGACTTGTATGGATGGATGTCTGACAGAGTATTTCTAGACGATCACGTATATTGATTTCTCCAACTGTACCAAGAGTGGAAGCGGAGAAGGAAACTTCTTTTAGCTAACGCGTAATGTATGGTTGAGGAAGTCAATCGGTGATTTGATGGATTTGACGATGTGGCATTCGAAGTGAATCTGGTATGATGATAAAGCGTAGCTTCTAGCCTCATCATCCGGTAAATGACAGAAATCGGCCAGGCAGCATGGCTAAGTCGGTCGCACCGAAGTAGGGTGTATAATCACCTGATCTAGAGTTTCATTTACTTCTAAAAATCTATTGTTGATGCTGTCCCGTTCGGGAAACGGTTGCTGATCCCAACCGTTGGTGATATACATTCGATACACTCAAGCGAAATGAGTGGTCGGTCATGTGTGGCCGGGTTACAAGATGTTCTTGTTGAACCCAGTGTATTCCTCTCTAGAGGTACACGAGCGAAAGGTGGTTCCATACCTTGTCATAGTTGGAAATCCATTACCCAATACGTGCTTGCGGTTTTGAGTTGTATACTATATATGTAGAACGTGAGATGAAAGCGTTTCTGCTAGATGATTATCTATACTGTGGTTGATTGGCATTATTATAATATCAAAAGGTTTTTGATATAAAGATAATTCGGATTCTCATAAGGGAAAAACCCGTTCCGTTATACGGCGTGGTCTTATGAGATGTCGATTACCTGCTTGAACTGTTTTAAACTTTTTTACTCACACCAGTCCCATGACTGACCCGGAGTTTATTTTGTTGTTTTCCCTAAACTCTTGGGTGCCTAAATTTGTATGGGCAGTCAAGTAGTCGGGATTTTACAGATATACTGGAAGAGCTGAAGCAGGAGGCTTCAGGATTATATAGCTATAGTTATTTCCGCTGTGTTGTAAGTGCTGTACTCTGATAATGTATTGTATACATATAATGATTTATTTCAAGGATATGTTATCTATTATATGTTATTCGTTCCGTTGTGAGATTCGGGTTACTCTGATGTTGTGTTCTTCTTCTTCTTCTATTCTATGTTTCTATCTTATCTTTCCTCACCCTCTAATTTCTTTCACTAATTACCAGGATTTTTCGACGTTTTGGTTATCGACAGCGTGCTTATGTCGATAACCAAAATCGCTCAAAATCCGGGTCGTTACAGTATCAGGGAAGGGTGTTAAGCAAGAGAACAAATTCTCCACCACAAAACAGATATATATTTAATAAAAATCAATCAATATAGAGTAAAATCCATTGTCAGACACACATCCATTTACAAGTCTGTTCTGGGTCAAAATTAAACCGGAGGCACCTTATTACTCGTCCCATATGTCCAATACAAGAGAGAGGTCCTCGCATATCCGTCGATCTCCAAGTATGTCTAGACGATCACCACTTATTGCCTTGTCTTGGGTGTATAGCCCAATCAAGACATCAGTAATCATCCAAACGATGTGAAGAACTCCAGTCTTCAACCACCGTCTTCATCGTCGACTTTTAATCGTCGTATTAATTATTCAGAATGAGTTGAACCCGGTCTTTCTGAATAACTCGCGTATTTTATAATCAATAATCAAGTGCTATAAAAACACATCATATGCCTCATTCCAATTTAGAATATTCTTTTAATAAAATATTCACATTATTAGGGAAACGTCCCCCTTTAATTTTATCAAAGATAAATTCTTTTAAATTTATTCTTTTAAATCTTCCTTTGGATCTCAATTTCAAAAGATTTTATTTTATCTTTTATCAATTCTATACTAAATTAGGGTTTATCAACTAGTGGGATTAGCAAACCTTACCGAAGTAATAATTTATTATTTATTATCCCAATCCCAACCTATTCATCCCATGGAGCAAAACTGATAGACCTCCATATCTAACACTTACGGTGTTACCGTTAAATTTAATTACCCTTTCACGTTCAAATCTAATTAAAGATTTAACTGATTTAACTATCTCCTAGAGTAATACTAGTGGTACCCCATCCTCGATCATTTCTCGAATTTGATAATTTAAATTTTCACATTATCATTTCAATCTAATTAAAGATACATTAAAACTCTAATTCAGTTTTAATCTCAAAAATCATTACTTAATGATTGTTCATAGTTATGTAATTAATATTATCTTTAACTAGGTTAAAGAATTAATGTCATTTAAAACATAGATCATGATAAACCCCAAATTTTTCTTCCATCAAAATGGAATCTACAAAGAAATCATAACAGTACATAATCGATATAAATTCTCATGTCAGACTAATAATATAAATAGAATAGTGGCAAAGCCTTTTAAATTCTATATATAGTAATGATCTTCATTCACAAAATTCATCTTGATTATTACCAACTCAAATTCCATTCAATTCCAATTTAATATATTAAATTGGAAAATTTTACTTTGGAAAATTTCCACATAAATCTTATTAAAAGATTTATAAATTCTAGATTATATTTTCGCCGTTAATTGGGTTAAAGAGCAAATGTCGTTAAAAACACAGTTCACAAAAAACCCAATTCACATTTCAATTTATTCCAATTACTAAATATAACCGGAAACTCTAATAATCTTAATTAAAAGATTTTTCTTTTCTTTTTATACAGGGTTTAATAACAGTGTTATTGAAGACACCATTCATGACAAACCCAAAATCCAATTTGACATTAAATAAAGGGCTCTGAATAGAAATTATATCGGCTTTTATTCAATATCAAATTCTGAAATCAACAAATATCGTATTGGGAATAATGATATATATATCTTCCAAATTCCTCTAATCACGGAATCCAATATCAAAATATTCCAAAGATAATTTCCATTCCAATTCACACTTTGGAAAATTCTGGTTAGGTTAAAACCATTTACAGATCCAATTTATTTATTTAGAAACATTGGATCATTAATCTAGTTAATAAATAGTTCATTTTGCTAAAAATATATTTTACTCTTTTCAAGCTTAGAAATTTTTCATCCAAAATCTTTCCAAATCATTTATTATGATTTTACATAATTTTTCCATATTTTTAATAATTTTATTAAGACCTTTACAGTCGGTTTCTAATAACGGTCACCGAACTGCATTTACAATGACCTTTTTCCAAATTTGATTTGGACATACTTCCAAATCCATTCGTTAGATTTCAAATCTCTTAAATTCATTGGAAACCTCTTTTCGATACAAACCCAACGGTTCCAATTTTAGGAGAATCCGACGGCCAGATCTCCAGTTACGCCAATTTGAAGTTAATGGTCGAAATTCACGGAGCGGTCGCTGCGCGGCGCATTCTATTTAGGCCATTGTATATATATATATATAATATATTATATATTTCATCGATTTTCATTTAAAAAGTATTTTACAAATCGTTTATAAATTTATTTTAAAACGATTCCAATTTCATTTTCAATTTTGAATCAAAATTGAATATTCTATATTTTTATCATATTAAAATGATAATATTTTCAAAATATTAGATTTTAAAATCACTTTTTATTTATTTATTATAAAATGAATAAAATCGATCAATAAAACCGTTCGGGTTAAAATGGCGTTTGCTACTTAACTCGGCTTCACATTTCAATATTTTTGCATCCATCTAAAATCGAATATCAAAATCATTATTTTATTCTGCACTGAATATTGTTTTAAAATATTTGTTATTTTAGAATATTCTTTGTTTTAAAAGATTCTTTATTTAAAATATTCTTTATTTAAAATGTTCTTTATTTAAAAATATTCTTTATTTTTGAATCGGAATGCAACTCAATCAATTACCATACAATTCCAGTTATATGGATTTCATACATCACATGCATTCAACAATAATGATAAATAATCATTAAACAGTCCATTCACATCTAGAGCGAAATTGACAACTGTATGAGCATTAAAATAAATAAATAGCGCTTATCACAGTCTGTCAACCCATCGATTGACATACGACTAAACATTGGGATTAGTGTATGTCAAATATAATTCCAATAACCGTGTGGGATTTTCAAATAATAACAGTGAATTTAAATGAATTATTGGTTAACAAATTTAACCAATTCTAGCTTGGTTTGAATTTATTTTTCTAATTATCCAATTTTCACTGTTTAAATTATAAATAAATATTTATAATTTAATTTTCAACTACTACATTAATGTTAACATTATTTTTTATATGTTAAACATTCAACATCACAAACAACACACAATACGGTCCAAACAAACAATCATGGTTTTGTATAATAAATAGTGTCGGGTGCTGCTAAGAACCGTCCACATCCTAATATATATTTAACTGTAAAATAAATAGCGTGAGAAGGAGTTTTCACCTTTGGTTTCCACTCCGTCATTCCTTTATCTGGCGGATTTTGGATTTGGATTTGTTTCTGCGTGTCGTGTTCTTCTCCGTGATTTCAACACAATCAGTTTCACGCAGTTTACATTAAAAATCACTTTTTTTAATATCGCCATATATAATTAAAATCACATTTTTATGTTATGTTCTTATTTATAAAAATCATATTTTTATAAATCAGTTTTCTATATAAAAATCATATTTTTATAAATCAGTTCATATAATAAAAATCATGTTTTCATAAATCAGTTCATATAATAAAAATCATGTTTTCATAAATCAGTTCATATAATAAAAATCATGTTTTCATAATTCAGTTCATATAATAAAAATCATGTTTTCATAAATCAGTTCATATAATAAAAATCATGTTTTCATAAATCAGTTCATATAATAAAAATCATGTTTTCATAATTCAGTTCATATAATAAAAATCATGTTTTGATAATTCAGTTTATATAATAAAAATCATGTTTTTATAATTCAGTTCACATAATAAAAATCATGTTTTCATAACGATGCTATGTATATAAAAATCACATTTTTTAATGTTATCATATATATAAAAATCACATATTTATAATGTTATTGTATATATAAAAAAAATCAAATTTTTATAATGTTATTGTATATAAAAAAAATCATATTTTTATAATGTTATTATATGTATAAAAAAATCAAAATTTTATACTGTTATTATATATATAAATATCATATTTTTATATCGCTATTATATATATATAAATCATATTTTATACTATGTTTATATTTTAAAAACAATTGTACATATTTTTTTTTTGAAAACATATTTTTAAAACAATGCTATATATAAAAACCATATTTTTATTAATTCTATTCCATTATAAAAATCACATTTTTATAAACCGTGTTTACAATAAAAAAATACATTCTTATAAAATGTTATATAAATTAAAAATCATAATTTTATTTTAAACATTATATATATATATATATATATATATATATATATATATATATATATTAAATCAGAAGTTTACCTAATTGCTAAATTGAATAAGGTCAAAATTAATTAAACCTTTCTCTGTATAAACTGAAGCACGCCAAAACCCTTAGCTCGATTGCCAAAGCCTGTCGCCGCCGTCGATTGGTTCCACCGGACCTCCATGAGCACCCGCGCCGTCGACCGCCTCTCTGCCGCCTTCAAGCAACCCCAGCGCCGTCAAACTCGAACCACCCCAACGCCCTACAAATCCGATCGAATGGCGACACCTTAAACAATGATTTCACGAAATCCACGAAACAATACCCGATCACCACCGTCCATATTAAAGAGCTCATTAAGCTCTTCAGTTTTCGTTTTAATTTGATCTTGGAATTAGTCTTGGATTGGAAGAAATTTAGGGTTGAAATTGGGAAGGCCATGGCCTTCGATTCTTTGATGTCGGCTGTAAATGATAGGGCGCGATTTTAAAGAGATTAGGGTTTGAACGTGATTGGCCGGTTTTTATAATTATATTTAATTTTATTTTCTTTTAATTCAAAAAATATTGTTTAAAAGATCTGAACTCCAAATCGAACGCAACGAGTGTTTCCCCTAACTAAATACCCCTATTACGGACACAATAGAATATGTTTCGTAAGCCTATTCGACTGTTGTCAGTTTTTCTTTAAATTAAAATATAAATCAATATATATTAAATTTAAACGTACATTTTAATTTATTGGGACCACATACTAACTCCAAAAATTCTAGAAAAATAAATCTAGATATGTTTTGACGATACTGTCCTAACAAAACTTATTTTGTCGAATTTAGAGACCGTTTGAAAAACGGTCATTTTCCAGTCGATTAAATTCGAACTGAAATGACCAAACGCGTTTAAATTCACCGAGCTCACATATTAATTTCAAAAATTCTAAAAATTGGAATTTAGCAATAATTTGATATTCCGGATCCAACAAAAATGGTTTCGTCGAAAATGGAGGTCGTTTGCAAAATGGTTATTTTTAAGGGCTATATTTTATATTAAATTCCATAGCGACTATTCTGAATTTTGAATTGGACATAACTTTTTATTCTCGTTATGAAATCTGTATTTTTCACATCCGTTAGAAAGATATAATTAAATAGATTCAAATATTTCTGGTTTTACTGAAATCCGATTTATTTTGAATCGTGTACCTTCATTTGAAATTTGAAATCGAATTTTCAAACTGCCGCACCATTTCAAGGTCGTTATATAATTAAAATAAAAAAATTCATTCTAACTTCGATTTAAATAAATTTTTAGTCGTTATTATTTAAAATAAATCATTTTAAATATTCAAAATTTACTAAAATAGTTAAATTAAAATTTTAAATTGGTTCAGAATTTCCGGGTTGTTAAACATGTACATTGATATGTGACGATGATATTTTGTTTTGGATATATGACGATGGTATGATAGTGTTTTGAATTTAGTAATGTTTTGGACATACTGTGTTTTGGATATATTATGATAGTGGTATAATAGTGAGTATTGATTATATTGGACTGATATTGGTGAATTGATTTTGGAATGGTATTGGTGTTGTGGATTAAGAGAAATGAATAGTTGTGTAGTGCAGAAAATATGTTTCAGATTTGCGATTGTGGATTAAGAGAAATGACTAGTAACAACTTATTTGCAGTGGTTTGTAACGCCTTGTTACGACTCCTTGGGAAACAAACTACCTGCCACGTGGACAAGTTGCCGTTGTAAGCCGTTGCTAATTAAGCGACAGAGCCGTCTCTTTTCCCATCACTTTTCCTATTGACGGCAACTTAAATTGCAATGGCAAATTATGAAGGTCGCCGACGCTTTTTAGCCAAATTTCTGTGTTCTTCTAGTGACTTACATATGTTTGACTAACAATAAAGTGTTGACTAAACATTTTGTGTTTTTACTTGTAAATCAATCGTGTTTTTTGTATTAGTTTTAGTTAAATAGTTAAACCTCATTTTTCTTCCTCCTTCAATTGTTTGTTACTGTTAACCATTATGCATAGCGTCAATAAATATTTGCATTAAAAGTACACAAATACACATGTGCAAGCATGTACACACACTCCAGTTGGATGTCCATCATGTCAATGCAACTAAACATTGGCAACTGGGCATATCACTCGGAAGCATGGTTGTCATGACCGGATCCGACCTCGGTCGGACCGCCATTAACCGTCAGCCTTCAACCACCACGGCCCAGAGCTCAGTTCAACCTCCTCCATGCACCGATCGTCAGTTGAACCCCATAACCGAGATCGGACCGCGATTTCAAACCCCTGGAAGCCGTTTTATTCGCACTGCTTCATCAGATTTTTGTTATCCCCAAATCTTAAAAAAAAAACCTAGATGTCTTGATTCGCGATTTTGAACGCTGAAGCCGTTTTATTCTTCAGCCGTGAATTTTTTTCCAATCGAAGAAAGGGTACAACCCTAAATCAATCGGAATCTGAGGCTCCTGGGCAGTTGCAAATTGTCGCCTCCAATTCTCGCAATATGCTGCCTCAATTCGACTGCAAGTATCGGCTGTTTGCTGACAAGGTTAGGTAATTAATTAGGAGTTTTAAGTTTGCTTTGATTTTGATATAGGGCTAATGATTTGAGATATTTATTTTAAATTGGATGTTTGGTGAACTATTTGTACATTCATTTAAATCTGAATAAAGGATGTAGGAGATGAATAATAATCTGATTTTGTGTCATATTTCTTTTTTTAGTTTAGAGTATGAAAACTTGTACGTATAGATTAACTTGGTCTATCAGCTGGGAAAAAGAAAATAAAATAAGGATATGCTCCCTCACACTTAAATCGATTCCATGTTTTTGCATAGTTGCAGCAACCTGCTATAGTAGTTTTTGCTTTTGGTCTAGCATGTAAAAGTTTCCACTAATTTGTTTATTCTGCAGGATCCCAATTACATGCGTATTGTCCTTCAAGTGTTCCTGTGATTTTGTAATATTTTTGTATATATGTTGATCCTTTATTTTTCAATTTTTATCAAAAAAATTACATACACGGTTCTGACGTTTCGACCAGTCGAACCTTGAAAACCTTGAACCTTAGGACATCACACTGTTTGATTGACGGTCCGATCATGATAACATTGCTTGGAAGTCTGAACAAAACTTTCATGTTTTCAAAATCAAACGTAGTTTTCGGAAAATGTCAAAATCAATTGGAGTTTTAGTTCTCTTAATATGACTGATATAGAGGTCAAGAAGTAATCATTAAAACACATTTTTTCCAATATTGTCTTAAGATTCCTTCTTGACCTCTGTATTGGACATGCATATGAATTACATTATTACATATATCACTAAACGCTGAAAGGAAAATCAAAACCCATGTTCAGAACTGCAAATCATAAGATGCATGTCCCCTAAACAACCATGTATGATGGAGGCTTTCTGTACCCTATAATACACATTTGACAAACATATCAGTGTTGCTCTACATTGAACTAGCGTTATCTTATCTTAATTAAATAATGATTCCACATATATATATTTAGTTCAAATTTTATTTGGTTTTATCAGTCTTAGTCCATCTTTATTCATATAACAATGCTCAAGTATTCTCACTGATTATTTCGCTGAACTATTACTCCGAAATAATGCAAAACTCAATCATTATTTATTTCGGTCTATAGTACTAGATTAAGGCTGCTGAAGCTGATATTTTCGTGGAAAGGATAGATGCACAAGGTGGTGTTATTGATTTTCATACAGCATTTGAAAGCTGAGAGTTAATTTATTTAGCTAATTATACCGGGGTGCCATACAATTACTCCTGAAACATTTTTCAAATGTCAATTTCTTTGTTTAAGTTGGTTGACAAAATGAATTAGCCTTATGCAGTGTTTTTAGAATCACCATTACAGCCAAAAACTTCATGAAATTGGTTAAAGTAGGCTTCGTTGTCATTGTAATTTCTGTACATACTATGTTGGCCAATTAGCAATGAACTAGCCGAATGAAGATTTTCTTTTGGTTTTCATATACATCTCCGTTAAGTATGATGCTAAGTATGTGTGAAAGACACACATCAATGATGCTATATGCTATATATCATTTGTTATACAAATAACAATTAGTTATGCTACCTACTCTGCATTATATATATTTTATACTACTGACTGATTTTAGTAGTTATGAATTTCTCATGAAAAGCAGAAGGAAAATAGCTGGCCACACCAATGATGTCAAGTTGTGTTAAAAAAGTTACGAACTTAACATTTAAGTTCAAAGTAGAGTTCTAACTACCTGTAAGCATACTTATTCTTGAAGGATACCATTATCATAGGAGAACTAACCATGTACTATGCTATTGTTAATTCAGAATGGATTAAACCTACTTTCATAAAACATATCAATGATGTTGAAATTAATTAAGGCGTATAGCCTTGCTGCTAATCTAGAATGTGTTAAACTTACATTCCTAAAAACTGACAAAACAAATAATACAAATGCGTGCTCGATTATGCAAAGCTAAGTGTGCTTTGTGCTGGAAAACAGAGTAGTACTCAGTTAACTAAACTAATTATGCACAGTTCTATAAAACTGAGATGACTCGATTTTTACGAAAAATTAGCGTCACTTAATTTTTCATAACTGATTTTTACCTAATTATTGGCAATTTATGATTAGCGACTAAGGAAACTGAGTACACATCTTTGTTTCCAGCAAAGGCCTTTTCTGAAGACAGCTAACTACACTACTGTTGCCACTACACTTCCAAATACATTTTTATGCACTTTCCTTTACTACTAATTTATTTTTAAATATTTACACAATAATATCATCGTTATATGGTTAATAGTATTCAAAGTATTAACTTACCAACAACTTTTCATTCTAACCCAGTATTATTAATTTTGTCATAGGATGTTGAAAAAACTCTTTCTCTGCAACTAAGGTTCTAGAGAGGCCGATAGAGAAATTAAGCTTGATGGAATGCTATTTTCTTATTCCCATTTGTTTATGTTATATGTCCATTTGATTTGTTTCTTTTTCACATTTGTTTCCCCATGGCATTGTACTTCTTTAATCTATGCATTATCCTTTGGCTTCTGTTGTGAATAAATTTAAGTTTATGTATCTGTGAAAATTATATTTTATGTACTTTCCTCTTCCATTTTCAAATTATCCTTTAGTGCTACTTTTTTAATACAATAAATATATTTGTGGATCTAACATACAACAAGTTATGTATTGTTTATGATAATACACAGTTCTAAATGAACAGTTACTTTGCAATATTACAATTTTGATGCATTCAAGAAACTTAGCAGAATGCAATATAAATAATATAAAAACTCAAAGTATATTTACTGTTGAAGTATGCGATACTATATGTTGGATTAAAGAGGACGAAGATAGCTTCGAGTCGGAGCTGACCGTTCGCAAATCGGAGTTAGCATGAGAAAATTATGAGCTGAAAGGTGTTTGGTGTCAGCAGGCTGGTGTGACAGACGTCTGTCGTAGGGACGACAGACGTCTGAATTATCAGGGCGGATTTTTCCGAGAGTTCTGACAGACGTCTGTCATCCCCACAACAAACGTTTGAGAGAGGGACATACGTCTGTCATATTGGGGACAGACGTTTGAGTTGAGAGCTAAGCCCAAATAATTCCCTGGGAGGGACAGACGTTTGTCACCTCCCACTACAGACGTCTGACGAGTGTTTTAGGCTAATTCAGGCGGGAAACTTGACAAATTGATTTGTGAAGATACGGAGATAATTTGGGTAATTGGTCTATCTCTATATAAGCTATTTTCAGGTGTGTTAGTGGGAAGAGCTTGAATACTTGATTTGGGATCAATGGTTTATTCTCAAGGGTAATTAGGTTTTATAACCTAATTCCAATTCTTCAATTCTATTCTCCTCAAACTCTTTTTTATATTGAAATATAGTGATCATTGGATCAATCTCTTGTATTCCTTTCATCATGGTAATAAAATACTCTCTCCAAAGTGGATGTATACTAACAAGATGTTAGTGGAACCACTATAAATCCTTGTGTGACTTATTTTGCTACTTATTGTCATTAGTTTCTGGCTTGTGATCGGGATTTGGATTGTTCGTGATTGGTTGAGCTTTGTTTGTGATAAGAGTTATTGTTTTGGTTGTTTTTGCAAGTCTAACAACGTTCTAGTCTTGCACTAGCACTTGTGGTTTAGATATCGGATTCGAGTGGTCTTGGATCGGATTAATCACAACGGTTACAACAGTTGGTATCGGAGCTGTTTGGTGCTTTCTAGGTGTTTGTGAAAATGTCGAAGACGGATAGTGGCTCGGTAAGTCCTTCAACCGGAAGTCCGAATAGTGTGGCAACATATGTACGGTGTTCGTATGCGGCGTCGGGTTCTCAATTGGTTATTGACAAGTGGAATGGTGATAATGAATCTGAGAAGTGACAATGGAAAATGAAAGCGGTTCTTAGGTGGAATCGGGTGCACCGAGTAGTATTTTATACTCACTTATTGCCAAGTGATATCTCGGATGTTGAGAGAGGAGATGGAGGAATGGGCTTACACTACTCTTCAACTTGCTATGAGAGAGAATGTGATCTCTGAAATTTGTGGTGAGACGACCACTAAAGGTATTTGGGACAAGATGGAAGAACTTTATATGAAGAAGTCGCTCACTAACCGTTTGATCTTGTTGCGAATGTTTTTCACCTTCAAGATAAAGGAGGGTAATTCGCTTAAGGCACATTTGAATGCCTTTGATGACTTGCTCATGAAGATGAAAGCCGTGAATTTGAAGATTGAGGAAGAGAAAAAGGCGATAATATTATTGTGTTTGTTGCTGGACCGCTATACGGGTTTCTCAAATAGTTTGATCTATGGCCGGGATACCTTGACTCTAGATGATGTCAAGACGGGTCTTTTTAGTGAGGAGTTTAGAGATCAAATGAAGGAGATGAGTGAGGGTAGTAGTGGAGCTAGTAGTGATCACGGGTTGTTTGTGGAGAAAGAAAAGAATGTGAAGAAAAGAAACCGGAGACGTTCTAAATCAAGAAAACTTGGTGGAAGAGGTAAATCGAAAGAGAGAAATGACAAGTGCTTTATTTGTAAGAAACCGGGACATTGGAAGAATGAATGTCCGGACAAAGATAAGAAGGAAGTAGCATCTTCATCCGTAGCGGTGGAGAGTGGGAATTGTGAGATTGACGAGAATGTGTTGACGCCTGTTGCATCGGGTGTTTCGGGCAACGAATGGGTTCTCGATTCAGGTGCGTCGTATCATATGGCACCAAATAGAAATTGTTTTTCATTCTTTGAGGTCCAAGAGGGAAATGCAATTACTATGGGAAATGGTGCTATTTGCAAGTCGATGGGTAGTGGCTTCGTGCAAATAAGGATGTTTGATGGAGTAGTTCGCACGCTCACCAAGGTTAGCTATGTTCCGGGATTTAGGAAGTCGCTTATATCTTTGGGGCAATTGGATTCTCTGTGATGCAAGATCACTGTTGAGAAGGATTGCTTGGGGGTTTCGAAGAGGGCGCTTGTGGTTATGAAGGGTGCTAGGACTCATGGTATATATTTGCTTCATTATGTGACCTTAGGAGGTGAGACTTGTGTGGGTGTTGATAGTTCTCGTGACTTGGATGCGCCACAGTTGTGGCATTTGAGATTGGGTTATGTCCCAGAGAGTTTAGATATTCTTCAGAAGCGGGAGATGATCGAGGGCGAGAGTTTCAACAAACTAGAGTTTTGCGAGGAATGTGTCATAGGGAAGCAAACAAGGGTATCATTCGATGAAGGCAAGCATGACTCAAAGGAGGTTCTTGAGTATGTTCATTCAGATGTTTGGGGACCGACATCGGTTGCTTCTTTGGGAGGAGCAAGGTATTACATTTCTTTTGTTGATGATTTATCTCGGAAGGTATGGGTGTATGTAATGAAGGCCAAGTCGGAGGCATTTGCTAAGTTCAAAGTGTTGAAGGCTCTTTTTGATAATGAGAGTGGTAAGACTTTGAAGGTGTTAAGGACCGACAATGGCAGCGAATATGTTTTCCGGGAATTCTCGGAGTATTGTAAGCATCACGGAATCCGGAGACATTTTACTACACCAGGAGATCCGCAATCTAATGGAGTAGCAGAGAGAATGAACCGAACTCTACTTGAGAAAGCTCGATGCTTGAGATTGACATCGGGTTTGTCTAAGGGATTTTGGGCCGAAGCTTTGTCAGCCGTGGTGTATATTGTGAATCGAATTCTATGCTCGGCCATTGGTAACAAAATTTTGGAGGAAGTGTGGAAAAGGAAGAGTGTTGACTTGAGATATCTTCGTATGTTTGGTAGTCCGGTTTATGTGCATGATCTAGGTAATGATAAGCTTGGAGCTAGAGCATTCAAGGGGGTCTTGCTTGGTTTCACGGACGTCGTGAAAGACTATCGGATTGGAATCTAGAAACGAAGAAGGTTGTTAATTCTCGTCATGTCACTTTTGATGAGTCGACTTTATTCAAGGAGAATGAGAGCTCATCGGATGTTCCGGATTTGGTTCATGGTGAATCAAAGGAGAAGGAAGTCATTCCCACATTCCGTCCAAGTGGTAGTAGAGTTGAAGAAGCTCGTGGGGTTGAAGCGGTTGATGAAACATCACATAGTCCACATGGTTCCTCTAGTGATGTTGGTGATGTACATGATACTATAGAAGTTTCGACTCAAGGTGGAGCCAAAAGGGGTTTAAGTGAAAGTATTGCTACTCGGGTTAGTCGACGTGCAATAAGGCCTCCTAAAAGATATGGTGATTGGAACTACCTTAGCTTTTGTGATCATTTGGACTATGCTCTCAATGTAGTCCAAGATGAGCCGATGGACCTTGATGACATCATGGAGTCGAGAGAGCTCAAAGTGGATTTGCGCCATGGAGGAAGAGACGCAATCGCTAATGAAGAACCGAACTTGGGAGTTGGTTCCACTTCCTCAAGGAAATCATGCTATAGGGTGCAAATGGATTTACAAGGCGAAGGATGATGGAAGGTATAAAGCAAGGTTAGTGGAAAAAGGGTTTGCACAAAGGAAAGGAAAGGAGTATGATGCACCAGTGGTTCGTCATACATCTATCCGGGATTTACTAGCCATAGTTGCTATCCATGACTTGGAGTTGGAGCAACTTGATGTGAAAACCTCCTTCTTGCATAGAGACTTGGATGAAGACATCTACACGGAGCAACAGGAAGAGTTTGTTGTAGATGGTAAGTCTAAAATGGTTTGCAAGTTGTAGAAATCACTATATACGTTAAAGCAATCACCTAGACAATGGTATAAGAGATTCGATCATTTCATGCTTGATAGTGGCTTCCATCGAAGCATCAAGGATGCTTGCGTATATTTCAAGAGGTTGGGAAATGATTGTTGGGTGTATTTACTCTTATATGTGGATGATATGCTCATTGCTTCCAAGGATCAAAATGAAATCAACAAGTTGAAGATGCTTTTGAAATCTGAATTCGAGATGAAAGATCTTGGGGAAGCAAGAAAAATCTTAGGCATGGAAATTAGAAGGGACCGAAAGCATTTTGAGTTAAGATTGACTCAAAAGGAATACATTAAGAAAGTGCTTTGTCGGTTTAGCATGGAGGATGCAAAGGCGTTAAATACACCTTTACCTTTGCATATGAAGCTTTCGTATGAGGGATCACCTATCAGGGATAAAGACAAGGCTTATATGGCAAAGATGCCATATGCAAGTGCGATTGGTAGTTTGATGTACGCAATGGTGTGTAAAAGTCCCGATATTGCAAATGATGTCAGGGTGGTTAGTCGGTATATGGCTAATCCGGGGAAATCACATTGGGAAGCCGTGAAGGCAATTATGAGATACTTGAAAGGCACAACATCTCATGGACTTGTCTTTGGCGGTAGTGATGATAGGAGTTGCAAGTTGGTTTGTTATTGTGACTCTGACTGCGTCGGTGATAGGGATCGGAGGAAATCAACTGCCGGATATGTCTTCACACTTGGCGGGACAGCCATTAGTAGGAGATCAAGATTGCAAACCGTAGTTTCTTTATCCACTACGGAGGCAGAGTTGATTGCCACTGTGGAAGCGGCCAAGGAGGCAATCTACTTGAAGTGATTGTTGTGTGACTTGGGTTTCGAACATGAAAGTTTTGATGTTCGATGTGATTGCTAAAGTGCTATCCATTTAGCAGAGAATTAGGCGTTTAGCTCACAGACCAAGCATATTGAGGTGAGGGAGTCATTTCTTGTAGCCATGGATGAGGGTAAGCTAGTATACCTTTGGAAAGTGCACATAAAAGATAATGCGGCCAATATGTTTACTAAAGCATTGCCGTATGGGAAGTTCAAGCATTGCTTGAACTTAATTCGCTTGTTGAATTGCTAGGTGCCACGGGGTGGCACAGGGGTAGAGAGAGTGATTTTGTTTGTTAATGGAAAGGAATAGCGGTGAGAGGTTGAAAATCTATCTTCATGGTAAGTACTCATTACATCCCGAGTATATATTGTCTTTTTGGTGAGACGGGGTTTTGGTTTGAATGTTTTCAACACTACATTGGCGGGTAGGGGCTTTGCCTAAACTCGTTGGTGTAGTGCAATGGGCGGTGGTCATGCCGGAGCTCATTGGGGAAACATTCAAGTTTGTTTGGTCGAAGGTAGAAGGAAATGCTTGATGCATTGGAGTTTGAAGTTGAGATGGTTATAGTATCGAGGTGGAGTGTTGAATTAAGCGATACTATATGTTGGATTGAAGAGGGCGAAGATAGCTTTGAGTCGGAGGTGATCGTTTGCAACTCGGAGTTCGCACAATAAAGCTATGAGCTGAAAGGTGTTTGGTGTCAGCAGGCTGGTGCAACGGACGTCTATCGTAGGGACGACAGACGTCTGAGTTGTTAGGGTTGATTTTCCCGAGAGTTCTGGTAGACTTCTGTCATCCCCACGACAAACGTCTGAGAGAGGGACAGACGTCTGTTATATTGGGGACAGACGTCTGAGCTGAGAGCTGGAGCCCAAATAATTCCCTGGGAGGGTTAGATGTCTGTCACCTCCCACGACAGATGTCTGACGAGTGTTTTGGGCTATTTCGGGATGGAAACTTAACAAATTGATTTGTGAAGACATGGGGCAATTTGGGTAATCGGCCTATCTCTATATAAGCTATTTTCAGGTGTGTTAGTGGGAAAAGCTAGGATACTTGATTTGGGATCAAGGGTTTATTCTCAATGGTGAATTAGGGTTTATAACCTAATTCCAATTCTTCAATTCTATTCTCCTCAAACTCTTTTCTATATTGAAATATAGTGATCATTGGATCAATCTCTTGTATTCCTTTCATCGTGGTAATAAAATACTCTCTCCAAAGCAGATGTGCGCTAACAAGATTTTAGTGGAACCACTATAAATCCTTGTTTGATTTAGTTTTGCTACTTACTGTCATTAGTTTCTTGCTTGTGACTGGGATTTGTATTGCTTGTGATTGGTTGATCTTTGTTTGTGACTGGAGTTATCGTTTTGGTTGTTTTTACAAGTCTAACAACGGTCTAGTCTTCCGCTAGCGCTTGTGGTTTAGATATCAGATTCGAGTGGTCTTGGATCAGATTAATCACAACGGTTGCAACAGTTACGACTGACAGAATTTATTATGTATATTTTTTAACCATTTGTAACTTATTACATGCATGCTGACAACAATTAACAGATATATTAGAATGGAGAGAAATGCTGAAATAAACTAAAATAGAAGTCATTAGGGGTGAACAATTATTGGATAAACTAAATAAACCAACAATACTAATTAAGTTTGATTTGATTATTTTTAGTTACTTAGTTGGTTTTGGTCTTGTTTTTAAATAATTTTTGTTCACTGGGGGTTTTGGTATTTAATATTTAAAACCAAACCAACTAATTAAACTAAATGAAAATTTAAGCTATTTTATAGTCAAAAAGTTACCATTAACAATACCATCATTCATAATATTTTAGTAATATTACTATTTTCTTTCAATCGATATTAATATTTTTTTTAAGATGAGTTTGTTTTTGAAAATATATGCGTTATATGAACTCAATTGATTGCTTTAATTTTATATTATCTCTACACCTAAAAGATCAAATTAATCTAAGGTAAACCAAATAAACTAACCAAACTAAACCACATATTACTGGTTTAGTGTTTTAGTTTAAAAAAAATTGTTCAGTTTATGATTTTTAAATAGTTATTTTGTTTTTAAAATTTTTGACTGGTTCAAACCAAACCAACATTTGCTCACCAGTCACCCCTATAAAATAAATTATCCATACATTGGGTAAATGAGATGACATTAAAAATATTTGGCATATTGAAGATATGTTTACAATAGACCATCAAGGAGGTTTCAACTTCACACGTGCTAAGCATGAATGTCATAATGTTAATAAAAAGAAATATAATTTGAAAATAAATAAATCATTCCTTTGCTAGGAAGTCAGCAGCTACAACCTGAGTTCATATGTGGATTACATATATGATGTTGGCCAAATATTTTGATGATATCAACAGTTAGTATGTTATTTTTTTCTTTAATCAAAAGTAATTGTTTCATGTATAAATATAACAACGTGTATTATTTTTGTTATTTAATTTGTGTTAAGAAGTTATGGTGACTAAATCCATACTTTTAAATTTCTTAATCATTATGGAACCTGATCATCTCTTTGCTTGGTTGGAGTTGGTTGTCTCACTATTGATTCTGAATGCGTGGTTGACAAATTAATCTTATCTTCCATTCTTTTTGACACCTTTAGTGTATTATATGATACTCTTTAGCTGCTACGAGAGAGCATAATTATCATGTTTAAGAGAAGTAATCATTGCAGATAATGGAGTCTGGGAAAGATACCGATCCAACTTAACTGTAACAGCAAAATCGGTGCCGTAGACACTGGAATCAACATGTTCGCTAGTTTTGAATGATAATATTGTTAGTATCAAGCTTCTGTGTACAAATATTTCAAAGGATATTACATTATGTTTAGATTATCTTTTCACATAAAAGGTGTAATTTTGTAACAACCCGTAAAATCTAGGTCAATTTAAAATTTTTATTTTGGCAATTTTAGCGAAGTTTGAACATTTAAAATGGATTATTTTAAATAATAACGAAGAAAAATTTATTTTGAATATAATTTGAACGTATATATTATATACGTCATCGTTAGAATATAAATAATTATAAATAGAATTGAAAATGGCGCGGTAGTTCGATAATTCAATTTCAAACTTCAATTGAATGTACCGGGTGCAAAATAAACCGGATTTTAGTGAAACCAAAAATAATAGGATCTAATTGAGATGAAAAACTCTATAATTGAAAAGATAAAAATGGATTTTTATCGAAATGAACTAGTTTTGAACTAAATTTAAAACCCAATTATTTTTAAATAAATAAATTAGATTTAAAAAGGGGTTTTAAATAATCAGAATTTCTAATATATTTGATTGGAATTGAATTAAAATCCATTTGTGGGTTTATCGTGAACGGTGTTTTAAATAACACTAGTTCTTTAACCCGATAATAAATAGAATGTGATTTGGGTTTATCGTGAACTGTGTTTTAAATGACATTAGTTCTTTAACCCAGTAAAGGGAGTTTTAATGAATCTGCAATTAGATTGAAATGTGAATTGATAATGAAAATTATCAAATTTGGAAAGTGAGCGAGAATGGAGTATCACCAGCCTTGCTCCAAAGCGATAGTTAAATCTTTAATTAGATTTGAACGTGAAATGGTAATTAATTTTACCGATACCACTGTGGTGTTAGATATGGAGTATTACCAGTTTTGCTTCATGGGATGAATAGGTTGGGATTGGGAAATAAAATAAATAATTACTTCGGTGTGGTTCGCTAATCTCGACTAGTTTAGAAAACCATAATCTGGTTTGAAATGACATCCAAAGGAAGATTAAAGAATAAATTCAAAGAATTTATCTTGGATAAAATTAATGGGAACATTTCCCTAAGAATATGAAATTTAGAAACTAGCTGTAGGTTAGCTAAGAAGAATGGTTTCCTGGGTATTGATCTGATGTTGGTTTCGACCTTCGGGGTTAATGTTTGGGAAATTTTTCTCTTGTTGATTTACGGTTAGTGACTAATTAATTGGAATGAGGCGTATGTTGTGTTTGTGTAACATTTGTTTTAATATACGCGGGTTGTTCGGAAAAGCCGGGTTTATACCCATTCTGAATAACCGATTCGACGATAATTCGAAGATGATGACGGTGGTCGAAGACCGGAAGTCCTCACATCGTTTGGATAATTACCGACGATCCTGATTGGGCTGTACACCCAAGAGGATGGAAATAGTTGGTGGTCGTCCAGACGTACTTGGAGATCGATGGATATGCAAGGAAAGTGCCTTCGGTTTCGTTCAGACCCAGAACGAACTTTTAAATGGATTGTGTGTCTGATATTGGATTTTATTCTGTGTTGATTGATTTCTGTTAAATATATATCTGTTTGGCGGCGGAGAATTTATTCTCTTGCTTAACGCCCTTCTCTGAGACATACAAGCTTAGAGGTTATATATCGATAGATATCAATCGCATGGCATGAATTGCCTGTGTGGCACACTGAGTTGCATGGATCAAGGCTTCTGTTGAAAAGCAAAGTCTTGTGGTTGATGATCAAAGCACGGCCGACATGGCAGCTTTGTGTATAACCTGAATTCGTGAGTCTCACACCTCGGTATGAGTTAAAAACGGAATACGGACCGTTAGGAGAACACGACGTTTCTTTCTAGCTTTGGTGGTGCCAGTGACTTACCAGCCCTGACATTTATATACTTTCACATTTGTGGTTGTTAGAGTGAGGCGCCTCGATTATAGGTCTGTAAGGACCGGGAAATGTGTGTTCAGGAATAATTAATCCTCAAACGTAAGAGAGGACCGGCCCAACCGATCCAAGTGGCTGCCCAGAGTGCGTAGTCCTGAGCATTTGCTAGAGTGTCTCGAAGCGGAGAGGAGCTTGCCCCTTGCCTCGACTCATGACGGAAATCCAATTTCCAATGCTTGATATTGCGGTTTTAATTGTAGAACTAGTATGGCGACATGATAGATGGTACTCATGCCGCCTATGATTGATATTTATGATTGAATTGTTTTGACACTATACACTTATTATAGTATCAAGTGATTTGTTTTAAACGTACCAAGCATGTTTGGCTATGATAAGGGAAAACCCTATCCTCCGGCTTGCGTTGCATTGTGTGATGGGACCTGGGTCTTATAATAGCTTCATTTTTCCAAAAAGCATTGCGTTGTTTTGTTATATGCACTAGTATTTTTGGGAGCAAACCCGTTCCGTGTTATACGGCGTGGTCCCTTGTATTACTATCTTTAAAGTAAAGTTTTAAATAACTGTTTTAGTTCTCACACCAGTCACATGACTGACCTGGAGTTTATTGTTTTAACCTAAACTCTGGGTGCCCCTATTTTCGACACGGGCAACTAGTAGTTTTGGTTTTGCAGATTTATATTCACAGGGTCCTGATTTACAGCTGGAACGATGCTCGGAAAGCTATGTATCCGTGTATCACTTCTAGTTGTGCTTTTGTATTATTTTCCGCTGCTATGTAATTTATTGTAATCTCTGATATTTATCGAATGTAATTTATTCATTTAACTCTGTATATTCTTGTATCTGATGGAATTGTTGTAAAAACAATGAAATGTTCTTCCGTCTGCGTTCCAATTTGTCCTGTTCTCAAAACGATCAGGGGTTTCGAACGGTCTTAGTCGGTTTAACGATCGATTCGGATCGAGCGAAATTCCAGGCCGTTACAGTTGGTATCAGAGCTTTGGTTTACAGAGCTCGAGAACAAGACACATTAGAACCATACGAAAGAATTCATCAGATATTGGATTAGTAATATCCAACTAGAATGACACGTTAGAGATAGGATCAGTAGTATCTTAGAACGAGTGTGAAGAGTATATTTTTCAAATGAAAACAAACAAACTTTGTTTTAAAAATTTAAATCGTTTTATACATATTTGAATATTTATTTATATTGATTTGGACAATCTGGTATATAGAGATTTTGCATATACGCGTCATGAACGTAGATTCGAAGTTTTAATATACTGGGTAGATATAGAATCACATTCTAGACACCCGGGGATAATTCTGATGATGTGGCCACATCATCAGTATTTATGTTCGTGTTTCGAAGGTGTGATTTCTATATATTTCCATTAGACTTGTGTGAGAACCAAAATATAGCTAGAATACATTGTTGTGATTTGGCATCAAAAACCTGATTTTCTGTATATGTATCAAAATTATGAATTTGAAATTCTAATTCACTAATTGATTGATGTTTGTGTTGTTTGTTTGCTAATTTTTAGCCATTTAGCCTACTTGTAACAAATATTGAATTGTATTGAAAATTAGTCGCATTTGCTTGCATATACATGTACTTACATTGAACATGTCATAGCAAGGAGGCTAGAGCATAGAATAAAATTTGTTTGCTCGACAAATAGGTACATGTTTACCATAATTTACTGTTTTGTTTGGGTGATGATGATTTTATGAGCCGATTGGCTTTTTCTTTTTCTTTTTGAGATCAGAAGACCTATATGGCAATTTCGGGATTTTCCCGTGGCTCCCGGTGCAGGGGAGGTTATGGCGAAATTTTTCGAAATTTTAGGGTGTTAGCCAAATTTTTGAAGAATTTGAAAATTCTCAGAAACTGAAAAATTGGAGAATGGAAGCCAGATCGAACGTAGAGTTGATTAATCAAACCACTTTCGACTTTGTTCCTTTTCGGGGACGAAAAGTTTTAAGTGGGGGAGATTGTAACAATCCGTAAAATCTGGGCCAGTTTAAAATTTTTATTTTGGCAATTTTAGTGAAGTTTGAACATTTAAAATGGATTGTTTTAAATAATAACGATGAAAAATTTATTTTGAATATAATTTGAACGTATATATTATATACGTCATCGTTAGAATATAAATAATTATATATAATTATAAATAGAATTGAAAATGGCGCAGTAGTTCGATAATTCAATTTCAAACTTCAATTGAATGTACCGGGTGCAAAATAAACTGGATTTTAGTGAAACCAAAAATAATAGGATCTAATTGAGATGAAAAACTCCATAATTGAAAAGATAAAAATGGATTTTTATCGAAATGAACTAAATTTAAAACCCAATTATTTTTAAATAAATAAATTAGATTTAAAAAAGGGTTTTAAATAATCAGAATTTCTAATATATTTGATTGGAATTGAATTAAAATCCATTTGTGGGTTTATCGTGAACGGTGTTTTAAATAACACTAGTTCTTTAACCCGATAATAAATAGAATGTGATTTGGGTTTATCGTGAACTGTGTTTTAAATGACATTAGTTCTTTAACCCAGTAAAGGGAGTTTTAATGAATCTGCAATTAGATTGAAATGTGAATTGATAATGAAAATTATCAAATTTGGAAAGTGAGCGAGAATGGAGTATCACCAGCCTTGCTCCAAAGCGATAGTTAAATCTTTAATTAGATTTGAACGTGAAATGGTAATTAATTTTACCGATAACACTGTGGTGTTAGATATGGAGTATTACCAGTTTTGCTTCATTGGATGAATAGGTTGGGATTGGGAAATAAAATAAATAATTACTTCGGTGTGGTTCGCTAATCTCGACTAGTTTAGAAAACCATAATCTGGTTTGAAATGACATCCAAAGGAAGATTAAAGAATAAATTCAAAGAATTTATCTTGGATAAAATTAATGGGAACCTTTCCCTAAGAATATGAAATGTAGAAATTAGCTGTAGGTTAGCTAAGAAGAATGGTTTCCTGGGTATTGATCTGATGTTGGTTTCGGCCTTCGGGGTTAATGTTTGGGAAATTGTTCTCTTGTTGATTTACGGTTAGTGACTAATGAATTGGAATGAGGCGTATGTTGTGTTTGTGTAACATTTGTTTTAATATACGCGGGTTGTTCGGAAAGGCCGGGTTTATACCCATTCTGAATAACCGATTCGACGATAAGTCGAAGATGATGACGGTTGTAGAAGACCGGAAGTCCTCACATCGTTTAGATAATTACTGACGATCCTGATTGGGCTGTATACCCAAGAGGATGGAAATAGTTGGTGGTCGTCCAGACGTACTTGGAGATCGATGGATATGCGAAGAAAGTGCCTCCGATTTCGTTCAGACCCAGAACGAACTTGTAAATGGATTGTGTGTCTAACATTGGATTTTATTCTATGTTGATTGATTTCTGTTAAATATATATCTGTTTGGCGGCGGAGAATTTATTCTCTTGCTTAACGCACTTCTCTGAGACATACGAGCTTAGAGGTTATATATCGATAGATATCAATCGCATGGCATGAATTGCCTGTGTGGCACGCTGAGTTGCATGGATCAAGGCTTCTGTTGAAATGCAAAGTCTTGTGGTTGATGATCAAAGCACGGTCTACGTGGCAACTTTGTGTATAACGTGAATTCGCGAGCCTCACACCTCGGTATGAGTTAAAAACGGGATACGGACCGTTGGGAGAACACGACGTTTCTTTCTAGCTTTGGTGGTGTCAGTGACTTACCAGCCCTGACATTTATATACTTTTCACCTTTGTGGTTGTTGGAATGAGGCGCCTCGATTATAGGTCTGTAAGGACCGGGAAATGTGTGTTCAGGAATAATTAATCCTCAAACGTAAGAGAGGACCGGCCCAACCGATCCAAGTGGCTGCCCAGAGTGCGTAGTCCTGAGCATTTGCTAGAGTGTCTCGAAGCGGAGAGGAGCTTGCCCCTTGCCTCGACTCATGACGGAAATCCAATTTCCAATACGTGATATTGCGGTTTTAATTGTAGAACTAGTATGGCGACATGATAGATGGTACTCATGCAGCCTATGATTGATATTTATGATTGAATTGTTTTGACACTATACACTTATTATAGTATCAAGTGATTTGTTTTAAACGTACCAAGCATGTTTGGCTATGATAAGGGAAAACCTTATCCTCCGGCTTGCATTGCATTGTGTGATGGGACCTGGGTCTTATAATAGCTTCATTTTTTCAAAAAGCATTGCGTTGTTTTGTTATATGCACTAGTATTCTTGGGAGGAAACCCGTTCCGTGTTATACGGCGTGGTCCCTTGAATTACTATCTTTAAAGTAAAGTTTTAAATAACTGTTTTAGTTCTCACACCAGTCACATGACTGACCTGGAGTTTATTGTTTTAACCTAAACTCTGGGTGCCCCTATTTTCGACACGGGCAGCTAGTAGTTTTGGTTTTGCGGATTTATATTCACAGGGTCCTGATTTACAGCTGGAATGATGCTCGGAAAGCTCTGTATCTGTGTATCACTTCTAGTTGTGCTTTTGTATTATTTTCCGCTGCTATGTAATTTATTGTAATCTCTGATATTTATCGAATGTAATTTATTCATTTATACTCTGTATATTCTTGTATCTGATGGAATTGTTGTAAAAACAATGAAATGTCCTTCCGTCTGCGTTCCAATTTGTCCTGTTCTCAAAACGATCAGGGGTTTCGAACGGTCTTAGTCGGTTTAACGATCGATTCAAATCGAGCGAAATTCCAGGCCGTTACAAATTTTCTTTAAAGCTTTCTTTCTTTGATTAACCTTTTATCATTCACCGATATCAACTTATAACTAAAAATAAAAAACCGCAGTTATTTTTTTGAATTTGTGAAAATTGTGGATGCCAACTTTTAATTAAAAATTTTGACATATTATATTCTACTTTAATTTTAATAAATTTTTGTTATCAACTATTATTTTTCATACTCTAATAGATAATGATATACATAGTTTTGATGACTGGTGCATCAAGAAATTTTAAAATTGCTTTATGCCCTTTGTTGATTTGAATAACACCATAAGTAATTATAGTTATTTATGAGAAAAATGACACTGAAATATCGATTAGCTATTTAGGAGGATAATCTCACATACATATACATATTGTAACGACCCGGGGAATTTGCGATCCTGGTTATCGACATAAACTCAATGTCGACTACCCAAGCATCGGAAAACACTGGATAGCCCATGAAAGAAATTAGAGGGTGAGAATAGATAAGATAAAAACTTAGAATAGAAGAAGAAAATACAACATCAGAGTAACACGAATCTCACATCGGAACGAACAATATATAATAGATACATAACTTTGAAATAAAGCTAGTATATGTACACAGTAACATTATAAGAGTATAACACTTACAACACAGTGGAAATAACTATAGCTATATAATCCTGAAGCCTCCTGCTCCAAGCTCTCCAAGTAAATCTGAAAAATCCTGACTACTTGATTGCCTGTACAAATTTGGGTACCCAAGAGTTTAGGGAAAACAAAACAAAATAAAATCTGGGTTAGTCATGGGACTGGTGTGAGTAAAACAATTTAAAACAGTTTGGGTAATTAAACGATGTCTCATAAGACCACGCCGTATAACGGAACGAGTTTTTCCCTTATGAGAATCCAAATCAATTTGATTTAACTTTCAAATTATTTTGGAAGAAACGATAATCTTTACGTCAAAACTCATTGATATTATAATAGTGTCTATCAATCACAATATAATAATCATCTAGCATAAACGCTTTCATCTCACGTTCTACATATATGGTATACAATCAAAACCGCGAGCACTTATTGGATAATGGATTACCAACAATGACAAGGTATAGAACCACCTTCCGATAGTGTATCTCTAGAGAGGAATACACTGGATTCAACAAGAACATCTTACAACCTGGCCATACATGATCGACCACTCATTTCGCTTGAGTGTATCGAATGTATATCACCAACGGTTAGGATCAGCAACTGTTTCCCGAATGGGACAACATCGAATAGATTAAAGGATGAAATAATATCTCTAGATAGGTGATAATACACCATAATTGGCAGCCAACCACTTAGCCATGTTGCCTGCCCGATTTTTGTCATTTCCCGGTTGTGAAGCTAGAGGCCACACTATCTCTGACAGATCACACATTCATTCACTTTGAATGTCACATCGTCATACCCGCCAAATCACAAATTGATTTCTCAAAAAATACAATAGGTAAAAAGCTAAGAGAAACGAATTCCTCCGCCACCAAACATACATACATTTGAAAAGATCAACTTACGTGATCCACTAAATATATTCTGTCAGACATTCTTCCATACTGGTTGTCCTAGGACTGGACAAACCGAAGGCACTATTATGTAAACAGAACAACCCTTGCATAACTCCATCTCCAATTTTCTTCATCATATTTGATCACAACGCTAACGTCCATACAGAGTGGTTTTCAGATAATGAATCTGATCCCGATCTCTCCGTATTGACGACGGAAAAATGGTCAAAAAATTTGATAGTCGGTGAGTTAACTATCAAAGAAAAACACCTGTGCAACCAACGATATTATTTCCAGATGGAAATTCTATCAATTAATCATCAATCATCATTTATCTCTTAAATTAATTTATCATTAATTTATTCATTTACCCATTTCCTATTTCCATATATATATATATATATGTATATATATATATATATATATATATATATATATATACAGAAATTCTTATTTTCTAAATTTAGAAAATATACCTTATTAATATTGGAAAAACGTTTCCATTTTATTCTCATATCTTATTTTCTATATTTGAAAACATTTCTGATTCTTATTTGGAAAAATTCCAAAACCCTACATTTGGATTTAACTAGGAGTTTAAATAAAACATCGCTATGCCAACTACACTCATTAACTAAATCCACTTAACCAATCTTCATTGTCGAACCTTAACCATTCCTTAGTTAAAAATGAAGTCAATCAAGTTGGGGTATAACTAACTCTCAGACCTTAACTGAACTACATTTCTAACTTCCAAATAGAAAAAGTTCACCATCTAATTCTTTAATAAGCTTCCTTACGTAACTCTCGGATTCTATTTACGAATCCACTTCTTTTGCAGAAATCATTTGATTATAACAATAGTGTTATAATCCCATGCTTCTGAAATATAATAACTTAAGTATACTTTTATTTATTAATTTGGATAAATAAACAAACAACTAATTTATTTATAAATAAATAAATCTTGATCAAAAACGAAAAGTGAATAGAACTTTCCCGAATTCGATATAATCGAATTCAACGTATAATTCACTTTCGAATAATCTCTATTTGATAACTCCTTTTCGAATAAACTATATTCGATTAACTCTCTTCGAATAACTAATATTCGATAATCTCTCTTTCGAATAAACTATATTCGTTAATCTTCTTTTGAATAAACTATATTCGATTAACTCTCTTTTCGAATAACTCTATTCGATTATCTCCTTTTCGAATAAACTATATTTGATTAACTCCTTTTGAATAAACTATATTCGATTAACTCCTTTCGAATAAACTATATTTGATTAACTCCTTTTGAATAACTATATTCGATATTTTCAACCAATCAATTAACATTTCAACCAAATAGTCAAAACACAGCAATCAATCATCATTTATTAGTTCTAAAAATACATTATAAAAATATAACTGATAGAGTTGGTGAGTTTTACTCACATTGGATGATCATCGTTAAATAACGATAATTGTCGCTTGATTCAGACGGACAATTTATTTCGTTATAAATTTTAACGAGCTCTAATTCACTCTCAGTCAGTTCCATTGTTGCAGGCCTCGTTCATACGATCCAGTCGGATCTGACCGTTCGAAATTCCTTTGTAAATACCCAGACCCGCTCCTTGCTGTAGATCCCCATCTTTTATCCCATTCACAACCGTATGCTCCCGGTTTTATATATATAAATACATATATATATATATATATTTCTTTAAATTCTTTATTTCTTCTTTCACCGTTTAAAATAATCTGGGCTTCCCAATATTCGGCCCACGCACATACCCTTCAACCGGTCTCCATAGTAACATTTCTTCCTTGAAAATGCTTCATCGCTCCATTTAATTCACCTGCTACCGTACTTCGCGTCACCCTCCCATATCCACGCACAAAATCCCCTCTGCTCCGTCACGCACAGTTCCATTTACCATGGTACATAAGCCTTCTTCCTCTACAAATATAACTCGTTTTTAAAGGGTCTGCGCATGTATAAAGTGCTTTCATCTTCCACATTTTGGGAAATATCACTGCTCCGCATACCATGAATATCCGCACCCTCTTCTTCTTAAACAAAACTCTCCAATAAAACACGTATACACAGTAATGGTCATTTAGAACTTTGGGCTACTCTTCCTCCTACATCCGCACTCACCTCTCAGTATTTCTTCTACCGGTTCTCAGTTCGTGCGCAATTTGCCACTCTCCCCATGCATGTGACGTATTCCTCTTTGTTTTTCCTATCTGACAATCTGCTTATACTCAACAATGAGTTCGTCCTCACCGCCACACATGTTTCTGGGCTCCCATATTATACCATCATGTCGACCTTTATACATTCATACACTGAAGATGTTCATTTTATAACTTTTCATTGTTTGATTTTCGATGGGTTTCATTTCTGAAAAAATGGAGAATGGTACCACGGTGAAGCATTTATATGACGTTGATACTTAAGGCTTAAGTAATAGCTGAGCTGTATATACTTAGCAGCGAAGAAAAAGGGGCAGCCATCACGTTAAGGAGAGGTGACGGTAGACAGTTGATGAGCGTGACTAGACAAAGAAATTAAATGCGAGATAACTATAGATATATTCCCATTTCTTTCCTTCAAAGTCTTCGGTATTTTATAAAGTCAAAAGAAAATGGTCATTTAATAACGTATGGGTATCACAAGTTATTTAAATATAGGTTTGTAGACTTTGCACGTTTTGTTTTCTTTTGAATTGCCCGGGTCGTTTTGATTCGCTTCGACGTTTTGATTTGGTTTAGAAGATACGTATGAGTACGTTTAGCCATGTTCAAATCCTAGCAGTAGAACAGTATGCACGTGCCTAGAGTCTTTGGGTAGGTATATAAGTTGCTTCATATCTAAGTTGGGTACGATTTAAATAAAATACAAGTAACAAGACTCATACTCCTTTAAATGCACAAATATGAAAGTGCAACGTACGCTATAGATGGTTTGAAAATATTAGTTTTCATGGTATCCAATTGCGCACAGCTCTTTCTCATTAAAACCGCAAATGGAAAAAATACCGTTGTGACGAGCAGTGTGCCACGGTCCAAAAAATATAATAATATAGGTCCGTTAACTTATTCTGTGAAACCCCAAAATGTTGATATAGGGCGTAAAATACTCCAAAATAAGATAGCTTATTTTCCAAAATAAAAACTACCGAAAAATTCCAAAAATTAAATTATACCTACATCTAAAAGGATTTGTCCAAATTCGAAAATGATATTTAATAAAAGTTAAATATATCGTTATGCATTATAAACGACTCCATAGCGATTATTTTAAAATTTGATTTGGACATTACTCTCAATCTACACGACGGAATATCGATTTTTCTCTTTCATTAGAAAAATATACTTCACCGGCTCCGAACGTTTCTTGTATCACAAAAATCCGACTTAAAATGGATTATGTATCTTCATTTAAAGTTCGAATCGCCAAATTATGAACTGCAGCGCCATTTCGAGCTCGATTATAATTATAATATAAATTATACGTTCAACTGACATTCAAATAATATATTCGTTAGTCTAATTCAATTCTAAACTGAATTAAATATCATAAATGATCCATTTCACACAATATTGTGAATTCAGTTATTTTCGACTAACTCGAAATTATAATATATTTTTATATTATAAATATTAATTAAATATTCAATATTATTTAATTAAACCATTTTAAATCTTTAAGTTACTATTTAAATAATTAAATAAATTATTTATTATCCGTTAAAAATACGGGACATTGCATTCTGCCCCCTTAAAATAATTTCTTCCTCGAAATTGTTAAGGTAGAAAACAAACCCTATTAACTGGGTATAAAATATTTGTTCACTTCTTAACTTCAGTTTCAATTGAACCAATTTAATTTCAATTAAATATTTATTCATTCCTACTAATGAAAATTTTCAAAAATCCTGAAAAAATTTCTAACACCTTAACTTTTCAAAAAATTTCGCCAGCACCTCCAATGTACTGGTCAATAGCTCAAACTCCAACTCACCTCTCTAGGCCTTATTCAACCCAAAAGAAAATAAAACAACCAAGCGGCTTGCTAATTCGGCTCTTCAAAATCTCAAACCCATATATAATACAAACTGGTACCTTTTTGTCGGGCATATCAATACATCATTTCCATATGTTACCAATTCTGCATATATCAATGTCTTCCCAATCATTCGGTTATACCTAAGTCAAATTCTGTTCTTAACTCAGATTCCATTTTTAATTTTAACTCTTAACTTACCAGTCAAATTCCATTTCGGATTGTCTCCAATCCAATCTAATTCGATACTTTCTATCTCCATTCATTTTCCACTTAACTGGTTTCAATTCAATTTCTACTTTTATTTGCTTTTACAAATTCTACTTTAATTTGATTTAATTCAAATAATCTTCCCCAGGGAATTTTAAACAGTTTAGCTTTTCTAAAACTAGATATCCCTTTCCAGGACTCAAAACAACTTGCTTTTACACAAAACAATTTAAAAACAAAATCTTTGGTATTAATCCGTCACTTAGCAACTCGAAAATGAACACCGATGATGTAGCTGTCGTCATCAGAATCTATTTTCCAGCGATCGAAGTGAGTTCAATACATATCACTTTCAAAACCATTTCTAAACACTTCCGTTTTGAAATCCATTTTAAAATATCATTCACAATGCTTTGTAAACAATTTAAAATCTCCCAGGATTTTAAAATTCTCATATATTTAATCCAATTCCATTTACAAACACTTTTCATGTTTTCGGAATTTCAAATTCCAAATTCTGATTTAAATTCAGATTTAAATTCAGATTTAATTCATCTGATTTCATATATTACACTTATATGAATTCTGATTGGCTATTTACATAACCATTTCAATTATAATCTTACTCGATTATAACAACAACCAACACATCCACTAGATTATAATATTTTCCATATTAATCATTCTTTTATATCGAAAAAAATTTTGGGTAAAATTATTTCATTTACCCTCTTTTCAAAACATACTGTGTCGGTTTATCGTACTCGAGTGTTTTGAAATCCCTTCCGATACAGTGGATCAAACTGATCGTCCAGAACTCATAAATAACTCAACAAATAAATCTCCACATTATAAAACAATTTTATAAAATCTTCAAATACTTTCAATCGCATATATACACTCAACTCAATCTAGGGTATTACTAACCCATCTCTACTGAGTCACGCCATAGAGCCAAGGTAATTACTTAACCTTCAGCTCTGATACAACTGTAACGACCCGGGGAATTTGCGATCCTGGTTATCGACATAAACTCAATGTCAACTACCCAAGCATCAGAAAACACCGGATAGTCCATGAAAGAAATTAGAGGGTGAGAATAGATAAGACGGAAACTTAGAATAGAAGAAAAAGAAGAACATACAACATTAGAGTAACACAGATCTCACAGCGGAACGAACAATATATAATTGATACATAACTTTGAAATAAAACTAGTATATGTACACAGTAACATTATCAGAGTATAACACTTACAACACTGTGGAAATAATTCTAGCTATATAATACTAAAGCCTCCTGCTCCAAGCTGTCCAAGTATATCTGAAAAATCCTGACTACTTGACTGCCCTTAAAAATTTGGGCACCCAAGAGTTTAAGGAAAACAAAATAAACTCTAGGTCAGTCATGGGACTGGTGTGAGTAAAACAATTTAAAACAGTTTGAGTAATTAAATGATATCTCATAAGACCACGCTGCATAACGAAACAGGTTTTTCCCTTATGAGAATCCAAATCAATTTGATTTAACTTTCAAATTATTTTTAAAGAAACGATAATCTTTATATCAAAACTCATTGATATTATAATAGTGTCTATCAACGACAATATAATAATCATCTAGCAGAAACGCTTTCATCTCACGTTCTACATATATGGTATACAATCAAAACCGCGAGCACTTATTGGATAATGAATTACCAACTATGACAAGGTATGGAACCACCTTCTGATAGTGTACCTCTAGAGAGGAATACACTGGGTTCAACAAGAACATCTTGTAACCTGGCCACACATGACCGACCACTCATTTCGCTTGAGTGTATCAAATGTATATCACCAATAGTTGGGATCAGCAACCGTTTCCTGAATGGGACAGTATCGAATATATTAAAGAATGAAATGAATATCTCTAAACAGGTGATAATACACCCTAATTGGAAGCCAACCACTTAGCCATGCCGCCTGCCCGATTTCTGTCATTTCCCGGTTGTGAGGCTAAAGACTACGCTTATCTCTGACCGATCACACATTTATTCACTTTGCATGTCACATCGTCATACCTGCCAAATCACAAATTGATTTCTCTAAAAATACAACTAGTAAACAGCTAAGAGACACGAATTCCTCCGCCACCAAACATACATACGTTTGAAGAGTTCAATTTATGTGATCCATTAAATATACTCTGTCAGACACTCTTCCATACAGGTTGTCCTGGTACTGGACAAACCGAAGGCACTATTCTACAAACAGAGCAACCCTTGCATAACTTCGTCTTCAATTTTCTTCATCATATTTGATCGCAACGCTAACGCCCATACAGAGTGGTTTTCAGATAATGAATCTGATCCCGGTCTCTCTGTATTGACGATGGAAAAATGGTCGAAAACTTCGATAGTTGGTGTGTTAACTATCAAAGAAAAACACGTGTGCAACCAACGATATTATTTCCAGATGGAAATTCTATCGATCAATCATCAATCATCATTTATCTCTTAAATTAATTTATCATTAATTTATTCATTTACCCATTTCCTATCTCCATATATATATATATATATATACACAAAAATTCTTATTTTCTAAATTTAGAAAATATACCTTATTAATATTGGAAAAACGTTCCCATTTTTATTCTCATCTCTTATTTTCAATATTTGAAAACATTTCTGATTCTTATTTGGAAAACATTTCCAAAACCCCTACATTTGGATTAACCAGTATTTAAATAAAACATCGCTATGCCAACTCAAAACCTTACAGGCATTAACTAAATCCACTTAGCCGATCTTCATTGTCGAACCTTTACCATTTCTTAGTTAAAAACGAAGTCAATCAAGTTGGGGTATAACTACCTCTTAGACCTTAATTGAACTACATTTCTAACATCGAAATAGACAAAATTCACCATCTAAATCTTTAACAAGCTTCCTTACATAACTCTCGGATTCTATTTACGAATCCACTTCTTTTACAGGAATTATTTGATTATAACAATAATGTTATAATCCCATGCTTCTGAAATATAATAACTTAAGTATACTTTTATTTATTAATTTGGATAAATGAACAAACAACTAATTTATTTATAAATAAATAAATCTTGATTAAAAACGAAAAGTGAATAGTACTTTCCCGAATTCGATATAATTGAATTCAACGTATAATTCTCTTTCGAATAATCTCTACTTGATAACTCCTTTTCGAACAAACTATATTCGATTAACTCTCTTCGAATAACTAATATTCAGTAATCTCTCTTTCAAATAAACTATATTCGATAATCTTCTTTCGAATGAACTATAATCGATTAACCCTCTTTTCGAATAACTGTATTCGATTATCCCCTTTTCGAATAAACTATATTTGATTAACTCCTTTTGAATAAACTATATTCGATTAACTCCTTTCGAATAAACTATATTTGATTAACTCCTTTTGAATAACTATATTCGATTAACTCCTTTTGAATAACTATATTCGATTAACTCCTTTCTAATAAACTATATTTGACTAACTCCTTTCGAATAAACTATATTCGATTAACTCCTTTCGAATAAACTATATTCTAATAACTCCTTTCGAATGACTATATTTGATTAACTCCTTTTGAATAAAGTATATTCGATTAACTCCTTTCGAATAAACTATATTCGATTAACTCCTTTCGAATAAACTATATTCGATTAACTCCTTTCGAATAAACTATAATCGAATAACTCTAATCCGACTAATTCTAATTCGACTAACTCTAATTCGATTAACTCTAACTCGATTAACTCTAACTCGATTAACTCTAATTCGATTAACTCTATTCGATAACTCTAATTGATTTATTTTATTCGATTAACTCTAATCGATTTACTCTAATTAATTTACTCTATTCTATTAACTCTAATCGTCTTACCCTATTCGATTAACTCTAATCGATTTACTCTAATTGATTTACTCTATTCGATTAACTCTAATCGAAACTCTATTCGATTAACTCTAATCGATAACTCCATTAATTTTGACTTTGTATCTCAAAATAGTATCCCATTCCTAGATTCTATTTATACTTCTATTTATAGAATAATTCATGCGAAATCTCCTTTTTATTTCTAACACTTAAATTTCATTTAAAATTCCCTTTTATAACTCTATTTATTTTCTACATAAATATTTCCTTTTCAATTCTATTTATTTAACAAATAAATATTTCTTTTCAATTCTACTTATTTAACAAATAAATATTTCTTTTCAACTCTATTTATTTTACAAATAAATATTTCTTTTCAATTCTATTTATTTAACAAATAAATATTTCTTTTTACAAAATCTTTTGATTTTATAAATATTTCTTTTTTAATATAACATTAAAAATTTCCTTTTTTAACATTCCAGTATTCCTCATGGTATTTAACGTACCATATAATAATGATCGATATCATTCAAACATACAAAATCAGCACAGATTTCATATCACATCATATAACACAATATATGAAAAATGGTAAAATAAATATTGAGGAATCAAGTTGGATTCCTCTGACTTGTTTCCCTGCATCCACAGATGTTACACAATATAATTCACATCAATTTCATTTCAATATGAAATATCCTGATAAACAGAATCAATATTTGATTAACGATATATATATATATATATATATATATAACTATATCGATATTTTCAACCAATCAATTAACATTTCAACCAAATAGTCAAAACACTGCAATCAATCATCATTTATTAGTTCTAAAAATACATTATAAAAATATAACTGATAGAGTTGGTGAGTTTTACTCACATTGGACGATCATCGTTAAATAACGATAATTGTCGCTTGATTCAGACGGACAATTTATTTCGTTATAAATTTTAACGAGCTCTAATTCACTCTCAGTCAGTTCCATTGTTGCAGCCCTCGTTCATACGATCCAGTCGGATCTGACCGTTCGAAATTCCTTTGTAAATACCCAGACCCGCTCCTTGCTGTAGATCCCCATCTTTTCTCCCGTTCACAACCGTATGCTCCAGGTTTTATATATATAAATACATATATATATATATATATTTCTTTAAATTCTTTATTTCTTCTTTCACCGTTTAAAATAATCTGGGCTTCCCAATATTCGGCCCACGCACATACCCTTCAACCGGTCTCCATAGTAACATTTCTTCCTTGAAAATGCTTCATCGCTCCACTTAATTCACCTACTACCGTACTTCGCGTCACCCTCCCATATCCACGCACAAAATCCCCTCTGCTCCGATCACGCACAGTTCCATTTACCATGGTACAGAAGCCTTCTTCCTCTACAAATATAACTCGTTTTTAAAGGGCCTGCGCATGTATAAAGTGCTTTCATCTTCCACGGTTTGGGAAATATCACTGCACCGCATACCATGAATATCCACACCCTCTTCTTCTCAAACAAAACTCTCCAATAAAACACGTATACACAGTAATGGTCATTTAGAACTTTGGGCTACTCTTCCTCCTACATCCGCACTCACCTCTCGATATTTCTTCTACCGGTTCTCAGTTCATGCGCAATTTTCCACTCTCCCCACGCACGTGACGTATTCCTCTTTGTTTTTCCTTTCTAACAACCTGCTTATACTCAACAGTGAGTTCGTCCTCACCACCACACATGTTTCCGGGCTCCCATATTATACCCTCATGTCGACCTTTATACATTCATACGCTGAAGATGTTCATTTTACAACTTTTCATTGTTTGATTTTCGATGGGTTTCATTTCTGAAAAAACGGAGAATGGTACCACGGTGAAGCATTTATATGAAGTTGATACTTAAGGCTTAAGTAATAGCTAAGTTGTATATACTTAACAGCAAAGAAAAAAGGGCATCCATCACGTTAAGGAGAGGTGCAGTTGATGAGCATGACTAGACAAAGAAATTAAATGCGAGATAGCTATAGCTATATTCCCATTCCTTTCCTTCAAAGTCTTCTGTAACACCCTGAATTTTCTGTGAATATAAAAATTAACAGTCCTAAGAATACTTAATTATTAAAGTGAGAATTAAGGGAAATGGGTTACGCCATTGCTCCTATGATAATCTAGCGGCTTAGGTTGATTCAAACTTCTACAAAAGAGTGCCTAGAATCAAACCCTAAACCTAAACTAAATTAGTCTCTTGGCCACCATGCTGCTGCTAGGATAGTTCTTCCTAAAGCTTAGGGATTATCAAATCAGAATTCTAATTCAAAAGACGAACGAATCATTCTCTTCTCTAACCTATCTTTGTGAGTACAATTTCTTTCACAAAATAATTAACAAATTAATTGTGATAAGTTATAAAATGTGGATTATGAGAACATGACTGTGGAATCATGTGATGTTATTGTATGTTGGTGAACATATGACAGTTTTGTTATCTTATATTGGTAGATCTAATTCACATGTCCAATTATACATGTTTAACTTGATTTATTTTATGCTAGTTCGTATGTGAATCTTATGCAAGTTTGGAATGCTAAATCATATGCTAGTTTGTATGTGAATCTTATGCAAGTCTGTGTTTACATATGCTAGTTCGTATGTGAATCTTATGCAAGTTTGGGATGATAAATCATATGCTAGTTTGTATGTGAATCTTATGCAAGTTTGTGTTTACATATGCTAGTTCGCATGTGGATCTTATGCAAGTTTGGGATGTTAAATCATATGCTAGTTTGTATGTGAATCTTATGCAAGTCTGTATGCAGATTATACACAAGTTTATATGTGAATCAAGTATATACATATGCTAGTTTATATGCAAAAACATGTAATAAATTCATATGCAAGTTGTAGGAATCCATATGCAAGTTTAGTTGAGAACTATATTAACATTTTTAGGTGAAAACTATATTCACATATGCAAGTTTAGGTGAGACCCATAATTCATATATGCAAGTTCACAATTTCATGTTTAAATCTATATTTAGATCCATGGTAGTTTATGCAAATATATGATTCAATATGACCATTGTCTATGCAAATTATTGGCTATGCAAATTTATGTTATAATTCCTATTTGCAAGTTAGATCTATTTTTATGTGTTATGGAAGTTGTGATGTTTCTTTTTTATAAGTTAGACTATTTGCGAGTCTAACATATTTCATATTTGAAAGTACGAATAGCGTGGGGACAATGAGAAAATATTAATTATGTAAATTGTGAATTGGCATAAAATGGCTTTAAAAGCATATAAATAAATTGAGACATTAATTGGTATAATTTTTATATCTAAAAAGTATGAACATAATTGAGGTGACAATTATGGACATAATTAATTTGGAAATTATTGACAATTTGAATAGGGATAATTAATTCATATTGGGGTGAAATAATTTGTAATAATAAATGGCTTAGACACGAGGTTAGACTCGTTTGTGGTGTAAGACTGCTCGGACCCGCCCGACAAATCCAGCAACCACAAGTGGTAGTCTAATGTAAGAGGTCAAAGGCATAAATTAAATGCATAACAGTTGTAAAGACATGAGGTTAGACTCATTTGCGGTATAAGACTGCCCGGACCCGCCCGACAAATCCAACAACCGCAAACGGTAGTCTGATGTGAGAGGTCTTACAAGGTTATGGTTATAATGAATTATGTAACACTTAACCAAGTTAAACATGTGGTGGGACATGGGGGTTAAGTGGGTGACATGTGAAATACGATTAGAAATACTTAACCAAATTGAAACATGTAAGAAGACATGAATAAGAAGGGGTTAAGTGGAAAATTCTAGTGGAGACCAAGCATAGGTGGAAAGCTCGGGTCAAGCACGAGGGACCCTTTTCAAACCAGTAACCCTTTCAGTATCTTTGTGGGCTCGAGTTAGATCGAGGACATGACACGCTTACTGGGTTTGATTATACGAGGTCAAAACGGGTTAACGGTGGCAATGCAAGTCCAATGGGATCATGTGTGTGCTTGGGCCCGGGCTGGTGGGTAAGACATTGTTGCATCATGTAGATATAAGTCGTGCATTTTTAGTGGTATCGGGTTGCCACTTTGGGGAGTGATACACCCCACTGTAGGACCAACACGGGTATCTGTGAGTAGGGAGCCGATCGCATGGGGGTAGTGGGTACAACTAGTGAAGATAGGGGCAGGCGGCACCTACGGAGACAGCTAGGGGGTACACGAAACTACCATTATGATTATTATGTTTAGTAGGCGGGATCAACTTTTAAGGTGACTAGTAGTGGTGCGTATAGTAATTATCCTATAGTGATTTGGAGCGAGATTAACGCCAGAATATTCCTCTTGTTCGTTTTGTCTTGCCCACTTGTTTCACAGTTATTCTTTGTTTTACTAGTTTATGCCTTATCCTAATTACTTTAATAATTATATTGTTAAAGTTATTGGACTCGCCAGACTTTATGTCTGACCCCCTTTGTTTTCGCCTCTTTTTTTCCTTCCCCCCCAGGTTCTCAGGGTGGAACTAGTGCTAGTGGAGCTTGATTTGGATCTTTCTCTCTCTTTGGAATTGTTTGGATGGCTGAAAGTAAAGTTCAGCTCATCTCTTTTATGGCTACTTATGTTGGGGTTATGCTCTTTACTTTATGTACTCAGAAAACAATTTGTCAAGATGGTTACTAAGTGTACTTGATTTTACTGTTGGATTATGGTGTTGATGTAATCAAACTATTTCTCCGTTGCAATAAAAGTTGTTTTAAAATTTTCAAGTACCAATATATGTATCTGTCTTGTTATATTATGTTCTATTCATCAATAATACTCCATTAAAATTAATGCATTCCCTTTGAGAGTGACATTAATGGATGTGAGGTGTTACATGTGGTATCAGAGCTGAAGGTTAACAGAACAGATAAGAGATTTTGAAAAACTTTTTTTCAAAAGTGTTTTATCAAGAAATACTTTCAAAATTATGTTTTAAGGAGAGTATTTTCAAGAGAAAAGTTTGTTTTAAAAACATAACTCCCAATAGCCATATATCTTTTGTTCGAATTCTCTGTTTTGAATCTCTTCATTTTCTTTTCAGCCTATCTGGGTTACCCGAGATACCCGAGGGAATACCGATACCAACCTGGTTCAGAAGGTATATGGAGGCTAGGGCCACTGCCTTAGGCCCAGCAGACATCCCTCCTGGCCCAGTTGCAGCCGCTCCTCCGCCTCCCCGTGTTGATACTTTTTCAAAGATATGCAAAGACTTTCGAGCAATAGGCGGAAAACCTTTTCACGGATCAGAGACGTTTGTTGAAGCTCGAAATTGGCTTAAGGAGGTAGAAGATTTGTTTGGTATCTTCGAGATAGAAAATGGAAGAAAGGTCCAACTTGCTGCATAATGAAGGACGAAGCCTTGTTTTGGTGGGAGGTTATGAATGGAGAGAGTCCAGCAGAGACGTGGATGGATTTCAGACATAGGTTCGAGATGAAATTTCTCTCACGAGCAGAAGAGAATTTATACATGGAAAGGTTCTTGGAATTGAAACGGGGGAATTTATCAGTAAAGAAGTACGTCAACAAGTTCAATCAGTTGGCGAGGTTTGGCTTAGATTCGGTGAACGCACCCGAAAAGAAGGCCCTGAGATTCGTTAAAGGTTTGAATGAGCCGCTACATGGGTTAGCTATGACCCACATTCCTATGGGGGATACTTTTAAGAAACTGGTTAACATGGCGCTTATGCATGAAGAGGAGAAAGGCGTTAATGCTAATAAGGCACCAGAAAAGAAAGGGGATCAAAAGAAGTCACAGCAACAACCTAAGAAAGGTGGTAAGGACAACAATAGCAAAGGAAAGAAAAGATGCTTTTAATTGTGGAACACCAGGTCATCTGAGGAAGGACTATAGGAAGAAGAAGAAGACCGACTGCTTAACCTGTGGTGAGGCAGGACGTCTGATCAAAGACCGCCCGAGAGGACAAGGGCAAGGATAGAGGGCAGGGTCTACTTCTGGAGGGCAGGTTCAGGCTCTCATGGCACCAGGGCAGGCAAGAGGACAGGTTCACGTTCTTATGGCACTAGGACAGGAGAGAGGTAGAAACATTTCTGTTGAAAGTTTGGTTTTTTTGTTTGATCATCCTATTCGTACTTTGTTTGATTCTGTCGCTTCACACTCGTTTATATCTGCTTCGTTAGTTGAAACACTGCACCTAAATACTAGTCTAGTTACAGATCTCATAGTAGTCTCAAATCCTATTGGTGGTTCGGCTCATCTTTCAATGATTTGTCAGGATTTGAGAGTATCCATCTTGAGCGTTGAGTTTGAATGCAACGCTTTCGTTCTTGGCTTCACGGGCTATGGGTTGATTCTAGGCATGGATTGGAAATCCAGTAATGGTGCCATCCTCGATTGTGAAAAGAGAGTGGTTAGACTTATGACTCGCCTCAACAACACTCTCGAAATCTTTTGTTATCACACACATTCTTTTATGCTTAGCTACCTAAAATGTCTTGATGCGTTTATTGAAAACTTGCAGTCTGTTATAGTAGTCCGTGAATAATCAGATGTATTTGAAGAGGTGAAGGGCTTACCTCCGAAGCGGGGATAGACTTCTGCATATACCTTGTTGAAAATGCAAAACCCATAGCTCTACCCATTAGGCACATGGCTCCAAGGGAGAGAAAAGAGCTCAGTAAGCAAGTCAAAGAGCTACTCGTAAAGGGGTTTATAAGGCAGGGCATTTCTGAATGGGGTGCCCCAGTAGTATTCGCAACCAAAGCGGATGGTTCACTTCGCCTATGCGTTGATTATAGGGAGCTAAACAAGCTGACCAAGAAGAGTAGGCACCCACTTCCAAGAATAGATGACTTGTTTAATCAGCTTGTAGGTGCATCTGTTTTCTCCCAACTAGATTTGGCTACCGGGTTCCATCAGCTAAGAATGGCTGAAGACAACACTGATAAGACCGCGTTCAAAACCCCGGATGGTTTCTTCGAATGGCTTGTCATGCCTTTCGGCTTGACAAACGCACTCGCTTACTTCGTTGACTTGATGAGCAGGGTGTTTAGAGAATTCCTTAATAAGTTTGTGGTGGTCTTCTTAGACGACATTTTGATTTTCTCGAAGAATGAAGAAGAGCATGCTTTGCATTAAAGGGAAGTCATGGATACTCTTCATTCACATCAGCTGAAAGCCAAATTCTCCAAATGCCATTTCTGGAGAGAAGAAGTGAGGTTTCTTGGACATGTGGTGTCCAAAAAAGTGTTAGTTGTGGACCGCACAAAAGTAGTTGCGATGCAAGATTGGAATGTTCCATAGAATGCAACCGAAGTCCGAAGCTTCCTCGGGCTAGCGGGCTTTTACCAAAAGTTCATTAAAGACTTTGCAAAAATCTCAGCCCCACTCACAAGATTAACGAAGAAGAACCTAACTTTTGCTTGGGATTTGGACTGCGATATTGCTTTTCAACGTTTGAAAAGGGCTCTAACAATACCCCCAGTTCTGACATTACCGGATGGGAGAAAGATGTTTACCGTATATACGGATGCATGTGGTACGGGACTAGGTGCTATCTTGATTCAAGGAGGGAAGGTCATAGCTTGTGGAGGCAGACAATTGAAAGTACGTGAGAAAAACTACCGAACCCACGATCTGGAGTTGGCTGCCATCGTCTTTGCGCTTAAGTATTGGCGCCATTATCTCCTAGATGAGAAGTTTGAATTGTATACTGACCATAAATCGTTGGAGTACCTTTTCTCACAGAAATATCTTAACTTGAGCAAACAAAGGTGGATGGAGTTATCGGCATCCTACAATTTCAAGATTTCCTAAACCCCTAGCAAGGGTAATGTGGTAGCAGACACCTTAAGCAGGAAGAAGCTGACCTTGAGTCCTCTCTTTGTAGAAAGGCAAAGCTTGGAGTATATAGAAAACTTTAACTTCAGCCCCTCCTCTGAAATTATGCCTGGTCTGTTAGCATCGCTAGAGGTGCGGCCTACTCTTTTGGACTCAATAGGAACCGCGTAACGAGAAGACCCTCAGCTAGTTGATTTGATGGATAAGCTAGTTAGGGGTGAGAATTCTAGTCACCTCAATAGATACTCCATCGATGATAAGGGTTGGTTGAGATGGGATGGAAGGCTATGCATCCCACAACTAAGGGATTTAATGAATAAGGTTCTCGAAGAAGTGCACCATTCTAAGCTGACCATACACCCTGGTGGAGACAAGATGTATAAGGATATAAAAAGGGTTTTCTTTTGGAATGACATGAAGAAGGATGTAGCAGAGTTCGTCGCTAAGTGTTTGATATGCCAGCAAGTCAAAACGGAGCAGAAGAAGCCTGGTGGTCTGCTTCATCCCCTAGAGGTCCCACACTGGAATTGGTATAGCATTTCGATGGACTTATTGATGGGTTGCCTAGGTCAAGAAGGTGCAATACCAGTATTTGGGTAATAGTGGACAGGCTCACTAAAAGCGCTCACTTTATACCTGTAAAAATAGAAGGACTGCGTCGTCCCTAGCATCCATTTATCTTAAAGAAATAGTTCGACACCATGGGATACCCTCCAGCATATTGAGTGATCGAGATCCTATCTTTACGAGCGAGTTTTGGAAGAGTTTGGAAGAGGCAGTAGGCACATAGTTATGCTTAAGCACGGCCTATCACCCCTAAACCGATGGTCAGACGGAAAGGGTGAATATAGTATTGGAAGACCTCTTGAGATTGTGCATTCTTGACTTTGGAGGGACATGGGAGGATCATCTTCCTTTGGTGGAATTCGCGTTCAACAATAGCTACCTAGCCACAATAGGCATGGCGCCCTTCGAAGCTTTATATGGAAGACGATGTCGATCACCAACTTGTTGGTGGAAGTCTACAGAGAAGCTTGTACTGGGGCCAGACATGATTAGAGAAACCTTAGAAAAGGTGGACTTGATAAGAAGATGGATGAAGTCTACACAAGATAGACAGAAGTCCTACGCAGACAAAAGGACCGATCTTGAGTTTAAGGTTGGAGATACGGTATTCATTAAAGTCTCTCCTTTGAGGAATGTCATTCACTTTGGGTCCATAGGAAAGCTAGCACCAAGATTTGTATGACCATTTCCTATCATTGAAAGGATTGGGATGATGGCTTACAGAGTAGAGCTACCCGAGAGATTGGCTGGAGTTCATAATGTTTTTCATGTTTCTCAACTATGAAAATGCTTACATGAATCTGTGGAAGTGGTGGAGCCAAGTATACTAGAGGAAGTAGAAGTGGAACGAGAAGCGACTATGAGAAGAGTTCCAACTCGTATCTTGGGTATGGAAGTCAAAGAGCTATGCAACCGTGAAGTCAAGCTTGTTAAAGTTCAATGGAGTGACGTTGAGGAATACGCGACTTGGGAAACTGAGAGGAAAATACGCGCAACCTAACCTTTTCTCTTTGAGGGTACCTCCTTGATCTCTTTTTCCATAAGTTTATTCGTGCTTATATCTATCTTTTAAGTATATCTCCTCAGTCTTATTCTTTATCCTTAGGTAGAAACCGATGGATGTAAACATGTATTTAAAACATGTTATGATTGATGGTTGCAAGTGGTTGCTCGTGGATGCGTGTACACACTTTAGGCATTAGATCGGCTCAATCACTTTCATATTGCATATAAATGTGTGCATATTTAAATTAATGGATGTATGATGGTTGTGTTATCATATGGACGCTGCATTCTGATGAATGGTTGTGCACACATGTAGAAGTAATATGTATCGTTAGGATTCTTTTGCATGCATAATGGACGCATGGCACTATCATGATTTTCATTAAGGAGGTCAACAGAATCAGTGGACCGCCTTATTTTGCATTAGATAAGGAACATATACACACACTTTTTGCATATGTTCATACGGCAATATAAATCTTATAAGGACAATGGATGCCTGTGTTTGATGGTTGAGTAGATGGATGATTGGATGTTTGGATATACATTCTCCTTAACTTGGAGATTTCGGGGGCGAAATCCTTTAAGGAGGGGAGAATGTAACACCCTCAATTTTCTGTGAATATAAAAATTAAAAATCCTAAGAATACTTAATTATAAAAGTGAGAATTAAGGGAAATGGGTTATGCCATTGCGTTCGTCTCGAAATTCTGCTTGGAATAGAGTCCAAGTTTACGTAAATCGGACTTCGTATGAGGAAGTTATGACCCTCAGAAGTTTCAGCAATTTTATATAAATTAAAACAGTTTAGAATAAAAATTCAAAATTCAAACAGGGGAGCAGGCTGGGCGGGAATTCTCCCGCCCAACGCCAGGTCGACCTGGGGTTTGACCTACTCTATACAAGTCGACCAGGGGGTCGACCTACCCCCCCCCCCCGGGAAGATCTAAAATGTGACGATTTCTGACTCTTTCCTGAGTCATTAGGGCTGATGTAGCTGTTCTAGATAACTCTATCTAGTCTGGATGGTTGGGATTGCTCCTATGATAATCTAACGGCTTAGGTCGATTCAAACTTCTATAAAAGAGTGCCTAGACTCAAACCCTAAACCTAAACTAAATTAGTTCTTAGCCACCATGCTGCTGCTAGGATAGTTCTTCTTCCTAAAGCTTAAGGATTAGCAAGTCAGAATTCTAATTCAAAAGACGAACGAATCATTCTCTTCTCTAACCTATCTTTGTGAGTACAATTTCTTTCACAAAATAATTAAAAAATTAAGTGTGATAAGTTATAAAATGTGGATTATGATAACATGACTGTGGAATCATGTGATATTATTTTCTATTGGTGAACATATGACAATTTTGTTATCTTATGTTGGTAAATCTAATTCACATGTCCAATTATACATGTTTAACTTGATTTATTTTATGCTAGTTCGTATGTGAATCTTATGCAAGTTTGGGATGTTAAATCATATGCTAGTTTGTATGTGAATCTTATGCAAGTCTGTGTTTACATATGCTAGTTCGTATGTGAATCTTATGCATGTTTGGGATGTTAAATCATATACTAGTTTGTATGTGAATCTTATGCAAGTCTGTGCTTACATATGCTAGCTCGTATGTGAATCTTATGCAAGTTTGGATGTTAAATCATATGCGAGTTTGTATGTGAATCTTATGCAAGTCTGCATGTAGATTATACACAAGTTCATATGTGAATCAAGTATATACTTATGCTAGTTTATATGCAAAAACATGTGATAAATTGATATGCAAGTTGTAGGAATCCATACGCAAGTTTAGGTGAGAACTATACTCACATTTTTAGGTGAAAACTATATTCACATATGCAAGTTTAGGTGGGACCCATAATTCATATATGCAAGTTCACAATTTCACGTTTAGATCTTTATTTAGATCCATGGTAGTTTATGCAAATATATGATTCTACATGACCATTGTCTATGCAAATTATTCGCTATGAAAATTTATGTTATAATTCCCATTTGCAAGTTAGATCTATTTTTATGTGTTATGCAAGTTGTGATGTTTCTTTTTTATAACTTAGACTATTTGCGAGTCTAACATATTTCATATTTGAACGTACGAATAGCGTTGGGACAATGGGAAAATATTAATTATGTAAATTGTGAATTGGCACAAAATTGCTTTAAAAGCATATAATTAAATTGAGACATTAATTGGTATAATTTTTATACCTAAAAGTATGGACATAATTGAGGTGACCATTATGGACATAATTAATTTGGAAATTATTGACAATTTGAATAGGGATAATTAATTCATATTGGGTGAAATAATTTGTAATAATAAACGCCCAAGACACGAGGTTAGACTCGTTTATGGTGTAAGCCTGCCTGGACCCGCCCAGCAAATCCAACAACCACAAACGCTAGTCTAATGGAAGAGGTCAAAGGCATAAATTAAATGCGTACAGTTGTAAAGACATGAGGTTAGACTCGTTTGCGGTATAAGACTGCCCGGACCCGCTGGGCAAATCCAGCAACCGCAAATGGTAGTCTAATGTGAAAGGTCTTACAAGGTTATGGTCACAATGAATTAAGCAACACTTAACCAAGTTAAACATGTGGTGGGACATGGGGGTTAAGTGGGTGACATGAGTGACATGTGAAATATGATTAGAAACACTTAACCAAATTGAAACATGTAAAAAGACATGAATAAGAAGGGGTTAAGTGGAAAATTCTAGTGGGGACCAAGCATAGGTGGAAAGCTTGTGTCAAGCATGTGGGACCCTTTTTAAACCAGTAACCCATTAAGTATTTTTGTGAGCTCGGGTCAGATCGAGGACGGGACACGCTTACTAGGTTTGATTGTAAGAGGTCAAAAGGGGCTAATGGTGGCAACGCAAGTCCAACGGGGTCATGTGTGTGCATGGGCCCGGGCTGGTAGGTAAGACGTTGTTGCATCGTGTAGATATAAGCCGTGCATTTTTAGTGGTATCGGGTTGCCACTTTGGGGAGTGATACACCCCACTGTGGGACCAACACGGGTATCTGTGAGTAGGGAGCCGATCGCATGGGGGTAGTGGGTACAACTAGTGGAGATAGGGGCAGGCGGCACCTACGGAGACAGCTAGGGGGTACACGAAACTACCATTATGATTATTATGTTTAGTAGGCGGGATCAACTTTTAAGGTGACTAGTAGTGGTGCGTATAGTATTTATCCTATAGTGATTTGGAGCGAGATTAACGCCAGAATATTCCTCTTGTTTGTTTTGTCTTGCCCACTTGTTTCACAGTCATTCCTTGTTTTACCAGTTTATGTCTTATTCTAATTACTTTAATAATTATTTTTTTAAAGTTATTGGACTCTCCAGACTTTATGTCTGACCCCCTTTGTTTTCGCCTCTTTTCTTCCTTTCTCTCCCCCCTAGGTTCTCAGGGTGGGACTAGTGCTAGTGGAGCTTGATTTGGATCTTTCTGTCTCTTTGGAAGTGCTTGGATTGTTGAAAGTAAAGTTCGGCTCACCTCTTTTATGGCTACTTATGTTGGGGTTATGCTTTTTTACTTTATGTACTCAGAAAACAATTTGTTAAGATGGTTACTAAGTATACTTGGTTTTACTGTTGGTTTATGGTGTTGATGTAATCAAACTATTTCTCCGCTGCAATAAAAGTTGTTTTAAAATTTTCAAGTACCAATATATGTATCTGTCTTGTTATATTCACCGATAATACTCCATGAAAATTAATGCATTCCCTTTGATAGTGACATTAATGGACGTGGGGTGTTACACGTGGTATCAAAGTTGAAGGTTAACAAAACAAATAAGAGATTTTGAAAAACTGTTTTTCAAAAGCGTTTTATCAAGAAATACTTTCAAAAGTATGTTTTAAGGAGACTATTTTCAAGAGAATTGGTTTAAAAACATAACCCCCAAGGGCCATATATATTTCTTTCGAATTCTCCGATTTGAATCTCTTCATTTTCTTTTCAGCATGTATGGGTTACCCGAGATACCCGAGGGAATACCGATACCAACCTGGTTCAGAAGGTATCTGGAGGCTAGGGCCATCGCCACAGTCCCAGCAGACATCCCTCCTCCCTCAGCTGCAGCCGCTCCTCCTCCTCCCCCTCCCGGTGTTGATACTTTTTCAAATATATGCAAAGATTTTCGAGAAATGGGCAGAAAACCTTTTCATGGATCAGAGACATTTGTTAAAGCTCGAAATTGGCTGAAGGAGGTAGAAGGTTTGTTTGGTATCTTCGAGATAGAAGATGGAAGGAAGGTCCAATTGGCTGCTTGGTTAATAAAGAACGAAGCCTCGTTTTGGTGGGAGGTTACGAATGGAGAGCGTCCAATAGAGATGTGGATGGATTTCAGACATAGGTTCAAGATGAAATTTCTCTCACGAGCAGAAGAGAATTTATACATGGAAAGGTTCTTGGCATTGAAGCAAGGGAATTTATCAGTAAAGGAGTACGTCGACAAGTTCAAACAATTGTGAGGTTTGGCTTAGACTTGGTGAACACACCTGAAAAGAAGGCCCTGAGATTCGTTAAAGGTTTGAATGAGCCACTACATGGGTTAGCTATGACCCACATTCCTATAGGGGCTACCTTTGAGAAATTGGTTGACATGGCGCTTATGCATGAAGAGGAGAAAGGCGTTAATTCTAATAAGGCACCAGAAAAGAAAGGGGATCAAAAGAAGTCACAATAGCAACCTAAGAAAAGTGGTAAGGACAACAATAGCAAAGGAAAGAAAAGATTCTTTAATTGTGGAACACCAGGCCATCTGAGCAAGGACTGTAGGAAGAAGATGAAGACTGGTTGCTTCAACCGTGGTGAGGCAGGACATCTGATCAAAGACTGCCAAAGAAGACCAGGGCAAGGGAACAGGGCAGGGTCTACTTCTGGAGGGCAGGTTCAGGCTCTCATGGCACCAGGGCAGGCAAGAGGGCAGGTTCACTCTCTCATAGCACCAGGATAGGAGAGAGGTAGAAACATTTCTGTTGAAAGTTTAATTTTTCTGTTTGATCATCCTATTTGTACTTTGTTTGATTCTGGCGCTTCACACTCATTTTATTTGCTTCATTAGTTGAAACACTGCACCTTAATACTAGTCTAGTTACGGATCCCATAGTAGTCTCAAATCCTATTGGTGGTTCGGCTCATCTTTCAGTGATTTGTCGGGGTTTGAGAGTATCTATCTTGAGCATTGAGTTTGAATGCAACGCCTTCATTCTTGGCTTCACAGGCTATGTGTTTATTCTAGGCATGGATTTGTTATCCAGTAATGGTGCCATCCTCGATTGTGAAAAGAGAGTGGTTAGACTTATGACTTGCCTCGGCAACACTCTCGAAATCTCTTGTAAACCCATACATTTCATTATACTTAGCTACCTAGAATCTCTTGATGCATCTGTTGAAAACTTGCAGTCTGTTAGAGTAGTCCGTGAATACTCAGATGTATTTGAAGAGGTGAACGGCTTACCTCCGAAGCGGGAGATAGACTTCCGCATATACCTTGTTGATAATGCAAAATCCGTAGCTCTACCCGTTAGACACATGGCTCCAAGGGAGAGAAAAGTGCTCAATAAGAAAGTCAAAGAGCTACTCGAAAAGGGGTTTATAAGGCGGATTATTTCTGAATGGGGTGCCCTAATAGTATTCGCAACCAAAGCGGATGGTTCACTTTGCCTACATAATAAGGAGCTAAACAAGCTGACCAAGAAGAATAGGCACCCACTTCCAAGAATAGATGAATTGTTTGATCAGCTTGTAGGTGCGTCTGTTTTCTCCCAACTAGATTTGGCTACCGGGTTCCATCAGCTAAGAGTGGCTGAAGACAACACTGATAAGACCACGTTCAGAACCTCAGATGGTTTCTTCGAATGGCTTGTAATGCCTTTTGGCTTGACAAACGCACCCGCTTACTTCGTTGACTTGATGAGTAGGGTGTTTAGAGAATTCCTTAATAAGTTTGTGGTGGTCTTCATAGACGACATTTTGATTTTCTCGAGGAATGAAGAAGAGCATGCTTTGCATTAAAGGGAAGTCATGGATACTCTTCATTCACATCAGCTGAAAGCCAAATTCTCCAAATGCCATATCTGGAGAGAAGAAGTAAGGTTTCTTGGACATGTGGTGTCCAAAGAAGGGTTAGCTGTGGACCCCGCAAAAGTAGTTGCGGTGCAAGATTGGAATGTTCCACAGAATGCAACCAAAGTCCGAATCTTCCTCGGGCTAGCGGGCTTTTACCAAAAGTTCATTAAAGACTTTGCAAAAATCTCAGCCCCACTCACAAGATTAACGAAGAAGAACCTAACTTTCGCTTGGGATTTGGATTGCGATATTGCTTTCCAACGTTTGAAAAGGGCTTTAACAACAGCCCCAGTTCTGACATTGTCGGATGGGAGCAAGATGTTTACCGTTACACGGATGCATGTGGTACGGGACTAGGTGTTGTCTTGATGCAAGAAGGGAAGGTAGTAGCTTATGGAGGTAGACAGTTGAAAGTACATGAGAAAAACTACCCAACCCACGATCTAGAGTTGGCATCGTCTTTGCGCTTAAGTCTTGGCGCCATTATCTCCTAGGTGAGAATTTTGAATTGTATAATGACCATAAATCGTTGAAGTACCTTTTCTCACAGAAAGATCTTAACTTGAGGCAACAAAGGTGGATGGAGTTCTTGGCATCCTTCGATTTTGAAATTTCCTATACCCCTGGCAAGGGTAATGTGGTAGCAGATGCCTTAAGAAGGAAGATGCTGAGCTTGAGTCCTCTCTTTGTAGAAAGGCAAAGCTTGGAGTATATAGCAAACTTTAACTTTAGACCCTCCTCTGAAATTGTGCCTGGTCTGTTAGCATCGCTAGAGGTGTGGCCTACTCTTTTGGACTCAATAGGAACCGCGCAACGAGAAGACCCTCAGCTAGTTGATGTGATGGATAAGCTAGTTAGGGTTGAGACTTCTAGTAACCTCAATTGATACTCCATCGATGATAAGGGTTGGTTGAGATGGGATGGTTGTGCCCTACAAGTAAGGGATTTAGTGAAGACGGTTCTCAAAGAAGCGCACCGTTCTAAGCTGACCATTCACCCAGGCGGAGACAAGATGCATAAAGATATAAAAAGGGTTTTCTTTTGGAATGGCATAAAGAAGGATGTAGCTGAGTTCGTCGCTAAGTGTTTAATATGCCAGCAAGTCAAAGCGGAGCAGAAGAAGCCTGGTGGTCTGCTTCATCCCCTAGAGGTCCCACAGTGGAAGTAGGATAGCATTTCGATGGACTTTGTTGATGGGTTGCCTAGGTCAAGAAGGGGCAATACCAGTATTTGGGTAATAGTGGACAGGCCCACTAAAAGCGCTCACTTTATACCTGTTAAAAGTAGAAGGACTGCGTCGTCCCTAGCATCCATTTATTTTAAAGAAATAGTTCGACTCCATGGGATACCCTCCAGCATAGTGAGTGATCGAGATCCTATCTTTACGAGTGAGTTTTGGAAGGGTTTGCAAGAGGCAGTAGGCATACAATTATGCTTAAGCACGGCCTATCACCCCCAAACCGATGGTCAGACGGAAAGGGTGAACAGAGTATTGGAAGACCTCTTGAGATTGTGCATTCTTGACTTTGGAGGGACATGGGAGGATCATCTTTTTCAATATAGCGTTGAAAATTTCCTTTTTTAACATTCCAGTATTCCTCATGGTATTTAACGTATCATATAACAATGATCGGTATCATTCAAACATCCAAAGTCAGCACAGATTTCATATCACATCATATAACACAATATATAAAAAACGGTAAAATAAATATTTAGGAATCCAGTTGGATTCTACCGACCTATTTCCCTGCATCCACAGATGTTACACAATATATTTCACATCAATTTCAATTCAATATGAAATATCCTGGTAAACAACATCAATATTTGATTAACGATATATATATATAACTATATCGATATTTTCAACCAATCAATTAACAGTTCAACCAAACAGTCAAAACACAACAATCAATCATCATTTATCAGTTCTAAAAATACGTTATAAAAATATAACTGATAGAGTTGGTGAGTTCTACTTACATTGGATGTTCATCGTTAAATAACGATAATTATCGCTTGATTCAGACGGACAATTTATTTTGCTATAAATTGTAACGAGCTCTAATTGACTCCTAGTCAGTTCAATTGTTGTTGCTCTGGTTCATAAGATCCTTTCGGATCTGACCATTCGAAATTCCTTTGTAAATACCAAGACCCGCTCCTTGATGTAGATCCCCATATTTTCTCCCATTCACAACCGTATGCTCCCGTTTTTATATATATATATATATATCTTTAAATTCTTTATTTCTTCTTTTACCCTTTAAAATAATCCAGGCTTCCCAATATTCGGCCCATGCACATACCCTTCAACCGGTCTCCATAGTAACATCTTCTTCCTTGAAAATGCTCCATCGCTCCACTTAATTCACCTGCTACCGTACTTCGCGTCACCCTCCCATATCCACGCACAAAAATTCCCCTGCTTCAATCATGCACAGTTCCATTTACCATGGTACATAAGCCTTCTTCCTCTACAAATATAACTCGTTTCTAAAGGGCCTGCGCATGTATAAAGTTCTTTCATCTTCCACAGTTTCGGAAATATCATTGCTCCGCATACCATGAATATCTGCACCCTCTTCTTCTCAAACAAAACTCTCCAGTGAAACACGTGTACGCTGTAATGATCATTTCGAACTTTGGGCTACTCTTCCTCCTACATCCACACTCACCTCTCGGTATTTCTTCTACCGGTTCTTAGTTCATGCGCAATTTGTCACTCTCCCCATGCACGTGACATATTCCTCTTTGTTTTTCCTTTCCAACGACCTGCTTATACTTAACAGTGAGTTCGTCCTCACTGCACACATGTTTCGAGCTCCCATATTATACCCTCATGCTGACCTTTATACATTCATACGCTGAAGATGTTCATTTTATAACTTTTCATTGTTTGATTTTCGATGGGTTTCATTTCTGAAAAAATAGAGAATGGTACCACGGTGAAGCATTTATATGAAGTTGATACTTAAGGCTTAAGCAATAGCTAAGATGTAAATACTTAGCAGCAAAGAAAATGGGGGCAGCCATCACGTTAAGGAGAGGTGACGGTAGACAGTTGATGAGCATGATTAGACAAAGAAATTAAATGTGAGATATCTATAGCTATATTCCCATTCCTTTCCTTCAAAGTCTTCAATATTTTACAAAGACAAAAGCAAATGGTCATTAAATAGCATACGGGTATCACAAGTTATTTAAATATAGGTTTGTAGACTTTGCACGTTTTCTTTTCTTTTGAATTGCCCGGGCATTTTGATTCGCTTCGACGTTTTGATTTGGTTCAGAAGATATGCATGAGTACGTTTAGCCATGTTCAAATCCTAGCAGTAGAACAATATGGACATGCTTAGAGTCTTTGGATAGGTATATAAGTTGCTTCATATCTAAGTTGGGTACGGTTTAAATAAAATACAACGCATAAGACTCATACTCCTTTAAATGCACAAATATGAAAGTGCAACATATGCTATAGATGGTTTGAAAATATTAGTTTTCATGGTATCCAATTGCACACAACTTTGTCTCATTAAAACCGAAAATGGAAAAAATACTGTTGTGATGAGCAATGTGCCACGGTCCCAAAAATATAGTAATATAGGTCCATTAACTTATTCTGTGAAACCCGAAATGTTGATATAGGGCGTAAAATACTCCAAAATAAAAAGTGCTTATTTTCCAAAATAAAAATGACAGAAAAATTCCAAAAATTAAATTATACCTACGTCTAAAAGGATTTGTCCAAATTCGAAAACGATATTTAATAAAAATTAAATATATCGTTATGCTTTATATACAATTCCATAGCGATTATTTTAAAATTTGATTTGAACATTACTCTCAATCTACATGACGGAATATTGATTTTTCTCTTCCGTTATAAAAATATACTTCACCAGCTCCGAACGTTTCTTGTTTCACAGAAATCCAACTTAAAACGGATTTTGTATATTCGTTTAAAGTTCCAATTGCCAAATTACGAACTGCAGCGCCATTTCGAGCTCGATTATAATTATAATATAAATTATATGTTCAACTGACGTTCAAATAATATATTCGTTATTCTAATTCAATTCTAAATTGAATTAAATATCATAAATGATCCAATTCACACAATATTGTGAATTCAGTTATTTTCGACTAACTTGGAATTATAATATATTTTTATATTATAAATATTAATTAAATATTCAATATTATTTAATTATACCATTTTACATTTCTAAATTAATATTTAAATAATTAAATAAATTATTTATTATCCATTAAAAATACGGGACATTACACATATACATACGTATATGTGTGTATGTTGGGGGGTGAAGAGGGTGAGGGGAAGGGATGGGACTTTGATGTCTTTTATTGGGTGATACTATAAAAAGAATGAATTTCATATATGATTTGGAAGGTAAATTGAGGTGTTTATATAATTTATACATATGACATGTATTCCAAAAAAATAAAACCACAGATAATAATGGTAGTAGTGGATCATGGATTCGTTACTAATATTAATGCCAACCCACCTGAAGTTTCATCAATATTAATATTAGTTAATCATTTTACCTTATTGACTTATTAGCCCGACAAGTTCCAATGATTGATTCAAGGATTAGTATGATGAATTTTTCATTAAAATGTTTATTTACTAAGATTCAAAGTTCAAAAATTATTTTTGTTGACTTTTATGCATAGTCGTTACTTAGCCTTATTTTCTTCTTATAAACAGTAAATAAATGGAAAGAAATAGGCTTAGATAGTAAGTAAATTATAGTAACTTTACAGAATAACTAAATGCATAAATACTGTAAATAACTGTAAACATTGAACTTGCCAATTAAAACTAATCTAAATTTTAACCTCAAAAAAACTAATCTAATTTTTCCTACACAATTTACTAATTTAGTAATCAAATAAAAACTCAGGGATCTAATAAAGAGATCTTCCCCCATGGCCTCTCTTATCACAGCAGAACCTCTTCCAACAGAAGTATTTATAAAATAAAAATAAAAATTATAGAACTTCTTTATCCCTATAAAAATTTAACTAGTTGACCCTCCCTAATTTTGAGGATAGGCCTGGGGAAGAAAAAGAAGGTAGAGAGAAAGAATGGATGTGAAGAAATAAGAGAGACTCTGCTGGTTTATTTATAGGGTTTACAAGGCATCCTCATCCGTGCAAACTTAGGATTAAATCTGGACTAGCCTCGTCAATAGACCAATCAGAAAGTGCCACGCTAGCCTCAAGTTCAAAATTGAACCAATAAATTTAAGTCAACTCAGAAAATATTGTTCAAAGGATATAAATTGTTCACTGTGATAGGTGTATGCCAAGACACGCTTAATAAGCGCCTTAGGCCAACCCAGGCTCCACCTAAGTTTGTTTGGGTCGACACAGCGTCAACGCAAGTGGGAGTCGAAAGCCCAAGAAACCGTTTACTCAATTTATAATAGAGATAATCACTAGAAACGGCGATCAAAGTAACAATGAAATTTAACAAGAATTAAGGAACAGAAAGAATTGTTGAAGGTAGAATAGAATTACTTTATATTTGTACAATTGATTTGCCTTCTATTTATAGTCACTTTCACAACGGCTAGTCTGCCATGTCATTTACACATATTATCAAACATATTTGGCCCATTAAGTCTTACAGGAAAATAAAAGAATAAGTGTGCACGTGCACACTGATACATCCATGCACAACCCATCTACAATCTTTATTTTCTATTTGCTGTCTTGGTAGCAACTGCTTGAGCATCACCTTCTTCATTGGCCATGTCCAGTAATCTTTCTGATGAATCAGCAATCGTAATTTGATCATAGATTTGAAATTGTGTGTTTTTCACATTACTGCACATGCTTAGCAAGGAATGGTTGTTAAAAGGCACCTCCAAAGCGAAGCATGGTGAGGTTTTAGGAATGGTTGATGGCGGATGCATTGGAATAGAAAGATAAAATCACGTGACTCGCAGTGTAATGGTTGAGAATGATAGAACATGACAAACCACATCTTGGTATCAGATTACGCATTGGTGACACAAAAGAAAGACAAGACGAGATTTTCAGCTTGACCATTAGCGTGTTGTCCAAATGTGTCGGTCGCTCCAACGATTAAAATCAAAATTTTGACTGTTTGTGTAACGTCCTGTATTTTTGATCGCTTCAGTTTTTATATTTAAATTAGTTTTAAATATTGAACTGGTAATATAAATGGAATTTTATATTAACTTAAAAACGAAGTTGAACGTATATACATATAATACAAACGAGCTCGAAATGGCACAGTAGTTCGTAATATTTAGTTTTGAACTTTAGTTGAGTGTACAGAATCGGTTATAAGTCGAAATTCATCGAAACAAGAAATATTCGAATCTGTTGAACAATAATTTTGTAATAAAAGAGAAAAATCAGAATTCTGTATTTTATATTGAGAATTATGACCAAATCAAATTCTCAGAAAATCGCAGTGGAATCATTTATAAACCGTAATGATTTATCTAATTAAAATAAATCGATTTAAATAAGTTGAGTATTGGTTTAACTTGAAAATGAAATATCGGGTTTGGATTCAAGTAAATTTATTTTGAAGTTATATGAATTCAGTTTGTATGATGATAACAATTTATCACCAATAAATTTATTTATTTTTGAATAAGTGTATATTCTATCGAATTTGATTTTATTTATCAATTTAAATTAGTATCTTCTCCGTACGATCGGCTTAGGCCTCGGAACCCGTTCCAGTGAGTTCAAAATGGCAGTATAACCAAATGCCATTTGTTGCGTTTAAATAGGAGTTAGAGAACAACACGATATTTTTATTAAATAGATTTACATCGGTTCACATCAACAAATAAAATAAAAATATATATTTTAGCAGATCTATCTCCTCTCATCGCAGGCTAATTTTCAGCTAGAAAGCTATTACTTCCTACCGAAGGAATTCTGTAAACCTATTCGAATTAAATGCCCTCTCATCTCTTTTCACGTTCGTCTTGTTCCTTTCAAACATTTTCTGCAAACCTATTCGGAGTAGCTGCTTTGTTCTTTCTCTTCTATCATTCACTGAAGAAATTCTGAAGCCTACTTTGCTATGTCAAACTCTACATGTACCAGTGGAAAACGACGTTGTTCTTATCGTTGGATCTCCACTTATATAAGAAGCAGTGGCCTTCAATATTTTCTCTCATCCTAAATTCACAAATAGTTCAACATTTATTTTTCTTTTTTCCATTCAAATTTATTTTCCCATTTAACGCAAATCTAACCCATCGGGGAAAAAGGGGAAACGAAAATCTAAAATCATGATTTAATCGCTGGCTCGAATCTTAAAATTGACAGTAAGAAGACGCGCTAACTTGAGTGGGAAGATGGGTTTGTCGAAGGGAAAATCGGTGTACGCAATTTAAACTGTGGAGTTCTCTAGAGCTTGACGTCGAGAACGAGACTGGGATGGTGCAAATAAAGGAGAGAGGTACAGTGATAGAGGCCAACGTCGACCTCGAAGGTATGGAGTAGTTTGTGTTTTTGGTTGTTCGACTATTAAATGCATGTCCGTATTTTGAGGAAATGGATAGTGGGAATTGGATGTGAGTTCGAGTTGATCTGAGGTTTGCGATGTGGGCAAGTCAGTACGGTCTCAGGAAGGAGGACGCGAGAAAATAGATGCTGCGTAGAGTTCAAATGGTTGATGGAGGAGCAGTATTGGTTGAAGGAGCTCAGACATGAATGTTTCGGGGGAATGGTGGAGTTCAAGTGTATTATCAATACATTAAGGTGACTCTGGGATCTGTGTGAGCTAGATGGTAGTGCTCAGAAGCATCGTGTGGAGTGTGTTTAAACGAGGTGAAGTTGTTGTCGATATATTGTTATGGGTGGTTGGAGGTAGTGAGATGAAAAGGGGATGATGGTCTAAAATTATGGTAATGGAGTTAAGGCTTTATGATGATGTTAATAGTTGGAAGAAGGTTGTTCTGATTTAGACTGGAGTCTGGAGTGATGCTGTAACGAGAGGGAATTTCGCTCGATCCGAATCGATCGCTAAACCGACCAAAAAAGTTCGAAACCCCTGATTTGAGACGCTCTAGCCCGTGTTTCAGGAACAGAACGCATCGTCCCTTGGATCGTCAGGGCCGGTCCACTCGATGTGGATTATAATGCCTGAACACTGCGTTTCCCCACCCTATGGGGGTGTCAATGAGTCCAATGACTCCATCGGCTCCACATAGTCACCAATCTATCCGAGGCGCCTCGCAATCCAACAGCCACATAAGTCAAACTCGTCAGGGCGTGTAAAACCACTGACGTCACTTCTAGCTAGAAAGAAATGCATGTCCTCCCTGAGGTCCTTCTCCTGTTTCTGGTTCACACCGAGGTGTGAGGCTCGCGAGTCAACGATACACAAAGCTATACCACCAGGATGTGCTTTGATCATCAACCACAAGACTCTGCTTTTCAAAAAAAGCCTTGATCATTTGCCACTTAGGCATGCCACACAGGAAATTCACTCCATGCGATTGATATCCATCAATATATAACCCCTGATCTCGTACGTCTCAAAGAAGGGCGTTAAGCAAGAGAATAAATTCTCCGCTGCCAAACATATATATATATATATATATATATATATTTAATAGAAATCAATCACACAGAATAAAATCCAATGTCAGACACACAGTCCATTTACAAGTTCGTTCTGGGTCTGAATGAAACCGGAGGCACCTTGTACCTCTCATATCCATTGATCTCCAAGTACGTCTGGATGATCACCAACTGATTCCCTCCTCTTGGGTGTATGGCCCAATTAAGATCAACAGTAATTATCCAAATGATGTGAAGACCTCTGGTCTTCAACCACCATCTTCATCTTTGACTAATCGTCGTATCAATTATTCAGAACGGGATAAACCCGGTCTTTCCGAATAACTCGGGTATTTTATAAACAAATGTTACACAAACACAACATACGCCACATTCCAATTCAGAATATTCTTTCATTCAAATATTCACATTATTAGGGAAAGGTTCCCATTAATTTTATCAAAGATAAATTTTTTTAAATTTATTCTTTAATCTTCTTTTCAATATCAATTCAAACCAAATTATGGTTTATCCAAACTAGTCGGGATTAACGAACCTTACCGAAGTAATCAACTGTTAAATTTCCCAACCCCAACCTATTCAACCCATGAAGTAAAACTGGTAATACTTCATATACAACACCACGGTGTTATTGGTAAATTCAATTACCATTTCATGTTCAAATCTAATTAAAGATTTAACTATCGCCTGGAGTAAAATTGGTGATACTCCATTTTCAATCATTTCAATCTAATTAAAGATTCATTAAAAATCCACTTGGTTTTAATCTTCCCAATAATCACTATCAATGATTATTTAACTTGGGAAATCATATCCTGTCTTTAACTGGGTTAAAGAACCAATGTCATTTAAAACACGGTTCACGGTAAACCCAAAAATCAATTCAAATTCAATTCCAATTAAATATCATTTAATTGGTATACTTCATTAAATCTTAATAAAATGATTTAATTTTTTTCTCAACTGGGTTTAAGAACAGTGTTAATAAAGACACCATTCACGACAAACCGAAATCCCATTTGATATTTATACAAGGCTTTGAACAGAAAATATATCAGCTTATGTTCAATATCAAATTCTACGACCAACAAATATCGTACTGGAAATAACGATATAAATATATCTTTCAAATTTCCATAACAATATCTGTATAATCACGAAATCCAACATCGAAATATTCCAAAGACAATTTCGATTCAAATCCATTTCCACTTTATATATTGGAAATTCTGGTTATTTTCAAAACCATTTCAAATCCACTTTATTTATTTCAAAAATAATTGAATTATAATTCTAGTTCAAAACTAGTTCATTTCGATAAAAATCTATTTTTATCTTTTCAAATATGGGATTTTTCACCCCAATTCTTTCCAAATCAATTCTTATGATTTTACACAAACTATTACTACTTTTAATAATTTTATCAAGGCCCGTACAGTCGATTTCCATCAACGGCCATCGAACTGCACTTACAACGACCTTTTCCAAATTTGATTTGGATATAATTCCAAATCCAACCGTTAGATTTCAAATCTATAATATTCGATAGAAAGCTCTTTTCGATACGAACCCAACGGTTCCAGCTTTAGGAGAATCCGACGGTCAGATCTCCTGCAACGTCAATTCGAAGTCAATGGTCAAAATTCGCGAACTGTCGCAACGCGGTGCGTTCTATTCAGGCCATTATATATATATAATACACATATATTATATACGTTTCGTCAATTTCCTTTTAAAATGTATTTTATAAATCGTTTTAAATTCGTTTTCGAAACGATTTCAACTTCATATTCAATTTCTAATTAAAATTCCACGTCATCGATATACAAATGATAATATTTTCAAAATGTTATATTTTGAAATCACTTATTTTTCTGTAATCATTATAAAAACAAATATAATCGATATAAAATCGTTCACGTCAAAATGGCGCATATCTAACCAACACGGCTTTATATATTTCAATAACTTCGTTATTCTATTCAACAAATGAATATTTTCTTCAACACATGAATATATATTTTTATTCAACACATGACTATATATTTTATTCAACACATGAATTTATATTTTTACTCAACACATGAATATTTATTGTATTCAACACATGAATTTTTATTCTATTAAACACATGAATTTTTATTCTATTCAACACATAAATTTTTATTCTATTCAACACATGAATTTTCTTTTATAATATTCCTTATTTTCCAAATTGGAATGAGGCCCAATCAATTACCATATAATGTTAATTATATGGATTCCCTGCAACACATGTATATAATAGCAACGATAAATAATCAACCATCATCCAGAGTGCACCACACAATTGCATAAGCATTGAATATAAATAATTAACGCTTATACAGTCTATCAACCCATCGATTGACATACAACTAAACAATCGGGATTAGTGTACGTCAAATATCATCCCAATACCCGTGTGGGGTTTCAGTCAACAAACACAGATTTTTATTTGTGTAGTTGGGCGATGTGTAAAATTTATCATCCCAATCAATATCCTTCAAATGGGTGTACATAAACAAACCGTCCGATTTGTTTATAAATATTTATTTTATATATACGTTAAAAATTATATTTTTAACTATAAAATATTTATTCAATCCACACACACAATCAATTTTCACAACACAGCAATCAAACAAACAAGTCATCCATAGTCCGTGGACGACGGATGTCGGGTGCTGCTAAGCACCGTCTGCATCCTATTATATATTTCAAACTAGAAATTAAATTAAAAGTGAGAAGTTCTCACCGAGAGCTAAACCAAACGCCATGACTCTTCATATGTAGAAATCTTCGCCGTGTTTCCTTTTGTCTCTTTCGTTGTCCGTATTCACTATATATATAAAAATCACATTTTTATACTGCTACTATATAGATAAAAATTCTATTTTTATACCGCTATTTATATAATAAAGATCATATTTTTATCACGCTATTCTCTATATAAAAATCACATTTTTATATATAAAGATCGTATTTTTATATCTCTACTACATATGTAAAAATCATTCCTTTACACCGCTACTTTCATGATAAAAATTATATTTTTATCTTGCTAGTAATATAATAAAAATTATATTTTTGTTTTCTTTATAATATAAAAATCAAGTCTTTCTAAATATAAAAATCAAATCTTTATTTACTTAAAAATCATGTCTTCATGAAAATAAAAATCGTCTCTTTACAAAGCTAAAAATCCTAACTTTATGAATTTGAAAATCATATTTTTCCTTTATATATATATAAAAAATCGAATCTTTGCTTTATGAAAAAAAGAATCTTCCTATAAATAAAAATCTAAACTTTTTATGTTTTTTTTCTCTTCTACATGAATGAATAAAATTAAAAATAAACACTCACAAGCGTTGTTGGTCAGCGGAGGAGGCTTGGGGAAGCTCAACGACTCGATACATACGCTGAAAACAGTTAAAACTTGCATTTGAAATCTGTACGTTCATTTGAAATCCTGTACGTTCATTTGAAATCTAAAATCGAATTTTGGAACTACCACGCCATTTTCAATTCCTTTTATAATTAAAAGTAAATATCTATTTTCCAACGACGATTCGAATAAATATGTACGTTCTAATTCTATTCAAAATAAATTTCTCATCGTTATTATTTAAAATAATTCATTTTAAATATTCAAAATTCACTAAAATTGCCAAAATAAAATTTTTAAATTGGCTCGGATTTCCGGGTTATTACAGATGCTAATGCCCATTTTTGTAGTGTAGCTTTAGCAAGCTGTGGTCATAAGAATGGGATGGGGATTGCCAACAAGGTGTTCGAGGTAATGTCACAGAGAGTTGGAGCATTATTTTGGGGCTGATTGCATTTTTGGAGTTGTCCGAGTAATGGTTTCGGGATTTGTCGAGTAATTGGATTAGCAATAAGGTATATTTTTCTTTAATTATATAGGATTAAATTATCTTTGTGATAAGTTAAATTAATAAATCATTTGATCGATAAATAAATAATCTTATGTGAATAATTAAATCAAGACGATTCGAGTAGATTCTTAGCTAAGACGATTTGGAACTAAATGAATATTCAGCTAAGGAAAATCGAGGTGAGTTAAACTCACTCAGTTAAATTATTGGGAACTATTTTTAGTAGTTCAAATTTTATTGCTTGCTTGTTGGATGATAAATTGCTTGATATAAAGTGATAATGCTATATAATAATAATATTGGTGATTGGATGATTCCCAAAGTATCATTAGCGGATGCCCCCAGTACCATTAGCGGATGATTTCCCTATACGCCCACAATATATATAGTGGATGACCTTCTATACCACGATATCCTGCCTCGAATAAGGATGGGTATTATTGTTGATTAACATTTGTGGATGAAGGAAATACAGTTTGGAGCAATCCAACTGGATTCCTCAACATTTATTTATTTGTTTTCACATATATTCTGTTATATGATAGGATCGATAAACTATGATGGTATATGACCTATCTGGATGTGAATTAAAACCTGGACCTTGATTTTTGATATTTTTGGATGTTAGAAAAATAAATAAATGGATTTTAAATTCTAAATATATAAAAATATTTAAAGGGAATTTCATTTTCATATAGAAATATTATTTAAAACCAAATTATAAATGGTATTAAGCAGTAAAGTTTGATTGTAACAAATAAGACGAGAAGGTGATTTTATAAGCAATGTTTATAAAGAAGTGAACTAATATTGCTCATTATTATTATGAAAAAAATCAGAAAATATAATCTGAGTATGAATTTGGAAGATATACGAGAACTGAGTTTTAAAATCGATATTGGAAATAAATTTGAATTTTCTAGCTACAAATGGAAATTTTAAATAAGATATATATAACTCTATAAATAGAAGTTATAATAAGATTGAATTGAAATGGAAATTATAAATTCTAGTCGAGAAAGGATGTGTACTAAGAGTTATTATTCACGAGTGACGTGAATAAGGGTTGAAGCAAATATTTTGCAAATGGGAATTGTTAAAAGGAAATTACAAATGGGGTTATGTGAAATAAATTCTATAAATAGAAATTATAATGGGATTGAAACGTGAAACTTGATTTATGAAATTGAGCCAAGTATGGATTTTATTAAAAAATATTATTCACGATTAAGGTGAATAAGGAGGATAAAATAAGTGGTGTGGGGAAAATAGAAATTTATAAAAACAAATTAGAAAGGGTTTTTGAAATTATAAATTCTTATGAATCATATAATATATATTATATTAAAGAATTTTACATATGATTTATAAATAATAAATATTAGAATTTGCAAATAATAAAAGTGATAATAGAATTGGGACTTGACAAGGCAAGTTGGAATTAAATCGACAAATTTAGTCAAGAATGGATCTGGATTAAAAGTTATTATTCACGGGTGAGGTGAATTGGGGTCGAAGCGCCTATTTTGAAAATGAGAAATTTTGGCGGAAATTAGAAAGAGTTTTTAAATTATTAATAATGATTGAATTGGAGATGAACCAAACTGAAAAATATAATTGGGATTATATTAAAGGATTTTATATATGGTCTATAAATAATAAATATTATTAGTAAGAATTTGCAAAAGTTGTATATGAATATTTTGAATAGAAGTTAGAATAAAAACGAGGCATAGTGAAATAAAACTAGAATGGAGTTTTAAACATATACAAATGTTTGTTAAAATTAATTATGGGTTAAAGACTTGTTAAAACCTGGTTTACAATGTAAACGGAATTGAGTTGGGTAATGAGAATATATCGTTATAAGAAAAGTCTTGTTTCAATTTAAAAATAAATATTTGGCAGATGTTTTGCAAATCATACCCTTAAGGGAATATTTTCTTAAAGGTAGTAGAAATGTTTTTTATAAATAAAATATTTGAATAGTTAGAATTTGAGATAAACATTTATCTAAAATGAAAATTGGTATTGGAAATTCTATTCGTTTAGAATTTAGAAATGAAGTTAATGGGATTAGAAACTGACTGGGAATTTGTTAAGAAGAATGATCTTCTGACTATCGATCTGATGTTGGTTTCGGCCTTTGGGGTTGATACTTAGGAAATTATTCTCTTACTAGTTTACACTTATAGATTAATAACCAAGAGGAGAAGTATGTTCTTAAAGTATTTTAAGATGAACTAGTTTTGAATATTCTTATATTAAAATAAGAAATGAAAAGAGTATTTCAAAGTGCTAAGAAAACTAAAGAGATTTAGTTAGTGAATGATTAATTAATGAGGCTAAATATTGAATCAGTAAAATCAATTTTTCCTTTATGGATGAATGGTTGTTTTTATTTGATAGTTAAATAACCGACTATCAAATCTGACCTAAAACGATTGTTGGTACGGAAAGACTGGGATTGAATTTATATTCGAAAACCATTCCGACCATCAAATATGTAAACGTTGACTATGTACCCTACGCTGATCGAGATGGAGTATTGAAGACCGTAAAGCTTCATAAAGTGGAAGAACTACTTAAAATCTATAGTTTAGCGGCCAGATATATACTGTGGTTCTGTCGTGGTTAGAAATTTACGGATTGCAAGGAATTCTCGGTACTAATCTGTAGGGTGATTCCTAGGATGTGGTAGGAGATTGCCTTCGGTTTGTCCAAACGCAGGACAACTTGTATGGACGAATGTCTGACAGAGTATTTCCAAAGGGATCACGTACGTTGATTTTTACAAACGTATTTCTGTTGATGGCGGAGAATGGTCGTTCTCTTAGCTTGAACACTAGAATATTTGTGAACGTCAATTAGTGATATCTGAATGATCTGACGATGTGGCATTCAAAGCGAATGATGGCCAAATGGTGTAAAAGGGAAAATTCTAAAGCTCAAGCCTCACAACCGAGAAATGACAAAAACCGGGCAGACAACATGGTTATGTGGGTCGCACCATTAGGGTGTATTGTCACCATCTAGAGAATATTCATATTTGTTACTTCTTTTCACTTTTGCATCCCCTGAGAATGGTTATGTTGCTAGCCACCGTAGGTGTCAATATATTTGATAGACTCAAGAGAAATTAGCGGTCGGTCATGTGTGGGCTGCCTTGCAAGACGTTCTTGTTGAACCCTGTGTATTCCCCTCTAGAGATACACTATCGGCAGGAGGTTCCATATCTTATCATAGTTGAAAATCCAATCTCCAATAAGTGCCCGCTGTTTTGATTGTATACTATATATGTAGATCATGAGATGCAAGCATTCTACTAGATTCTATTTATTTGTATTTAGACACGATTATAATATCACAACAAGATATGATTTCAAAAATGTTTTAGGTTATCGTAAGGTAAAAACCGTCTGTGGTTATGTGTGGATTGGTCTTACGATTATCCTTTTCTTCAAAATGATTTTTAACTTAAAAAAAATCAAGTTGGATGCTACCAATAATTTAGTGGGTTTTTCTCACGTTGGTTAATTCACCAGACTGACCTGTGCGTTTGTAGTGCTCGGGTCAGACCCAATTGGGTCAGACCAGGTTTTACAGGTTCAGGATAAGATACGAAATTTCAGGAGACAAGCTGGAGAAGTTCAGACGTATGATTCATATATTATTCCGCTATGTGTTGTGTAAAGACTCGTAAATCCCCGCCCTTCTGAATCGACCATAAACCACACAGGTCTGATCCAAAAGTTGGAAATCCACAAATACTTTAACTTTCGGAATACAACACATCAAAACAAATAACATAAGATTTTTATAAACATTATAATAATGTTACATCAGAGTACAGAATATCAGAGTACAATGGATAAATAACACAACGGAAGATAAATTTATAATAAATACAATACACAGTGGAAGACTATCATTGCTCTGGACATAGCTTTAAGCTTCAATCCAGAATCCTGCTCAATATATCTGCAAAATAAGCTACTCGACTGCCCATGTGGAAAAGAGGGCACCCGAGTTTGCAAGTGAAACAAACTACAGGTCAGTCATGGGACTGGTATGAGAAATCTACTTAACTTATCTAATAATAAGGCTGATCACAGGACCACGCTGCTAACGCAGAACGGGTTTACTCTATTGGATTGCCAATGCAAGAAATAAAGTAAACCGTTAAACAACGCAATGCTTTTTAAAAAAATGAAACCATTATAAGACTCAAGTCCCATCACACAATGCAACGCAAACCAGAGGATAGAGTTTTACCTTAGAATGGTCGAAAATGCTTAATACGATAAAACAGAGTTGATATTATTATCGTGTATGTATGTTTTAAATCATTTCAATCATAATATCAATCATAGACGACATAGCTACCATATACTATGTCGCCGTACTAGTTATACAATCAAAACCGCATGGGTTGTACTGGAAGTTAATTTCCATCATGAACCAAGGCAAGAGATAGTCCTTACCGAATTCGAGACAATCTAGCCCATGTCTCAGGAATAGAACACATCGTCCCTTAGATCTTCAGGTCTGGTCCACAAATATGGTAGTGGATTAATAATGCTTGAACAATATGTTTCCCTACCCTATGGGGCGTAAATAGAGCCATTAGTGACCCAAATAACCGTGGCGCCTCATTCCATCATCCACATAAGTAAAACATGTCAGGCCTTGTAAAAACCATGACACCACTTCTAGCTAAAAAGAAACGTATGTCCTCCCTGCAGTCCTTACTACTGTTTCTGGTTCATACCGGGGTGTGAGGCTTGCGATGTAATGCTATACATAAAGCTATGCTATTTAAAGTTGTGCTTTGATCATCAACCACAAGACTCTTCTTTTCAACAAAAGCCTTGATCATTTGCATCTTGGCATGCCATATTATCAATCCATACCATACCATTGATTTCTGCCAATATATAACCTCTAAGCTCACACGTCTCATAGAAGGGTATTATGCAAGAGAATAAATTCTCCGCCACCAACAGATATATATATTTAGCAGAGATCAACAAATACAGCAAAAAGGAATACAACGTCGGACTTACATCCATTTACAAGTCTGTTCTGGGTCTGAACGAAACCAGAGACACCTTATTCCAATACAGGAGAGAGGTTCTCGCATATCCATCGATCTCCTAATACGTCTGCACGATCACCACTTATTACCTTGTCTTGGGTAGCCGCCCAAATCAAGACATCAGTAACCATCCAAAAGATGTGAAGACCTCCGGTCTTCAACCACCGTCTTCATCTTCGACTCTTGATCGTCGTAGTAATTATTCGAAATGGGTTAAACTCGGTCTTTCCGAATAACTCGCGTATTTTATAATCAATAGTAAAATACTGTAAAAGCACATCCAACGCCTCAATCCGATTCAGAATATTCTTTTAAATAAATATTCACAACATTAGGGAAAGGTTCCCATTAATTTTATCAAAGATAAATTCTTTACATTTATCCTTTAATCCTCTTTTTAAAGATTCATTAAAACCCTAATTTGGTTTTAATATCAAAAATCGTTACTTAATGATTATTCAAAATCAAGAAATAAATCTTATCTTTAACAGGGTTAAAGAACAAATGTCATTTAAAAACATTGTTCATGATAAACCCCAAAATCACCTTCCATTAAATATGGAATTTCCCCAGAAATCAAATCAATTTATAATCGATATAAATTTCTGTATCAGACTAATAATATAAATGGAATAATTGCACAGCCTTGTAAATTCCATATATAGTAACGGTCTTCTTTTATAGAATCTCATCTCGATTATTATTAAATCGAATTCCATTCAATTCCAATTTAATATATTAAATCGGAAAACTTTACCCTTGGAAAATTTCTATTTAAATCTTAATAAAATGATTCATAAATTCCAAATTATATTTTCACTGTTAATTGAGTTAAAGAACAGATGTCATTTAAAACATAGTTCACAATAAACCCAATTTAATGTTTCATTTTATTCCAATTATTAAATATAATTGAAAAACTCTAAAATCTTAATTAAAAGATTTATCCCTTTATTCAATTCTAATTAAATATTAGTTAATTAGAAAACTTAACTAAATCTTAATTAAAAGATTTACTCTTTTCATATGGGATATAAGAACAGTGTTATTTAAGACACCGTTCACGACAACCCTAAAACCCAATTTATTTAATTTATTTCCAATTAAATATGAGTTAAATGGAACTTCATCAAATCTTATTTTAAAGATTTATTCTAGTTAATTACTAGTTCATTTCAATAAAAATATATTTTTATCTTTTCAAGTATGGAATTTTCATCCAAACTCTTTCCAAATCATTTATTATGATTTAACATAATTTATTAATATTCTTAATAATTTTATTAAGGCCTTTACAGTTGATTTCCGTAAACGGTCTTCGAACTACACTTATAGCGACCTTTTCTAAAATTGATTTGGACATAATTCGAAATCTAACCGTTAGATCTCAAAACTCCTATATTCATTGAAAAGCTCTTTTCAATATGAACCCAACGGTTCCGGTTTTAGTAGGATCCGATGGTCGGATCTCCCGTAATTTCAATTTGAAGTTAATGGTCGAAATTCGCGAACGGTCGCTATGCGGCGCGTTCTATTCAGGCCATTAAATAAATATATATAATATATCATCTATTTCCATTTAAATCATATTTTACACATCGTTCATTAATTAATTTTAAAATGGTTTTAACTTCAATTTCAATTTTTAAACAAAATTGGATATTCTATATTTTATCATATTAATATATTTATATTTTCAAAATATTAGATTTATAAATCACTTTTTTTATATTCATTATAAAATGAATAAAATTGATCGATAAACCCGTTCGGGTTAAAAATGGTGTTTCGATATAACACGGCTTCATATTTCAGTATTTTGTGCCCATCTAAAAAGGGACATAAAAATCATAATTTTAATCTTCATTAGAATTATATAAAATGTTCGTTATTGAAAAAAATATTCTTTATTTTAAAAGAAATTTTCTTTGTATTAGAATGTTCTTTATATTAAATATATTCTTTATTTTAAAAGAAATTCTGAATCAGAATGTGACTCAATCTACAATTTCAACTATATGGATTTCATACATCGCATGTAGATAACAATAAACATAAATAATCAATAGACAATCCATTCACATCCAGATTGAAATTTATCATTGTGTGAGCATTAAATAAATACATAAATAACGATCAACACAGACTGTCTATCCATCAATTGACATACAGTTAAATATTGGGACTAGTGTATGTCATCCCACCACCTGTGTGGGGTTTTCAAACAACAATAGTCTATCTAAATGGTTAATGAATTTAACCAATTCTGATGTCAAACAAAAAGAATATTTTATTCGCATTACAATTCTATTTTAAACATGGCAAATAAAAAGAAATACTTTTATTTGTATGACATGTTTCATATTTTTATCGACGAAATAAAAGACAATTTTGTTTAGTCGACAATTCCTATTTCAACATAAATGAAAGTGGCAATTCTAATTTCAATATAAATTAAAATGACACTTTTGTATGTCGACAATTTCCATTTAAACATAAATGAAAGTGACAATTCTAATTTCAGTATAAATGAAAATGATACTTTTATATGTCGACAATTTCCGTTTCAACATAAATGAAAGTGACAATTCTAATTTCAATATAAATGAAAATGATTCTTTTGTATGTCGACAATTTCCATTTAACAAAAGTGACAATTTTAGATGCCAATTCTAAATTTGGCAAAAGTGACAAATTTATATCTAAATAAACATTCCTAGCTACAATGTTATTTTTAGTCTAAATAAACATCTCTAATGATAATGACCATTTTTATTCTCATGCAACATTTTATAACAAAAATGTTATTTCATACTCATGCAACATTTTGTGGCAAAAATGTATTTTATTCTCATACAACATTTCATAACAAAATTGTATTTTATTTTAATACAACATTTCATAACAAAAATGTATTTTATTTTCATACAACATTTCATACTAAAATGTTATTTTTATCCAATGTAACATTTTATACTCTAAATGACATGTTTAATCTAATGTAACATTTTAATAATAAGAATGTTATTTTACCTTATGTAACAATTTACAACAAAATGTTTATTTACCTTTTGTTTACAAATCTAACATAATATGAAAATAAAATGTTTATTTTCATTTTGTATACATAATCTAATGTAACTTTTCTTAACAAAAATGTTATTTTAATCTTCCTCACCAAAATGTTATTTTAATCTAATGACCCATTTTATAAAAAAAAATTATGTTATTTTCTCCAATGTCACATTTATAACAAAAATTCTATTTCATTTCTAATGCATATTTTATTCTATTCTTTCTTTTGAATCAAAAATGTAAGTGAAACATATAATGTTTCTTCTATCCTTTTATTTGTATCAAAAATGCAAGTGAAAAATGTAACTTCTTAAACTAGGTTTTTATCTGCGTCTAAAATGCAAACAAAAAGGTAACCTTTTTAATTCATGTTTTATTTGCATCAAAGAATGCAAATAAAAATTCAACTTTTAATTTCATGTTTTATTTGCATCAAGGAATGCAAATAAAAATGTTTTTTTTTTTCATTTCATGTTTTATATTTGCATCTAAAATACAAACAAAAAATGTAACCTTTTTCTACGGTGTTTATTTGCATCTAAAATGCAAAAAAAATGTAATCTTTTTCTTCGATGTTTATTTGCATATAAATATGCAAATAAAAATGTAATCTTTTTCTTTGAATTGACAGATGCAAATAAAAATGTGATCTTTTTCTTTGAATTGACAATTCTATTTCAATTCAACAATATAAACAAAATGATACTTTTAATTGAATTGGCAAACTAATTCAATTCAAGAAAAATGAAAACATAATATTTTATATTGTATTGAGAAAATAGTTCAATTCAATAAAAATGACCAAAATAATATTTTATATTCTACATTTCTAATACCACAGATTTGACACTTTTATATTTTACATTTCTAATACCACCAATTTGACATTTTTACTTTGTTGATTGTAATATGACAAAAAGGACAATTTTTATTTGCTGATTCTAATTCAACAAAGAGGGACAATTTTATTTGTTGAATCTTATTCAACAAAAAGGGAAAATTTCATTTGTTGATTCTAAATCAGCAAAAAGGGAAAAATTTATTTGTTGAGCTAGCAAATTATGAACATCAGAGTACACCACAAACAACAATTAATACATTCAAAATCAAAACATCGCAGATCTGAATTATCAACATACATACAATGATTTTCAAAGAAAGAAAAATAATTAAAATTTAATTTAATTATTAAATCAAAATTCTCACATTGACTTTATTCTGAATTTCCCACTGTCTTCGTTTCAGATCTGGTCTCTTCCATCGTCTAGATCTCATCACAAGGATTCCAAAGCTTCTGGAATTATATGATTTCATTTCTGTTTGAGTGAGATACACTGTTTTAAACATTTGAACATTATTATAATTAATTAAAATAATTAATACCCTAATTATTTTCATTAAACTTATTTAGGCCGTGGCCTTTGTTTTCTTCCCGTAATGCACTGTTCAGTAAAACCAATCGTTGTTGGAATTAAAACCTCCATCTCGCTGCCTTTCTGAACCGCCAGACCCCGATCCGTCCATCCCCTTCGATGCACCTTGGTGGCCTCCCCCTTCGCCTGACTTGGGGGCCCACTCACCGTCCCCATCCATGCATGAAACCCCTTCGAAAGACGAAGGTTTAGAGCCCAAATTCGAGTGCCATACACCACTAAAAACGATCTCATCCTGATCAAAATGAAGATCCCACTTTGTTTTACAATTTTTGCTTAAGAACCCTTGGTTAATTCTTCATGGATTGGGAATTATTATTGAATCAAAATAGGAGATTTTCTGCCAGTGAAATAAGAAGTGTCGGCGGCTGCTTATTAGAATGGATTAGGGTTTTGATTAATTGGGTTTTTATAATATTTTAATAATTTAAATTCTTTAATTTACAAAAAGGTCTGTAAACTCTTAACAGTTCCAAATTCAATCCAACGAGAGTTGACCGTAGCCAAATACCCTCATCCCGGACCTTATGGACTAGGTCCCGTCAGCACCTTTGATCGTCTTCAGCCTGTCTTATTTAATTTAATATTTAAATCATTTGTTTAATTAATTCAATCTTACATTTAAATTCATCGGGACCACAAACGACCTCTAAAAATTCCAAAAAATATATTTCTAGTTATGTTTTGACGATACGGTCCTAACAAGACTAATTTCATCAAATTTGAAAACCGTTCAAAAAATGGCCATTTTTCAGTCGATTGAATTTGACTGAAAAAGACAAAACACATTTTCTGTTGCCACGCTCACATATTAATTCTAAAAATTATGAAAATTGAAACCTAGCAAAAATTTGACATTCCGGTTCCAATAAAAGTGGTTTCATCGAAAACGGAGGTCGTTTGAAAAATGAGTATTTGTAATATTAAAACATATATATAAATTCTATAGCGACTATTCTAAATTTTAAACTGGTCATAAATTTTGATTTCCACTATGAAATTTTATTTTTTTGGATTCATTGGAAAGATATTTTTAAATAGATTTAAATATTTTTGGTTTCACTAAAATCTGATTTATTTTGCATCCTGTACAGTCAGTCAAAGTTCAAATTCAAATTTTCAAACTACCGCGCTATTTCGAACTCTTTTTATAATTAAAATAAAATTATTCGTTCTAACTTTGATTTAAAAAAGTTTTCACTCGTTATTATTTGAAATAAATTATTTTAAACATTCAAAATTCATTAAAATTTCTAAAATAAAAATTTTAAACAATGAATTTTAAATTGGTTCATAATTTGCGGGTTGTTACAATCTCCCCCACTTAAAATCTTTTCGTCCTTTGAAAAGGAACGAAGCTAAATATTGTTTAATTATCCAATTTAATTTTCATTCTTTTATTGGTTTCAATAATTTTATTAGTTGAATTAATTATCACATAACACAATCATCAATCAACTTGTTGATTAGCTTTTCAAATATAACTTTTATATAACCTTTATATATCAAAAATCATATTTTATAAGATCGGACTACATATATAATCACAAATACGTTAATTATAAACTTGTTACTCTCAACTCATTCTAGGGCATTTCTAGCCCCATCTCTAATGGGTTTTCTCATTCTAGGGTACTACTGATCCTATCTCTAATGAGAATTCTTATTGGATATTACTAATCAAATCTCCGATGAGTCTTTTATTCAGTTCTAAAAAGTTGTTCCCCAAAGATTTGAGCTAACCAGTGCTTTGATACCAACTGTAAAGACCCGTAAATCTCTGCCCTTCTGAATCAACCATAAACTACACAGGTCTGATCCAAAAGTTGGAAATTCACGAATACTTTAACTTTGGGAATACAACACATCAAAACGAATAACAGATGATTTTTATAAACATTATAATAATGTTACATCATAGTACAGAATATCAAAGTACATTGGATAAATTGCACAGTGGAAGATAAATTTATAATAAATACAATGCACAGCGGAAGACTATCATTGCTCTGGATACAGCCTTAAGCTTCAATCCAGAATCCTGCTTAATATATCTGCAAAATAAGCTACTCGACTGCCCATGTGGAAAAGAGGGCACCCGAGTTTGTAAGTGAAACAAACTATAGGTCAGTCATAGGACTGGTATGAGAAATCTACTTAACTTATGATAAGGCTAATCATAGGATGACATCGCTAACGCGGAACGGGTTTACTCCATTGGATTGCTAGTGCAAGAAATAAAGTAAACCGTTAAACAACACAATGCTTTTTAGAAAAATGAAACCATTATAAGACTCAACTCCCATCACACAATGCAATGCAAACCGGAGTATAGAGTTTTACCTTATAATGGTCGAAATTGCTTGACACGATAAAAAAGAGTTGATATTATTATAGTGTATATATGTTTTAAACCATTTCAATCATAATATCAATCATAGACGACATAGCTACCATATACTATGTCGCCGTACTAGTTATACAATAAAAACCGCATGGGTCATATTGGAAGTTGGATTTCCATCATGAACCAAGACAAGAGATAGTCCTTGCCAAATTCGAGGCAATCTAGTCCATGTCTCAGGAATGAATGCATCGTCACTTGGATCTTCAGGGCCGATCCACAAATATATTAGTGGATTAATAATTCCTGAACAATACGTTTCCCTACCCTATGGGGCATAAATAGAGCCACTGGTGACCCAAATAACCGAGGTGCCTCATTCCATCATCCACATAAGTAAAAATGTTAGGCCTTGTAAAAACCATGACACCGCTTCTAGCTAGAAAGAAACGTATGTCCTCCCTGCAGTCCTTACTCCCTTTTTGGTTCATACCGGGGTGTGAGGCTCGCGAAGTAATGCTATACACAAAGCTATGCTATTTAAAGCTGTGCTTTGATTATCAACCACAAGACTCTGTTTTTCAACAAAAGCCTTGATAATTTGCATCTTGGCATGCCACTTTGTCAATCCATAGCATAACATTGATTTCTGCCAATATGTAACCTCTGAGCTCATACGTCTCAGAGGAAGGTGTTATGCAAGAGAATTAATTCTCCGCCACCAACAGATATATATTTAGCAGAAATCAACAAATACAGCATAAAGGAATACAACGTCAGAGATACATCCATTTACAAGCCCGTTCTGGGTCTGATCGAAACCGGAGACACCCTATTCCAATATAGGAGAGAGGTTCTCACATATCCACCGATCTCCAAATACGTCTAGACGATCACCACTTATTACCTTGTCTTGGGTGGCCGCCCAAAACAAGACAACAGTAACCATCCAAACGCTATGAAGACCTCCGGTCTTCAACCACCGTCTTCATCTTTGACTCTTGATCGTCGTAGTAATTATTCGGAATGGGTTAAACCCGGTCTTTCCAAATAACTCGCGTATTTTATAATCAATAATAAAATACTATAAAAGCACATCCAACGCTTCATTCCAATTCAGAATATTCTTTTAAATAAATATTCACATCATTAGGGAAAGGTTCCCATTAATTTTATCAAAGATAAATTCTTTACATTTATCCTTTAATCCTCTTTTTAAAGATTCATTAAAACCCCAATTTGGTTTTAATATCAAAAATCATTACTTAATGATTATTCAAAATCAAGAAATAAATCTTATCATTAACAGGGTTGAAGAAAAAATGTCATTTAAAAACATAGTTCACAGAAATCAAATTAATATATAATCGATATAAATTTCCATATCAGACTAATAATGTAAATGGAATAACGGCACAGCCTTTTAAATTCCATGTATAGTAATGGTCTTCTTTTACAGAAGCTGTAACAACCCGTAAAATGCGAGCCAGTTTGAAATTTTTATTTTGGCAATTTTAGCGAATTTTGGTTATTTAAAATGAATTATTTTAAATAATATCGACGAAAATTTATTTTGAATATAATTCGAACGTATATATTATACGCGTCGTCGTTAGAATATAAAATATTTATATATAATTATAAATAGAATTGAAAATGGCGCGGTAGTTCGATAATTCGATTTCAAACTTCAATTGAATGTACCGGTTGCAAAACAATCCGGATTTTAGTGAAACCAAAAATGTTGGAATCTAATTGTGAATATCTTTCCAACGAATCTGACAAATCAAGATTTCATAGCGGGAATCAAAAGATAGGTCCAGTTGAAAATCCTGAATAGTCGCTATGGAATTCAGGCCCTTAAAAATGGAAATTTTGCAAATGACCTCGGATTTCGACGAAACTAGTTTTGTTGGGTCCGAAGTGTCAAGTTATTGCTAGGTTCCAAATTTCATAATTTTTCGAATCAATATGTGAGCGTGGCAAAGGAAAACGCGTTTGACCAGTTTCAGTTGATTTTAATCGATTGGAAATTGGCCATTTTTCAAACGGTCTCAGAATTCGACGAAACTAGTTTTGTTAGGACCGTATCGTCAATACGAAGCTAGAAAATATTTTTCGGGAATTTTTCTAGTTAGTATGTGGCCCCGGTAAATTGAAATGCACGTTTAAAATTCAATGTAATGATTTAAATGTAAATGCAACGGAAACTGATCGAAACGGTCAATTCAGCTTGCGGTACATATCCCATTGTGTTCGGAATGGGGGTGAAACGCTATGGGCGACAGGCGGTGGACCTCGTTTAGAGTTCGTTTGTAAAAGTCAACTTTTTTAAATTAAATAAAAAGAAAAAAAATAATAAAAAAATTAAATAAAACTCTTCCCCCCCCCCTTTTATCTCGTTCTGGCCCCCCCTTCTATCATTCGTTAGACTCAGAAAAAAAAAAGAAAAAAAAATATAAAACCCCAAATCGATCGAGCCACCCCCTGTCGACGTCGATCGACGCCAGCACCACCGCCCCACCGCCGCTGCCACCACCGATCACCCAGGCGCCCCCTTCCTCTCGCGATACAGCCCCCCCGCCACAAAAACCGACGCCCAACCCAAACCCCTACCCGAGCCCTAGCCACCACCGTTAACCCCCTGCCGCGCCCTACCTCGCTCCAGACCTCCGCTGCCACCCTCTCTCTTCTTCCCTCTCCCCAATCGGCGAGCCGCCGACGAGCCCCCCCCTGTAAGTTCCCTGATGTTGTTTTTTTTATTTACTTTAAACTGTTTTTTATTTATTTACTTTAAACTGTTTTTATTTATTTACTTTAAACTGTTTTTTTATTTTACTTGAAAACTGATTTTTAAAAAAAGGTTTAACTGATTTTATTTTAAGATTTTAAATAGAAAAAGGTTTAATCTTTTTAAAGAAAAAGATTTGAACTTTTAAAGAAAAAGATCATATTTTTAAAACTTCATATTGAAAAGGCGGAATCTATATTTTTGTGAAAGGGAATTTTTGTCTATATGGCATCGAGATAAAAATATAATTTTTATAACGAAGCATAGTAAAAATTCGATTTTTATTTGAATGGCGAAATAAAAATATGATTTTTATATATTGAACTTCGAAATAAAAATATGATTTTTATATATTGAACTTCGAATTAAAAATATGATTTTTATATATTGAACTTCGAAATAAAAATATGATTTTTATATATTGAACTTCGAATTAAAAATATGATTTTTATATATTGAACTTCAAATTAAAAATATGATTTTTATATATTGAACTTCGAATTAAAAATGTGATTTTTATATATTGAAAAGCGAAGTAAAAATTCGATTTTTACATATGTAGTGAAAGCGGATAACGAAGGTGACAAAAAGGCGAGAACGAAGAAGCTTTATATCAAAGAAGAGTCAAGATGATTGGGTAGCTATCGGTGAGAACTTCTCACTCAAATTCTACTTTTCTAGTTATATATATATATATATATATATATATTAGGATGCAGACGGTGCTTATTAGAAGCACCCGACACCCGTCCACACACCATGGACTTGTTTGATTGGTTGTGTAGTTGGTTAGATTATTTGATTTGGATTGGATTGTTTTGGTGAAATGAATTGATATGATTGATGTGTGAATGGCGTGGGCCTTCACTAGACCGGGGATAAGGCTAGGCCTCGTCCCGTTTCTAGTATCGTGCCGTTATGCCGCCGAAATTTTCTAAAATATGTTAGAAAAATAAAAATATCATTTTATTTAAAGAATGAACTGAATAGAAATTTATATGTTGAAATAAAATATTTTATCGTTAAAAATATAATTTTTAACGTGAAGTGAATAAAATAAAATATTCATTTACAAACCAGACGGTTTGTTTATGTACACCTATTTGAAGGACATTGATTGGGTCGATAAATTTTACACATCGCCCAACTGCACAAGTAAAATCTGTGTTTGGTTGTTTGAAACCCTACATGGGTGTTGGGATGAAATTTGAAGTTCACTCATCCTGATTGATTAAATATGTTGATCGATTGATTGACATGCTGTTATAAGCGTTAGATATCTTTATTTGATGCTTATACAGTGTAGTGCACTTTGGTTGATGGTTGATCATTTTTCAATGCTATTATATACATGTGTTGTATGAAAATCCATATAATTAATTTTATATGGTAATTGATTGGGCCTCATTCCAGTTTAGAAATAGAAATATTTGAAATAGAAATATTCGAAATGGAATATTTGAAAATATCAATATATGAAGCCGTGTTGATTAGATTGACGCCATTTTGACGTGAACGATATTTATATCGATTTCGAAATGAATTGAATTGAAAACGATTTCGAAATGAATTGAATTGAAAACGATTTCGAAATGAATTGAATTGAAAACGATTTCGAAATGAATTGAATTGAAAACGATTTCGAAATGAATTGAATTGAAAACGAATTCAAAGTGAATTGAAAACGATTTCGAAATGAATTGAATTGAAAACGAATTCAAATTGAATTGAAATTTGAATAGAAATGAATTTTAAAACGAATCTATAAAGAAGAATTCAATTTCGATTTGAATTGAGATGGAAGTTGAAATTGCTTTTGAAACGAATTTAAAACTATTTATATAATTCGTTTTAAATGGAAATCGACGATATATATATTATATATATAATATAATGGCCTGAATAGAACGTGCCGCGCCGTGGCAGTTCGCGAATTTCGACCATTTATTTCAAACGGACATTACGGGAGATCCGACCGTCGGATTCTCCTAAAACCGGAACCGTTGGGTTCGTATCGAAAAGAGCTTTCTAACGAATGTGAGAAATTAGAAATCTAACGGTTGGATTTGGAATTATGTCCAAATCAAATTTGAAAAAGGTCGCTGTAAGTGCAGTTCGATGGCCATTGATGGAAATCGACTATACGGGCCTTGATAAAATTATTAAAAATAGTAATAATTTGTGTAAAATCATAAGAAATGATTTAGAAAGGACTGGGATGAAAAACTCCATATTTGAAAGGATAAAAATAGATTTTTATCGAAATGAACTAGTTTTGAACTAGAATTATAATTCTATTTATTTTTAAATAAATAAATTGAATTTGAAAAAGGGTTTTGAAAATAACCAAAATTTCCAATGATTGCATTGGAGTGGATTTGAATCGAAATTGTCTTCGGAATATTTCGATGTTGGAATTCGTGATTATACAGATGTTGTTATGGAAATTTGAAAGATATATATTTATATCGTTATTTCCAATACGACATTTGTTAGTCGTAGAATTTGATATTGAATATAAGCCGATATATTTTCTATTCAGAGCCTTGTATTGAATATCAAATGTGATTTGGGTTTGTCATGAATGGTGTCTTCACTAACACTGTTCTTGAACCCAATTGAGAAAAGATTAAATATTTTTATTTAGATTTAATGAAGTGTACCAATTAAATAATATTTAATTGGAATTGAATGGAATGTGATTTTTGGGTTTGTCGTGAACCGTGTTTTAAATGACACTGATTCTTTAACCCAGTCGAAGATTAAAACTAAGTGGAGTTTTAATGAATCTTTAAATAGATTGAAAATATCGAGAATGGAGTATCACCAGTTTTACTCCAAGCGATAGTTAATTCTTTTATTAGATTTGAACGTGAAATGGTAATTGAATTACCGATAACACTGTGGTGTTAGATATGAAGTACTACCAGTTTTGCTTCATGGGATGAATAGGTTGGGATTGGGAAAATAAAATAAATGATTACTTCGGTGTGGTTCGATAATCCCGACTAGTTGGAATTGATATTCAAAGGAGATTAAAGAATAAATTTAAAGAATTTATCTTGGATGAAATTAATGGGAACTTTTCCCCAAAGTATAGGAATATTAGAATAAAAGAATATTTTGAATTGGAATGAGGCGTATGTTGTGTTTGTGTAACACTTTTATAATATATACGCGAGTTATTCAGAAAGACCGGGTTTATCCCATTCTGAATAACTGATTCGACGTGGTGTCGAAGATGAAGACGGTGGTCGAAGACCAGAAGTCTTCACGTCGTTTGGGTGATTGCTGATGATCTTGATTGGGCTGTACACCCAAGAAGATGGAAACAGTTGGTGATCGTCCAGACGTACTTGGAGATCGATGGATATGCGGGGTACTAGGTGCCTCCGATTTCGTTCAGACCCAGAACGGACTTGTAAATGGACTGTGTGTCTGACATTGGATTTTAGTCTGTGTGATTGATTTCTATTAAATATATATCTGTTTGGCGGCGGAGAATTTATTCTCTTGCTTAACGCCCTTCTCTGAGACATACGAGCTCAGGGGTTATATACTGATGGATATCAAACACATAGAGTGAATTGCCTGTGTGGCATGCCTAAGTGGCAATAGATCGAGGCTTCTGTTGAAAAGCAAAGTCTTGTGGTGATGATCAAAGCACAGCCTGTGTGGCACAGCTTTGTGTAACGTGAATTCGCGAGTTTCACACCCGGTATGAACCAGAAACGGGAGACGGACCTCAGGGAGGGCATGCGTTTCCTTCTAGCTAAAAAGTGGCGTCAGTGGTTTTACACGCCCTGACGAGTTTGACTTATGTGGTTGTTGCTGTTGCGAGGCGCCTCGGATTGATCGGTCGTTCTCGAACCGATGGAGTCATTTAGTTGGCTCACTTACGCCCCAAAGGGTGGGGAAACGTAGTGTTCAGGCATTTTAATCCACATCGGTGGACCGGCCCTGTCGCTCCAAGGGTCACTCGAGCTCTGATCCTGTGGCTCGGGCTAGAGAGTCACGAATCGGTAGAGGACTATCTTTTGCCTCGGTTCATAGACGGAAATCCAATTTCCAAATACGTGACATTTGCGGTTTTATTTGTAGAGCCTAGTATGGCGACATAGTGGGATGGGGCGCTCATGCCGCCTATGATTGATACTTATGATTTGAAGTTGTTTTATACACTATGCACTTATAATAGTATCAAACGATTTGTTTTAACCGTATCAAGCATTCTTTGGCTGTTATAAGGGAAAACCCTATCCTCGGCTGCGTTGCATTGTGTGATGGGACCTGGGTCTTATAACAGCTTCATTTTTCTTTATTTAGCATTGCGCTGTTTGTTTTATGCACTGGTATTCTTGGGAGGAAACCCGTTCCGTGTTATACGGCGTGGTCCCTTGATTTACCTAACTTTAAAATAAAGATTTATAACTGTTTTAGTTCTCACACCAGTCCCATGACTGACCTGGAGTTTATTGTTTTAACCTAAACTCTGGGTGCCCTTATTTTGACACGGGTAGCTAGCAGTTTTGGTTTTGCAGATTTATATTCACAGGATCCTGGTTTACAGCTGGAACGATATCCGGAAAGCTTTGTATCCGTATATCTCCTTCTAGTTGTGTATTGTATTATTTTCCGCTACTATGTATTTAAATGTAATTTAAATCTCTGATATTTCTGTGTAATATTCATTTATACTCTGTATATTCTTGTAATCTGATGCATTGTTGTAATATACAATGGAATGTTCTTCTGTATGTGTTCTGTTGTGGTTTGTTCTCGAACTATCCGACACTTTCCTTTACGGGGAAGTTGCGGGTCTTTACAGAAGCTCATCTCGATTATTATTAAATCGAATTCCATTCAATTCCAATTTAATATATTAAATTGGAAAATTTTACTTCTGGAAAATTTCTATTTAAATCTTAATAAAAAGATTTACAAATTCCAAATTATATTTTTATTGTTAATTGAGTTAAAAAACAAATGTCATTTAAAACATAGTTCACAATAAACCCAATTTACGTTTCATTTTATTCCAATTATTAAATATAATTGAAAAACTCTAGAATCTTAATTAAAAGATTTATCACTTTATTCAATTCTAATTAAATATTAATTAATTAGAAAACTTAACTAAATCTTAATTAAAAGATTTACTCTTTTCATACGAGGTATAGGAACAGTGTTATTTAAGACACCGTTCACGACAACCCAAAAACCCAATTTATTTTATTTATTTCCAATTAAATATGAGTTAAATGGAACTTCATCAAATCTTATGTTAAAGATTTATTCTAGTTAATTACAAATTCATTTCGATAAAAATATATTTTTATCTTTTCAAGTATGGAATTTTCATCCAAACTCTTTCCAAATCATTTATTATGATTTTACATAATTTATTAATATTCTTAATAATTTTATTAAGGCCTTTACAGTCGATTTCCATAAATGGTCTTCGAACTGCACTTATAGCGACCTTTTCTGAAATTCATTTGGACATAACTCCAAATCTAACCATTAGATGTCAAAACTCTTATATTCATTGGAAAGCTCTTTTCGATACGAACCCAACGATTCCAGTTTTAGGAGGATCCGACATACGGATCTCCCGTAATGTCAATTTGAAGTTCATGGTCGAAATTCGTGAACGGTCGTTGTGCGATGCGTTCTATTCAGGCCACTAAATAAATATATATAATATATCGTCGATTTCCATTTAAATCGTATTTTACAAATCGTTTATAAATTCATTTTAAAACGGTTTTAACTTCATTTTCAATTTTTAAACAAAATTGGATATTCTATATTATATCATATTAAAATATTTATAGTTTCAAAATATTAGATTTATAAATCACTTCTTTTCATATTCATTATAAAATGAATAAAATTGATCGATAAACCCATTCGGGTTAAAAATGGCGTTTCAATATAACACGCTTCATATTTCAGTATTTTGTGCCCATCCAGAAATGGACATAAAAATCATAATTTTAATCTTCATTAGATTTATATAAAATGTTCGTTATTGAAAAATATTCTTTATTTTTAAAGAAATTTTCTTTGTATTAGAATGTTCTTTATATTAAATATATTCTTTATTTTAAAAGAAATTCTGAATCAGAATGCGACTCAATCAATTACCATACAATTTCAACTGTATGGATTTCATACATCGCATGTATATAACAATAAACATAAATAATCAATAGACAATCCATTCACATCTAGAGTGAAATTTACCATTTTGTGAGCATTAAATAAATACATAAATAACGCCCAACACAGACTGGCTGTATGTCATTCTAACACCCGTATAGGGTTTTCAAACAACAACAATCTATCTATATAGATTATTAGTTAATGAATTTAAGAAATTCTGATGTCGAACAAAAAAATATTTTATTCGCATTACAATTATATTTTAAACACAGCAAATAAAAAGAAATACTTTTATTTGTATGACATGTTTCATATTTTTAGCGACGAAATAAAAGACAATTTTGTTTAGTCGACAGTTCCTATTTCAACATAAATGAAAGTGACAATTCTAATTTCAATATAAATGAAAATGATACTTTTGTATGTCGACAATTTCCATTTCAACATAAATGAAAGTGACAATTCTAATTTCAATATAAATGAAAACGATACTTTTGTATGTCGACAATTTCCATTTAACAAAAGTTACAATTTTATTTGTCAATTCTAGATTTGACAAAAGTGACAAATTTATATCTAAATAAACATTCCTAGCTACAATGTTATTTTTAATCTAAATATACATCTCTAATGATAATGACCATTTTTATTCTCATGCAACATTTTATAATAAAAATGTTATTTTATACTCATGCAACATTTTATGACAAAAATGTATTTTATTCTCATACAACATTTCATAACAAAAATGTATTCTATTTTCATACAACATTTCATAACAAAAATGTATTTTATTTTCATAGAGCATTTCATACTAAAATGTTATTTTTATCCAATGTAACATTTTATACTCTAAATGACATGTTTAATCTAATGTTACATTTTAATAATAAGAATGTTATTTTACCTTATGTAACAATTCACAAAAAAAATGTTTATTTACCTTTTGTTTACAAATCTAACATAATATTAAAATAAAATGTTTATTTTCATTTTGTATACAAAATCTAATGTAACTTTTCTTAACAAAAATGTTGTTTTAATCTTCCTCAACAAAATGTTATTTTAATCTAATGACCCATTTAATAAAAAATATATGTTATTTTCTTCAATGTCACATTTATAACAAAAATGCTATTTTATTTCTAATGCATATTTTATACTATTTTTTCTTTTGCATCAAAAATGTAAGTGAAACATATAACCTTTCTTCTATTCTTTTATTTGTATTAAAAATGCAAGTGAAAAATGTAACTTCTTAAACTATGTTTTTATCTGCATCTAAAATGCAAATAAAAAGGTAGCCTTTTTAATTCATGATTTATTTGCATCAAAGAATGCCAATAAAAATTCAACTTTTTATTTCATGTTTTACTTGCATCAAAGAATGCAAATTAAAATGTATTTTTTTTTCATCTCATGTTTTATGTTTGCATCTAAAATGCAAACATAAAATGTAATCTTTTTCTACGATGCTTATTTGCATCTAAAATGCAAATAAAAATGTAATCTTTTTCTGCAATGTTTATTTGCATCTAAATATGCAAATAAAAATGTAATCTTTTTCTTTGAATTGACAATTGTATTTCAATTCAACAATATAAACAAAATGGTACTTTTAATTGAATTGGCAAACTAATTCAATTCAACAAAAATGAAAACATAATATTTTATATTGTATTGACAAAATAGTTCAATTCAATAAAAATGACCAAAATAATATTTTATATTCTACATTTCTAATATCACAAATTTGACACTTTTATATTTTACATTTCTAATACCACCAATTTGACTTTTTTACTTTGTTGATTGTAATATGACTAAAAGGACAATTTTTATTTGCTGATTCTAATTCAACAAAGAGGGACAATTTGATTTGTTGATTCTAATTCAACAAAAGGGGAAAATTTCATTTGTTGATTCTAAATCAACAAAAAGGGGAAATTTTATTTGTTAAGCTAGCAAATTATGAATATCAGAGTACACCACAAACAACAATTAATACATTCAAAATCACAACATCACAGATCTGAATTATCAACATATATACAATGATTTTCAAAGAAAGAAAATAATTAAAATTTAATTTAATTATTAAATCAGAATTCTCACATTGATTTTATTTTGAATTTCCCACTGTCTTCGTTTCAGATGTGGTCTCTTCCATCGTCTAGATCTCATCATAAGGATTCCAAAGCTTCTTGAATTATATGATTTCATTTATGTTTGAGTGAGATACACGGTTTTAAACATTTGAACATTATTATAATTAATTAAAATAATTAATACCCTAATTATTTTCATTAAACTTATTTAGGCCGTGGCCTTTGTTTTCTTCCCGTAATCCACTGTTCAGTAAAACCCATCGTTGTTGTAATTAAAACCTCCATCTCGCTGCCTTTCTGAACCGCCGGACCCCGATCCGTCCATCCTCCTCGACGCGCCTTGGTGGCCTCCCCCTTCGCCTGACTTGGGGGCCCACTCGCCGTCCCCATCCGTGCATGAAACCCCTTCGAAAGACGAAGGTTTAGAGCCTAAATTTGAGTGCCATACACCACTAAAAACGATCTCATCCTGATCAAAATGAAGATCCCACTTTGTTTTACAATTTTTGCTTAAGAACCCTAGGTTAATTCTTCATGGATTGCGAATTATTATTGAATAAAAATAGGAGATTTTCAGCCACTGAAATAAGAAATGGCGGCTGCTGCTTATTTGAATGGATTAGGGTTTTGATTAATTGGGTTTTTATAATATCTTAATAATTTAAATTCTTTAATTTACAAAAAGGTCCGTAAACTCTTAACAGTTCCAAATTCAATCCAACGAGAGTTGCCCATAGCTAAATACCCCTGTCCCGGACCCAATGGACTAGGTCCCGTCAGCACGTTTGATAGTCTTCAGCCTGTCTTATTTAATTTAATATTTAAATCATTTATTTAATTAATTCAATCTTACATTTAAATTAACCGGGCCACATACGACCTCTAAAAATTCCAAAAAATATATTTCTAGTTATGTTTTGGCGATACGTTCCTAACAAAACTAATTTCATCGAATTTGGAGATCGTTTAAAAATGGCCATTTTTCAGTCGATTGAATTTGACTGAAACAGACAAAACACATTTTCTTTTTCCACGCTCACATATTAATTCTAAAAATTACGAAAATTGAAAACTAGCAATAATTTGACATTCCGGTTTCAACAAAAGTGGTTTCGTCGAAAACAGAGGTCGTTTGAAAAATGACTATTTTTAATATTAAATATATATATATATAAATTCTATAGCGACGATTCCAAATTTTAAACTGGGAATAACTTTTGATTTCCGCTATGAAATTTCAATTTTTTGGATTCGTTGGAAATATATTTTTAAATAGAATTAAATATTTTTGGTTTCACTAAAATTCGATTTATTTTGCATCCTGTACAATCAGTCAAATTTCAAATTCAAATTTTCAAACTACCGCGCTATTTCTAACTCCTTTTATAATTAAAATAAAATTATTCATTCTAACTTTGATTTAAATAAGTTTTTAATCGTTATTATTTAAAATAAATTATTTTAAACATTTAAAATGCATTAAAATTTCTAAAATAAATTTTTTAAATTGGTTCAGAATTTGTGGGTTGTTACCTATTGTAAACATGGATAGATTGTTATAACTGTCCAGATGTGATGAACGACTACTGTACTATGATAAATGTAAGTGTTGTTTCAAGTTTTTTTAATAAAGACTTATTTCTATATTACACTTTATTCCGCTGTGATGTGAGACTGTGTATTGTTCTTCTTCATTCTTCTATTCTCAAATTTCTTTCTTTCTACTTCTCATCCTCTTATTTCTTTCTATTAGCTTTCTAGGAATTTGAATATGAATTTAATTTGTTGTGCGATTGTTAGATTGGTTGTATAGGAACCCACCAACAATTAATAAAGTTAAGTAAATTGGAAGCTAACGAAGAAAATTCCAATATAAATGAGTTAAATGAATCAAAACTTGATTGACAGGTAAGATAAATGGATTTGAATTGGAATTGAAATAGTTTGTAAATTAAAACGATATATTAATCAAAATGGAATGAGTTTAAGGTAATAAATTTGATTTACATTAATAAAATGTCGAATTTGAGTTATTAAACTAATATGGAATGAAAATTCTTATATGGAAGCTGAAAATATCAATAAACTGAATATTGATAATCTAAATGGAACTCGATACATATGATTTGAATATGTCGAGTGGAATAAGAAGCAAAATGAAATAAATCCAATTTGGATAATTGAATATGACTTAAAATATTATTCAATTGAGCTTGGCTAAGGAATTGAGTCGTGAAATTGAAGTGGATATGTGTGTGTATATTGAATAGTGGATATAAAATCAGATTATTTAAAACTGAGTTGAATAGAAAATGAATGAAGAATGAATTGAATTAAGAATTCAAGTGTAAAATTTATACGAACTTGTAAATTGGAAATAAAACATAAAATTTGAGTTAAAAGTAAACTTGATTTGTTTGCAAGCATAAACATATATATTTGAACATGGGTGTTTAAACCATAACGAGTTAGGCAAGAAAGCCAATTGATGGATGGATTGGTGAATTTGTAGTAAGAAGTTAAACTGTTTATTGTCAGTTAGAAATACAAGTGTATATGATTATATAGGTTATGAGATGGAAGCGAGTGTGAAGAATAAATATGAGATGCCCAACAAAAAGGTACATGTTTAATTCAATATGGGATTTTATGAGCCTATTTGGCAAGCCACTTGGCTTTTTGATTTTCTTTTTGACTGGAGAGGGCCCAGAGAGGCATTTTGTAGTTTTACTGATTAGCCCGTACAAAGGAGGTGCTGTCAAAAAATTTCAAAAATTTTGAGAGTTATTTTTTCAATAGTTTTGAATTTTTTTGTTAATTAAAGGTTAGTGTTCAATTGGAAATTGAAGTTAAGGATTTTGAGAGAACTCGGAAACTAATGAGTTAATTAGGTAGTGAAGTATATTGGAGCTAAAGGAGGTTTAAATGAGTATTAAGTTGCATACATGGATTATGGGAAGTTAATAAGATATAGCTGTTTTATCTACTTATTAATATGGGGGATGAAATTCTTTTAAGGGAGAATGAAAGTAACGTCTCGTATTTTTGATCGCTTCAGTTTCAATATTTAAATTAGTTTTAAATATTGAACTGGTAATATAAATGGAATTTTACATTAACTTAAAAACGAAGTTGAACGTGTGTGTGTGTGTGTGTGTATATATATATATATATATATTTAAACACATGTTTAACTTTCGATTTATATTACCAGTTCAATATTTAAACCTAATATATATATATAGAATATAAGCGAGCTCGAAATAGCGCGGTAGTTCGTAATATTTAGTTTTGAACTTCAGTTGAGTGTACAGAATATGTTATAAGTCGGATTTCGTCGAAATAAGAAATATTCGAATCTGTTGAACTATAATTTTGTAATAAAAGAGAACAATCAAAATTTCTTACTTTATATTGAGAATTATGACAAAATCAAATTCTCAAAAAATCGCAGTGGAATCATTTATAAACCGTAACGATTTATTTAATTAAAATAAATCGATTTAAATAAGTTGAGTATTGGTTTAACTTGAAAATGAAATATCGAGTTTGAATTCAAGTTAATTTATTCTGGAGTTATATGAATTCAGTTTATATTATGATGATAATTTATCACTAATAATTTTTTTATTTTTGAATCAGTGTATATTCTATCGAATTTAATTTTTTATTATCAACTTAAATTAGTATCATCTTCGTACGGTCGAATTAGGCCTCGGAACCCGTTCAAGTGAGTTCAGAATGGCGGCGTAACCTTATAAATGCCATTTGTTACATTTAAATAGGAGTTAGAGAATAATGCAATATTTTTATTAAATGGCTTTACATCGGTTCACATCAAAAAATAAAATAAAAATATATATTTTAGCAGACCTATCTCCCTCTCATCACAGGCTAATTTTCAGCTAGAAATCTATTCCTTCCTACCGAAGGAATTGTGCAAACCTATTCTAAGTAGCTTCCCTCTCATCTCTTTTCACGTTCGTTCTGTTCCTTTCAAACTTTTTCTGCTAACCTAGTCGGAGTAGCTGCTTCGTTCTTTCTCTTCTGTCATTCACCGAAGAAATTCTGAAGCTTACTTCGCTAATGTTAAACACTACATGTACCAGTGGAAAAACGACGTTGTTTTTATCGCTGGATCTCCAATTATATAAGAAGCAGTGGCCTTTGATATTTTCTCTCATCCTGAATTCACAAATAATCCAACACTTTTTTTCCTTTTTTCCTTTCAAATTTCTTTTCCCATTTAACGCAAATCGAACCCATTGGGGAAAAAGGGGAAATGAAAATCTACAATCATGATTTAATTGCTAGCTCGAACATGAAACTCGACAGTAAGAAGACGCACTAACTTGAGTGGGAAGATGGGTTTGTCGAAGGGAAAATCGATGACCACAATTAAAACTGTGGAGTTCTATGGAGCTTGACGTTAAGAACGAGACTAGGATGGTGCAAATAAAGTAGAGGGGTACCGTGATGGAGGCCAATGTCGACCTCAAAGGTACGGAGTAGTTTGCGTTTTTGGGTGTTCGACTGTTAAACACATGATTGTGTTTTAGGGAAATCGATAATGGGAACTGGATATGAGTTCGAGTTGATCTGAGGCGTGCGATGTGGGCAAGTCAGTATGGTCTTAGTAAGGAGGACGCGAGAAAATAGATGCTGCGTAGAGTTCAAATGGTTGATGGAGGAGCAGTATTGGTTGAAGGAGCTCTGACATGAATGCTTTGGGGGAATGGTGGAGTTCAAGTGTACTAGAAATACATTGAGGTGAGTCTAGGATCTATGTGAGCTAGATGGTAGTGCTCAGAAGCACCATGTGGAGTGTGTTTCCTGTAGATAAACGAGGTGAAGTTTCTATCGATATTTTGTTGGGGATGGTTGGAGGCAGTGAGATGAAAAGTGGATGATGGTCTGAAAATATGGTAATGGAGTTAAGGCTTTATGATGATGTTAGTAGTTGGAAGAAGGTTGTTCTGATTTAGACTGGAGTCTGGAGTGATGCTAAGGCCCATTTTTTGTAGTGTAGCTTTAGCAAGCAGTGGTCAAAAGAATGGGATAGGGATTGCCAACAAAATGTTCGAGGTAATGTCACAGAGAGTTGGAGCGTTATTTTGGGGCTGATTGCATTTTTGGAGCTGTTAGAGTAATGTTTTTTGGATTTGTCGAGTAATTAGATTAGCAATAAGGTATATTTTCTTTAAATACATAGGATTAAATTATCTTTGTGATAAGTTAAATTAATAGATCATTTGATCGATAAATAAATAATCGTAGGTGAATAATTAAATCAAGATGATTCAAGTAAATTCTTAGCTAAGACGATTTGGAACTAAATGGATGTGAGTAAAACTCACTCAGTTAAATTATTGGGAACTATTTTTAATATTTCAAATTTTATTGCTTGCTTGTTGGATGATAAATTGCTTGATATAAAGTGATAATATTATATAATAATATTATATACTAATAATATTGGTGATTGGATGATTCCCGCAATATCATTAGCGGATGCCTGCAGTACCATTAGCGGATGATTTCCCTATATACCTCACAATATATATAGTGGATGATCTTCTATACCACGATATCCTACCTCGAAGCGGGATGGGTATTATTATTGTTGACTAACATTTGTTGATGCGGGAAATACAGATTAGAGGGATCCAACTGGATTCCTCATCATTTATTTATTTGTTTTCACATATATTCTGTTATATGAGAGGTTTGATAAATGTGATAGTATATGACCTGTCTGGATGTATATTAACCCTGGTCCTTGATTTTTAATATTTTTGGATGTTAGAAAAATAAATAAATGGATTTTAAAATTTAAATATATAAAAATATTTAAAGGGAATTTTATTTTCATATAGAAATATTATTTAATACCAAATTATAAATTGAATCTAGTAGTAAAGTTTGATTGTAACAAATAAGACGAGAAGGTGATTTTATAAGCAACATTTATAAAGAAGTGAAATAATAATACTCATTATTATTATTAAAAACATCAGAAAATATAATTTTAGTATGAATTTGAAAGATAGACGAGAACTGAGTTTTAAAATCGATGTTGGAAATAAATTTGAATCTTCCAGCTACTAATGGAAATTTTAAATAGGATATATATATATATATAACTCTATAATTAGATGTTATAATAAGATTGAATTGAAATGGAAATTATAAATTCAAGTTGAGAAAGGATGTGTATTAAGAGTTATTATTCATGAGTGAGGTGAATAAGGGTTGAAGCAAATATTTTGCAAATGAGAACTGTTAAAAGGAAATTACAAATGGGGTTATGTGAAACAAATTCTATAGTTAGAAGTTATAATGGGATTGAAACATGAAACTTGATTTGTGAAATCGAGCCTAGTATGGATTTTATTAAAAAATATTATTAACGATTAAGGTGAATAAGGAGGATAAAATAAGTGGTGTGGGGAAAATAGAAATTTATAAAAACAAGTTAGAAAGGGTTTTTGAAATTATAAATTCTTATTGAATAATATAATAAAGATTATATCAAAGAATTTTACACACGATTTATAAATAATAAATATTAGAATTTGCAAATAATAAAAGTGATAATAAAATTGGGACTTGACAAGGCAAGTTGGAATTAAATCGACAAATTTAGTCAAGAATGGATCCAGAATAAAAGTTATTATTCACGGGTGAGGTGAATTGGGGTTGAAGCGCGTATTTTGCAAATGAGAATTTTTGGGGGAAATTAGAAAGGGTTTTTAAATTATTAATAATGATTGAATTGGAGATGAACCAAATTGAAAAATATAATATGGATTATATTAAAGGATTTTATATACGGTTTATAAATAATAAATATTATCAGTAAGAATTTGCAAAAGTTATATACGAACATTTCGAATAGAAGTTAGAATGAAAACGAGGCTTAGTGAAATAAAGCTAGAATGGAGTTTTAAACATATACAATTGTTTGTAAAAATTATTTATGGGTTAAAGACTTGTTAAAACCTAGTTTATAAATGTAAACGGAATTGAGTTGGGTAATGAGAATATATCGTTATAAGAAAAGTATTGTTTCAATTTAAAAATAAATATTTAGCAGATGTTTTGCAAATAAAACCCATAAGGGAATATTTTTTTAAAGGTTGTAGAAATGTTTTGTATATGATATTTATGAGTAAAATATTTGAATTAGAATTTATTTATCTAAAATGACAATTGATATTGGAAATTCTATTCGTTTAGAAATTTAGAAATGAAGTTAATGGGATTAGAAACTGACTGGGGATTAGTTGAGAAGAATGATCTTCTGAGTATCGATCTGATGTTTGTTTTGGCCTTCGGGGTTGATACTTAGGAAATTATTCTTTGTCTAGTTTACACTTAGAGATTAATAATCAAGAGGAGAAGTACGTTCTTAAAGTATTTTAAGATGAACTAGTTTTAATATTCCTATATTAAAATAAGAAATGGATAGAGTATTTCAAAGTGTTGAGAAAACTAAAGAGATTTAATTAACGAGGCTAAATATTGAATAGGCTAATTCTATTTTTCCTTTATGGATGAATGGTTGTTTTAATTTGATTGTTAAATAACCGACTATCAAATATAACCTAAAACGATTGTTGGTACAGAAAGACCGGGATCGAAATTATATTCGAAAATCATTCCGACCAGCAAATACGTAAACGTTGAATATGTACCCGACACTGATCGAGACTGAGTATTGAAGACCATAAAGCTTTTTAAAGCGGAAGAACTACTTAAAATCTCTGGTTTAGCGGCCGGAGATATATTGTGGTTGAAACACCCCACCTCCGTTAAGGTCACTCACAAAGGGAATGCCTTAACTTCGATGGAGCATTTTTAGTACAAGATGCAGAAAAATTACAAGATAGTCAAATAAAGCAGTGAAAAATAATTAACCTTTATTGATTAAAAAAGCTTGTACAAAGATTGTTTTACAACACCAATACTTATTACCAGAAAGCATCTGTCTTGTTTAATATATAAGAAGCGCAAACAAACAATGATATTCCCCAATAAAGCATGAGCCAGCCATAGCAGTAGAAAATGGGGTTCAAAGCAATGCGCCAAAGAATCTTCAAGCTCAGAAAGAGTAACGGCCCCAAAATGAGCTGAGCTTTTCCCTCCCTGACTACCTGGGGGGAAACGGATGAAAAGAGGAGAAAGTAAACTAGGTCAGACACAAAGTCTGGTAAGTCCAGTGATTCTTAGTATTTAAACAAGGAAAAGGGTCATGACATGAATAAACTAAATATAAGACTAAACAATAGTAACAAGATAACATGGGGTAAGCATGGGATATGGCAAGATTAACTGAATGTACCGATAAACTGAATGTACTGATAAACTGAATGCACTGATAAACCGAATGCGCTTCTACTCCTTCTCTGCTTCGCAACTACCTTGTTATACTGATTTCTATATCTCTGCACTACCTACTAGTGTCCAAACTAGTAATCTATGATCATATGATAACGTGATCCCAATCCCTGTATTTGCGGTTGCCTTCAGGTGTACATCTATTCTGGGGATTCCATTTATTACCTAGATCTAATCTAGGGTTTACTATCGAGCACTTCCTAGATTCATCCAGGGTTTACGCTACCCAGGGCTACTGAGGTTTATGCTACCTATTGAACGCTTCTCGGATTCAGCGTTTACGCGACCTAGGTCCAACTAGGGATTATGCTACCTACTTTGTATTAATTTTCCATGTGTCTGTGTCAATCGGCCCTCTCTTGCGTGTCGATACTCTGTGCTGGCCCCACCATAAGGTGTATCAAGCCTTATGATAGCAACCCGACACGATTCAAGATGCACAATGTATAACACTGGTACCCAGTGCCTGCTTTTTCCATTCCGGAGTACGTGCACGCCCGTAAACCGTCGGAACCTACACTGACGTACCCTCTGCTGCTATTTTGGCCGCTTATAATCAGCCCAGTAATCGTGCCCCACCCTGCCTAGCTCAGGGTACCGTGATACATCTATGTGGGTTACTGCAGAAATAGGTCCCCGTTACTAGGGGTTTCCTACCGGTTAAATTTGTGGGCCTATATATACACAATATTACCCACCTACACGTGGTGTACTTAACCCTCCCACCGATTCAAGCATGTGTATTTAATGGTTAAGTTTGTGGGCCTATATGTACTAATATTACCCACCGATCCCGATATGTACTTAACCTTTCCACTGGTTCAAGCATGTTTATTAAATGGTTAAGTTTGTGGGCCTATATTACTAATATTACCCATCAACCCGATATGTACTTAACCCTCCCACTGATTCAAGTTGATATATATTCTTGGTTAAGTGTTATCCATTCATTCAAGTTAACTTAACTTGCCCACACATCATGTTATATATATATAGGTTAAAAAAACTTCGGCTTTCCTATTTTAATGGCAGAAAATACAGTACGTTTTTCTCATCCTCGATCCGAATTTCAATCCTCAAAATCTAATCTTATTCAAACATTTGGTTCAGATCCACAAATTAATCAATCTAATCATACATTTCCGTTATCATCTAATCCTATTTCTTCAAGATCCATTGATTGAAATCTAGAATTTATATATCCAGGATCTGATAGCATTTTTATCCCTAAACAAGTCTTCAATGAATCTGATAAAGTATGGATCCATACTATAGCTCTAGTGCCGATTAGCTTCAAGGTTTCCATCATGAAACTCAAGGATTATATCCAAAAAGTCTGGAGACCTCAGAATGGATTCAATATGCATATCACTCCTCATTATGATTTTGCAGTTCAGTTTGAAGCTATTAAAAATTTCTCTCGAGTATTAGAAGGATCCACCTATTCAAGAAAACAGAGTGATGTTATACAGATCTGGGTAAGATTACATGGACTTCCAATGGAATTATGGACAAAAAATGCTATACAAAGAGTTGCTAGTTACATTTCAAAACCAGTTCTATTGATTCAAATACTGCTGAAAGGAAATTCACTAAATATGCTAGGGTTTTAATATCCATTGACACTCAAACTGAGATGAAAACTATTGTTCCTATATCATTACATACTAGACAAAAAGTGGAAATTACTGTAGAATATGAGTTTGTACCAGATAAATGCCTGAAGTGCAAATTATTTGGGCATGATGATGAGGAACATAATGCCACTCTTGATCCCTCTTGGAAGCAAAATGATGTAGAAGAAGAATCTACAGTTGAATATGAAATAAATCCTCTGTCAGAACAAGAAAAAGCTAATGAATCTTCTGAAAAACAAGGGGATGATTTAGATTTTCTTAATTCTAAATTACCTGAAGATATAATCCCTGATGTGTTGAACAATGTGGCTAATGTAATGGAGAAAAATGCTCATCCTAAAGAACCCGATAAAGGAAAACAGGTTGATGTCTCTAATCTTGTAGATAAGAATAAAAATTATATGCAAAGCACAAAATCTTCTACATCAAATTCACTGCTTCAAAATACTCCTGCTAAAAGATTTACAAGGAGTTCTTCTACCATTAAATGACTATCTTATCATGGAATGTAAGGGGAATGAACACTCTTTATCGTATGAAAGAAGTGATCAAACTCCTTAAACAAGCTAAGCCAACTATTGTTGGTTTAGTTGAAAATAAGTTGTCTCTATCTAATCTGAAACTTTTTTTAGCTTTACTTCCTAGTTCATGGAAATATTTGAATAATAATTCAGATTCTGTTAATGGTCGAATCCTTATGGTTTGGGATTCAAATGTTTGGGATATTGTGTCTTTAGCATTATCTTTTCAACATATTACTATATCTGCTACAAATAAAGGAGGTTTCTCAATGATTTTTTCTTTGATTTATGCAAGCAACATTTTCACTGAAAGAATGGATTTATGGCAATTAATCATCAATGATTCTTGTAATAACACGGAAAATACGAGCCAATTTAAAATTTTTAAATTGGTTGTTTCAAAGGAATTTGAACAATTGAAATAGAATATTTCAATAAAATAGTGAATTAGGAATAGTGAGTCAGTTTGAAAATTTGAATTCAAACTTTGACCGACTATGCAGGGTGGAAAATATAACGGATTTTAGCGAAACCAAAAATATTTAAATCTGTTAGTCAATACCTTTCCAACGAATCTGAAAAATCGAAGTTTCATAACGGGAATTAAAAGTTACGGCCGAATGAATTTTCAGAAGAGTCGGTATATAGAATATATAGCCCTGGAAAATTGATATTTTGCATACGACCTCGGAATTCGACGAAACCACTTTTGTTGGGTCCGGGATGTCAAACTATTGCTAGGTTTCAAATTTCATAATTTTTGAAGCTAGTATGTGAGCGTGGCAAAAGAAAATGTGTTTGGTCGATTTTTGTTAAATTGGATCGACCGGAAAATGGCCATTTTTCAAACGACCTCAGAATTCGATGAAACTAGTTTTGTTGGGACCGTAGCGTCAAAACATAGCTAGATTTATTTTTCTGGAATTTTTCGAATCAATTTGTGGCCCTGGCAAATTGAAATGTGCGTTCAGAGACAAAAATTAAATGTTTTATACTTTAATTTGAAAAATAACTGACTGTAACAATCGAATTGGCCTACGAAACATATCCCATTGTGTCCGGAATGGGGGTATTTAGCTAGGGGCGACAGTCGTTGGGTTTAAAAAGGAGTTCGTTTGAGAAAACACTATTTAAAAATTTAATATAATCCTCGGCCAATCAGAATTTTCCTTTCATAAATTTTTTTTTTTTTTTTTAAAAAAGAAAACCCCCCGATCAACAGCGAAACCGCTCCCTACCTTCTCCCCCAAGTCGCCGCCACAGGCGATTTCCGCCTGCGCCACCCCCCTACCTCGACGCGCCTCCTCCTCCTCTTCAAATCCGACCCCACCGCCGCCACCACAGTCGCCTCCTCCGCCCGTATCGAAGCCAGGAAGTCGAGCACTTACCGCCGCCGCCCTGAACGCCACCGACCACCGAACGCCACCAAACCACCACCGACTTGAAGCCCTCTCTTCCCTCTTCCACGTCCAACTCCCCGATCGTTCCCACGTGCCACTGATTTCGCGAAAACTGTAAACCTAGTTTTGAAGCTTCGTGAAAGTGAGTTTTTCTTTGATCTTTACACTTTGAAAAATCATATCTTTTTGGTGTGTTGACGAAATTCGATGAAACAGGAAACATCGAGACCGCAAGGAAGCTCTCTACCCAATAGAAGAAGCCGCGGATTTTTCTGACATCGTATCGATTTTTAGCGCTCAGAAAACCAAGGTGAAAAATCTAAATTAACGTGAAATTGAATGGAAAATGTCGTGTATAATTTATATAAGCGAAATATAAATTACATACGTGTTGTATACCTCATGTACATACGTAGTGTAAGCTATATAAGCGAAGTATGAATTTTTACATGCATAGAATAAGTGATATATGTGTTGAAATGCTAGTGAAATATAGCAAATATATATTATATTATATATATATACTCCCCTCGTCCACAAACCATGGACGATATTTATTGTGGTGAATTGGTGTGAAATATTGGATGAAAAATACGAATGGTTGAATAATTGGTCGTGGTTGATATTGTTTGGTTGTGGTTGAAAAATACCCATTGGTGATTGAAATGAATTGGAAATATTTGTGGAAATAAAAATAAACATGCCGCCTGCGTGCGAATTAGATGCATGAATCCCCATTGTCAAAAACCGCGAGGTTTTAAGGTAGAGCGAGGAGCCGTACTAGGGACGGTGCCGGTTTTAACTACCCTGCCGTTATGCTGCCGAAATTTTGAATAATCTTTGTGTGTTAGAATTATTTTCATATGTTGAAATTATTTTCTTGCGTTGAAATTAAAGTCATATATTGAAACTATATCCATGTGTGGAAATATTCATGTGTTGAAAAGTGTTGTGTGAAAATTAAACTCATTTGTGAATGAGTGAAGTGTTTAAACAATAAAAATCACATTTTTATATGTATATGAAGTATGAAAAATATTCGCCTTATATAAATAATTTCAACAATAAAAATCCCATCTTTCTAATATGAACAACATAAATAAAATGTCCATGTGTGGAGATGCTCATTTGTTGAGAAGTGTGAGTAGTGGAAAAGTTCATGTGTTGAATAAAAAGATCGAACGATAAAAATTACATTTTTTTTGAAACTATGAAGTGCAGAAACATCTATTTGTCGAATAAATATCATTTTTATCATATGTGTGATATGCTAAAGATATGCGGATGTTGAAATAAATATTTGTGATAGAAATATTATTTTTAACATGCATAGGAACTAGATAAAATAGTCATGTGTTGAAATCTATTTTAGTTCGCCGAAATTATCATCTTTGAAATGTGAAGTGTTAAAAATAGCCACTTGTTCAAATAAACGTGCATGAGTTGAAATATACATTAACTAGCTAATGATATGATTTTAGCCTATGCATGCAACATTAGAATGAATGGTGTTTTTAAACCAAAGCAAATCAAATATGAAATTGAATGGAAATTGATAAATGTTAGAAATTGTATATATGTACATGCATATCTATTGAACAGGTTAAAGCAAAAGGGGCTAGAGAAGAGAAATAAAATTTTGTGCCCGACAAATAGGTACACATTTACCGCTTTGTTTGGGTGATGATTTTATGAGCCTGTAGGCTAGCCGCTTGGCTTTTTCTTTTTCTTTTTGATATGAGACGCCCGTGTGGCTATTTGGGAATTTTCCCAGACCCTCCCGTACAAAGGAGGTTATGGCGAAATTTTCCAAAATTTAAAGGCGTTAGTGAAATAATTGAAGTGGAAACGATATAGGAATTTTTGAATGAACTATATTTATATAAATATATAAATATAAATAGAATTAAAACGAAACGTGGCCGTGCAGTTCATGTTTTGAAGCCGTGATTTCAAACGACTAGTGCGGGAAATCCGACCATTGGATTTTCCCGAAACCGCAACCGTTGGGTTCGCGTTGGAAATATCTTTCCAACGGCACCAACTTTGTGAAGATCCGACGGTTGGATTGTCTGGAATGTTTAATTCAAAACTGAAGAAAAACAGCGCCAGAAACGATTATATTTATATATATAAATATAAATATAATTAAATTAAATCGAATAACGACGCTACAGTTCGTAAATTGAAATCGTAACTTCAAATGGTTAGTGTGGAAGATCCGACCGTCGGATTTTCCCAAAACTGAAACCGTTGGATTCGTTTTGAAATGACCTTCCTAACGATGTAAAATTTGTGAAGATCCAACGGTTAGATTTTCATATATGTGTAAAACAAAATTAATGAAAAGCAGTGCCAGTGCATCGACACGACCTGAAACGTCGTTTAATTAAATATGGCCGTTTTAAATTAAATAAAAATGGCGATATATCGTTATAAAGTACTATAGACGATATAGAGTGAAAATAAACCAATTTTGTTGTGTTTGCTTGATATGTGATGGTTGAATGTATTTGACATGAAAATTATAACTAAATAACTGAAACATGAATGTTGAATAGTCCAACCATGTGATTAATTGATTTGAAAATCTAAATATACGTGGGTTATTTGAAAAGGCCGAGTTTATCTCATTTCAAATAATCGATCGACGTTGAGAAGTCGAAGAGTCGAAGACGACTGAAGACCGACGATCTCCACATTGGATGGATGGGCGCAACTGATGCTCGTGATTGGAGTAGCTACCATGAAGGAATTGAAGTAGTAGCCGTCCACACATACTGTTGATTGTACGGATATGCGAGGAATTGGTGCCTCCGGTTTCGTTCAGACCCAGAACGGACTTGTAAATGGACTGTGTGTCTGACATTGGATTTTGTTCTGTGTTGATTGATCTCTGTTAAATATATATCTGTTTGGCGACGGAGAATTTATTCTCTTGCCTAACGCCCTTCTCTGAGACGTACGAGCTCAGAGGTTATGTATTGACAGAAATCAGTCGCATGGAGTGGATTGCCTGTGTGGCACGCCTAAGTGGCATATGTTCAAGGCTTCTGTTGCAAAGCAAAGTCTTGTGGTTGATGATCAAAGCATGGTCTGTGTAACGTAGCTTTGTGTATAACGTGAATTCGCGAGCCTCACACCCCGGTATGAGTCAAAAACGGGAGAAGGACCCAAGGAGTGCACGACGTTTCTTTCTAGCTATGGTGGTGTCAGCGACCTCCCAGCCCTGACATTTATATCTACTTTTCACCTGTGTGGTTGTTGGAATACGAGGCGCCTCGATTATAGGTCTGTAAGGACCGAGAAACGTGTGTTCAGGAATAACTAATCCTCAAAAGTAAGAGAGGACCGGCCTTAGAGGATCCAGGGGATTGCTGTGTGCGGTCTCGAGGCATTTGCTAGAGTGTCTCGAACGGAGAGGAGCTTGCCCCTTGCCTCGACTCATGAAGGAATCCAATTTCCAATACGAAATATGCGGACGTGATTGTATTACTAGTATGGCGACATAGTGGTATGGGTCATTTATGCCGCCTATGATTGATATTTATGATTGAAATCGCTTTTGAAACATATATGCACTAGTAATAATATCAAATACCTTTGTTTTATTCGTATGAAGTATTTTTGGCCATTATAAGGGAAAACTCTATCCTCCGGCTTGCGTTGCATTGTGTGATGGGACCTGAGTCTTATAATGGCTTCATTTTATAAAAAGCATTGCGATGATTTAATCATTTACTTTATTTCATGCACTAGCACTCATTGGAGTAAACCCGTTCCGCGAACGTGGCGTGGTTCTTTGATTAGCCTCATTATTGTAATTAATAAGTTGAGTAGATTTCTCATACCAGTCCCATGACTGACTCGTAGTTTGTTTCACCTTGCAAACTCGGGTGCCCTCATTTTCACACGGGCAGCCTAGTTACAGGTTTCTGACGCACCTTTTGGCTCATGGCGAGGCTTGACTACACTGTGCTGACTTGGATTTTCTCCGCCATTATTGTATCTATATTATGATTCCACCATTGGCGATGTAGACTGATATTCCTTTTGTGTACTCTTTATGTATGATTCCGCCTCAGGTGATGGTGACTGATTATGTATCATTATGCACTAAGTTGTATCCTGTACTGTGCTTCTCTGATGTGATGATATCTATATGATTCCGCTGTCATATATGTGTAAATTATTCTATTTTCTGTTTATGCTATTATCTGTGATCTGCTAATGATGATTAATGTGTTATATTCCAATGATTATCCTTAACACCGTGTCATGGGGTTTTGGGATCGTCACTGCTGGTATCAGAGCTTTGGTTAACCTTAGTTCTGGAGTCTAACACATTAAACACTTCATCAAAATAGAATTAGTAGTATTCTAAGGCGAGTCGCTCATTAGAGATAGGACTAGTAAGGTCCTAGAATGAGCTGAGCAGAATAGCAAAAACAATTGATCAGTCCATCGTTATCTTTCCGTAAATTTTCTGCTTAACTATGCAATAGACTATCATTTCTGTTAGCTGACTTTTTTCGTTGCTTATACAGAATTTGAAAAATGGCTACCAGAGCAGCCGCCGCTAGAGGAGGCCGTGCCGGCCGAGGCCGAGGAAGGGGAGAAATCCCAGCTCAAGAAGGACCTTTGATACAACCTCCGGCAGCTCAATACTTCGAGCTTGACCATGTAGCTAAGAGATATAAGAACTTAGGAGGCAAGACCTTCTCGGGAACTGGCACCGTAATAGAGGTCCTTGCATGGCTCAAAACATGTGAGAAAATTCTTGAAGGCCTAAGGCTAGGAGACGAAGACAAAGCTATTATGGGCGCCTGGCTTATGCAGGAACAAGCTGAATTATGGTGGGAATCTCTTACCGCCGGGAATAGAGAAGCTGGAAGAACATGGGATGGATTCAAAGAACTATTCAAGGAGAAATATGTCCCAGAACAAGCTCTAGAAAGAATGCACGATGACTTCGCCAATCTCCAGCAAGGGGATCTTTCCGTGCAAGATTATCTGAACAAATTTACAATGTTGTCGCCCTATGCTCCAGAGCTCGTTGCTACCGCAAAATCCAAAAATAGGAGGTTTATCCTTGGACTAAGACGACAATATCATGATAGAGCCATGGCCCATGTCAAGCTGGAATTCAACGAGCTGGTGGAAATGACATGCAACTATGAAGACCTTGATCAAAGGCATCTGGATCAGGATCGCGCTAGAAGCCAAGCTGGAAACAAGCGCAAGCCTGCTGTAAATCAGGGCGAGTCAAGCCAAGCAGCATCTTCAAAGCCTCAGACTGGCAAGCCGCCAAGAGGAAATTGCTTTAACTGTGGTAAGCCGGGGCACTACTCAAACGTCTGCACAGCTCCGAAGAGGCAGAAAACGAATTCTTAAGGCTTGAGCCAAGGCTCTCAGAACCCTCGCTCGTGCTTCAATTGTCGCAAGACCGATCATCTGGTCAAAGACTGTCCTTTGCTGAAGAAAGCTACAGTAGCTCACGTCTATGACGGGTCTAGCCCGCCAGCTGCTTCTGATGGAGCAGGTAAACCTGATGTTTTGGGAGGTACCCTTACAATTAAAAATATTCCTGTTTCTGTATTGTTTGACACAGGTGCATCGCGTAGTTTTATTGCTAGACACACAATGCACAAATTAAAGTTAAAACAGCGAAAGCTCAAAGAATCGGTTGAAGTTCATAACCCGATAGGGGGTCCTGTTACTCTCAATTCCTTTTGTAAAGTGCCAATCTCTTATTCTTTCTACAAGTTTCCTTTCAATTTAGTCGTTATGGATTTTCCCGAATTCGATATCATTCTAGGGCTAGATTGGTTAACGAAGTATGAAGCCGAAGTGAAGTGTGCGGAAAGAATCGTTAAAATCCGAACGGAGCTTGGACATATATATGTACCCTGTCATGGTTCGAATCCAAATAGAGAAGAATTTTGGTCAGCATTAGAACTTATCCCCACTTCCGTGGAAAAGATTCTGATTGTTAGCAACTATGCGGATGTGTTTGAAGAAGTTGAAAACTTACCTCCGCAAAGAGAAATAGAATTCCGAATCGATCTAATTCCTAATGCCAGACCAGTGGTGCATCCAATTCGCAGAATGACTCCGAAAGAAAAAGAAGAATTAGGCGATCAAACTCGTCAACTGTTGTGGAAAGGTCTAATCAGACCGAGTTTTTCTAATTGGGGTGCAGCTGTTGTGTTTGTCCCAAAGTCAGACGGTACTCTTCGATTATGTGTTGATTACCGAGACCTCAACAAACAAACGCTTAAAAATAAATATCCATTACCCCGCATTGATGATTTGCTAGACCAATTGAATGGGGCGAAAGTATTTTCCCGAATGGACCTAGCTACAGGTTTTCATCAATTGAGAATAGCAGAAGAGTGTGTTCCTTTGACAGCTTTCAGGGGTCCAGACATATTTTATGAATGGTTAGTAATGTCGTTTGGCCTATGCAACGCTCCAGCATACTTTGTCGATCTAATGAATAGAGTGTTCAGGGGAGTTCTGAATAAATTTGTCCTCGTATTTATCGATGATATTTTAATCTACCCCAAATCAAAACCCGAGCATGAAAAACACTTAGAACAAGTATTGGAGATTCTAAGGAAGAATGTCTTCAAAGCCAAATTCTCTAAATGTGTCTTCTGGCAAGAAGAAGTCAAATTTCTTGGCCATGTCGTGTCAGAGAAAGGAATTTCTGTTGACCCAAGCAAAATAACAGCGATTCAGGACTGGAAACAACCCACCACTCCCACGGAAGTTAGAAGTTTCATGGGGTTGGCTAGTTATTATCGAAAGTTCGTTAAGGATTTTTCGAAGATATCCGGTCCGTTAACGAAGCTCACAAAGAAACACGAGAAGTTTAAGTGGACTTCCGACTGTGAAGAAGCTTTCCAGGAATTGAAATCGAAGCTGACCACCGCTCCAGTGTTAACTATTATTGATGGCAATCAGGATTTAACGGTTTGGACAGATGCTTCTATTAGAGGTCTTGGTGCAGTGTTAATGCAGAGAGGCCAAGTAGTCGCTTATGCAAGCCGCCAACTGAAACCGCATGAGAAGAATTATGTGACTCATGATCTTGAGCTGCTAGCCATCGTTTTTGCATTGAAAATCTGGAGGCATTATTTATTGGGCGAGAAATTTATACTGTACATGGATCATCAATCATTGAAGTATTTATATACCCAGAAAGATCTGAATCTGAGACAACAGCGTTGGCTAGAATTTCTTGCAGCGTATGATCTTGATATCCTGTATACGCCGGGGAAGGCTAACGTTGTGGCGGATGCACTTAGTAGAAAAACCGCAATCATTGCCAATCTTATAATTACACCTGGATTGATTGATAGGATATCTGTTCTTCAGAAAAGTGACAATTTTGTGACAGAGATGGTAAAAAGGATTCAAAGGGGCGAAGGCTCCAGTTTCCTAGTGGATAGTGAGGGAGTTCTGAGGCTGAATAGAAGAATATGTGTTCCCGACATTCCCGAGCTTAAAAGAGAAGTGCTGGATGAATGCCATAAATCCAAATTTTGCATCCACTCAGGTGTGAGTAAAATGTACAACGATATCAAACGCACTTTCTGGTGGAAGGAAATGAAAAGAGATATTTCTTTGTATGTTAGCAGATGCCCTACTTGTCAATTGGTCAAGAGTGACCAACAGAAGCTAGCTGGACCGTTGCAACCGTTGGAAGTCCCAGGCTGGAAATGGGAACAGATTTCCATGGATTTCATAGATGGTTTGCCGCGAACCAAGAAAGGTAATGACAACATTTGGGTAATCGTAGATCGCTTCACGAAGACTGCCCATTTTATACCTGTCAGATCCAATAGAACCGCTCAAAGTCTAGCACAGATATATTTCAGAGAAATTGTTAAGCTGCATGGAATTCCCATCGGCATAGTCAGTGATAGAGATCCCCTATTTACTAGCAAGTTCTGGGAGGCTTTCCAGACAGAATTGGGAACAAAATTGAATATGAGCACTGCTTATCACCCACAAACAGATGGCCAAACTGAAAGGGTGAATAGAATTCTAGAAGATTTATTGTGGGCTTGTATAATCGATTTTGGTGGGTCATGGGAAGATCATTTGCATTTGGCAGAATTCTCATATAACAATAGCTATCAAGAAAGTTTGAGAATGTCACCATTTGAAGCATTATATGGCAGACCCTGCAGATCTCCAGCATGTTGGGTAGAACCTGGCAACAGACTTGTACTAGGACCCGATATGATTAGAGAAGCATCTGATAAAGTGGACTTCATCAAGAAGCGATTGAAAACCGCCCAAAGCCGACAGAAAAGTTATGCAGACTCTAGAAGGAGAGATTTGACATTTGCTGTTGGTGATCATGTTTATTTAAAGGTTTCTCCGATGAGAGGAGTAATCAGATTTGGAAAGACTGGGAAGTTGGCTCCGAGATTTATTGGTCCCTTTCCTATACTTGAGCAAATTGGAACTCTTGCTTATAGGGTTCAATTACCAGATTGGTTGCCTGGAGTGCACAATGTATTTCACGTATCTAAACTTAGGAGACATGTGCATGATTCGGATCTTGTTGTATAAGAAGCAGCGCAACGGGATGTGGAGATAACTCCAGAATTAGCACTCAGAAGAGAGCCATTAAAGATTGTTGGCAAAGAAACTAGAGAACTCAGAAGCAAAAAGGTTCATTTAGTTAAAGTGCAGTGGAGCAGTGATCCTAGAGACTGTACTTGGGAAACTGAGGAAAGCATTAAGCAAGCTTACCCCAAATGCAGAGTGGATATCTCTGACTAACTCCGGTGCAAGGTACCTTTACAATACTTCGCATTTACATTTTATTTCCTACTTTACTGTTGTTTCCTTTTCGAGGACGAAAAGTTTTAAGTAGGGGAGATTATAATAACCCGGAAAATACGAGCCAATTTAAAATTTTTAAATTGGTTGTTTCAAAGGAATTTGAACAATTGAAATAGAATATTTCAATAAAATAGTGAATTAGGAATAGTGAGTCAGTTTGAAAATTTGAATCCAAACTTTGACCGACTATGCAGGGTGGAAAATATAACGGATTTTAGCGAAACCAAAAATATTTAAATCTGTTAGTCAATACCTTTCTAACGAATCTAAAAAATCGAAGTTTCATAACGGGAATTAAAAGTTATGGCCGAATGAATTTTCAGAAGAGTTGGTATATAGAATATATAGCCCTGGAAAATTGATATTTTGCATACGACCTCGGAATTCGACGAAACCACTTTTGTTGGATCCGGGATGTCAAACTATTGCTAGGTTTCAAATTTCATAATTTTTGAAGCTAGTATGTGAGCGTGGAAAAAAAAATTGTGTTTGGTCGATTTCTGTTAAATTGGATCGACCAGAAAATGGCCATTTTTCAAACGACCTCAGAATTCGACGAAACTAGTTTTGTTGGGACCGTAGCGTCAAAACATAGCTAGATTTATTTTTTTGGAATTTTTCGAATCAGTTTGTGGCCCTGGCAAATTGAAATGTGCGTTCAGAGATAAAAATTAAATGTTTTATACTTTAATTTGAAAAATAACTGACTGTAACAGTCGAATTGGCCTACGAAACATATCCCATTTGTCTGGAATGGGGGTATTTAGCTAGGGGCGACAGTCGTTGGGTTTAAAAAGGAGTTCGTTTGAGAAAACACTATTTAAAAATTTAATATAATCCTCGCCCAATCAGAATTTTCCTTTCATAAATTTTTTTTTTTAAAAAAAAAGAAAACCGCCCCGATCAACGGCGAAACCGCTCCCTACCTTCTCCCCCAAGTCGCCGCCACAGACGATTTCCGCCTGCGCCAACCCCCTACCTCGACCCGCCTCCTCCTCCTCTTCAAATCCGACCCCACCGCCGCCGCCACAGTCGCCTCCTCCGCCCGTATCGAAGCCAGGAAGTCGAGCACTTCCCGCCGCCGCCCTGAACGCCACCGACCACCGAACGCCACCAAACCACCACCGACTTGAAGCCCTCTCTTCCCTCTTCCACGTCCAACTCCCCGATCGTCCCTACGTGCCACTGATTTCGCGAAAACTGTAAACCTAGTTTTGAAGCTTCGTGAAAGTGAGTTTTTCTTTGATCTTTACACTTTGAAAAATCATATCTTTTTGGTGTGTTGACGAAATTCGATGAAACAGGAAACATCGAGACAACAAGGAAGCTCTCTACCCAATAGAAGAAGCCGCGGATTTTTCTGACATCGTATCGATTTTTAGCGCTCAGAAAACCAAGGTGAGAAATCTAAATTAACGTGAAATTGAATGGAAAATGTCGTGTATAATTTATATAAGCGAAATATAAATTACATACGTGTTGTATACCTCATGTACATACGTAGTGTAAGCTATATAAGCGAAGTATGAATTTTTACATGCATAGAATAAGTGATATATGTGTTGAAATGCTAGTGAAATATAGCAAATATATATTATATTATATATATATATACTCCCCTCGTCCACAAACCATGGACGATATTTATTGTGGTGAATTGGTGTGAAATATTGGATGAAAAATACGAATGGTTGAATAATTGGTCGTGGTTGATATTGTTTGGTTGTGGTTGAAAAATACCCATTGGTGATTGAAATGAATTGGAAATATTTGTGGAAATAAAAATAAACATGCCGCATGCGTGCGAATTAGATGCATGAATCCCCATTGTCAAAAACCGCGAGGTTTTAAGGTAGAGCGAGGAGCCGTACTAGGGACGGTGCCGGTTTTAACTACCCTGCCGTTATGCTGCCGAAATTTTGAATAATCTTTGTGTGTTAGAATTATTTTCATATGTTGAAATTATTTTCTTACGTTGAAATTAAAGTCATATATTGAAACTATATCCATGTGTGGAAATATTCATGTGTTGAAAAGTGTTGTGTGAAAATTAAATTCATTTCTGAATGAGTGAAGTGTTTAAACAATAAAAATCACATTTTTATATGTATATGAAGTATGAAAAATATTCGCCTTATATAAATAATTTCAACAATAAAAATCCCATCTTTCTAATATGAACAACATAAATAAAATGTCCATGTGTGGAGATGCTCATTTGTTGAGAAGTGTGAGTAGTGGAAAAGTTCATGTGTTGAATAAAAAGTTCGAACGATAAAAATTACATTTTTATTGAAACTATGAAGTGCAGAAACATCTATTTGTCGAATAAATATCATTTTTATCATATGTGTGATATGCTAAAGATATGCGGACGTTGAAATAAATATTTGTGATAGAAATATTATTTTTAACATGCATAGGAACTAAATAAAATAGTCATGTGTTGAAATCTATTTTAGTTCGCCGAAATTATCATCTTTGAAATGTGAAGTGTTAAAAATAGCCACTTGTTCAAATAAACGTGCATGAGTTGAAATATACATTAACTAGCTAATGATATGATTTTAGCCTATGCATGCAACATTAGAATGAATGGTGTTTTTAAACCAAAGCAAATCAAATATGAAATTGAATGGAAATTGATAAATGTTAGAAATTGTATATATGTACATGCATATCTATTGAACAGGTTAAAGCAAAAGGGGCTAGAGAAGAGAAATAAAATTTTGTGCCCGACAAATAGGTACACATTTACCGCTTTGTTTGGGTGATGATTTTATGAGCTTGTAGGCTAGCCGCTTGGCTTTTTCTTTTTCTTTTTGATATGAGACGCCCGTGTGGCTATTTGGGAATTTTCCCAGACCCTCCCGTACAAAGGAGGTTATGGCGAAATTTTCCAAAATTTAAAGGCGTTAGTGAAATAATTGAAGTGGAAACGATATAGGAATTTTTGAATGAACTATATTTATATAAATATATAAATATAAATAGAATTAAAATGAAACGTGGCCGTGCAGTTCATGTTTTGAAGCCGTGATTTCAAACGACTAGTGCGGGAAATCCGACCATTGGATTTTCCCGAAACCGCAACCGTTGGGTTCGCGTTGGAAATATCTTTCCAACGGCACCAACTTTGTGAAGATCCGACGGTTGGATTGTCTGGAATGTTTAATTCAAAACTGAAGAAAAACAACGCCAGAAACGATTATATTTATATATATAAATATAAATATAATTAAATTAAATCGAATAACGACGCTACAGTTCGTAAATTGAAATCGTAACTTCAAATGGTTAGTGTGGAAGATCCAACCGTCGGATTTTCCCAAAACTGAAACCGTTGGATTCGTTTTGAAATGACCTTCCTAACGATGTAAAATTTGTGAAGATCCAACGGTTAGATTTTCATATATGTGTAAAACAAAATTAATGAAAAGCAGTGCCAGTGCATCGACACGACCTGAAACGTCGTTTAATTAAATATGGCCGTTTTAAATTAAATAAAAATGGCGATATATCGTTATAAAGTACTATAGACGATATAGAGTGAAAATAAACCAATTTTGTTGTGTTTGCTTGATATGTGATGGTTGAATGTATTTGACATGAAAATTATAACTAAATAACTGAAACGTGAATGTTGAATAGTCCAACCATGTGATTAATTGATTTGAAAATCTAAATATACGTGGGTTATTTGAAAAGGCCAAGTTTATCTCATTTCAAATAATCGATCGACGTTGAGAAGTCGAAGAGTCGAAGACGACTGAAGACCGACGATCTCCACATTGGATGGATGGGCGCAACTGATGCTCGTGATTGGAGTAGCTACCATGAAGGAATTGAAGTAGTAGCCGTCCACACATACTGTTGATTGTACGGATATGCGAGGAATTGGTGCCTCCGGTTTCGTTCAGACCCAGAACGGACTTGTAAATGGACTGTGTGTCTGACATTGGATTTTGTTCTGTGTTGATTGATCTCTGTTAAATATATATCTGTTTGGCGGCGGAGAATTTATTCTCTTGCCTAACGCCCTTCTCTGAGACGTACGAGCTCAGAGGTTATGTATTGACAGAAATCAGTCGCATGGAGTGGATTGCCTGTGTGGCACGCCTAAGTGGCATATGATCAAGGCTTCTGTTGCAAAGCAAAGTCTTGTGGTTGATGATCAAATCATGGTCTGTGTGACGTAGCTTTGTGTATAACGTGAATTCGCGAGCCTCACACCTCGGTATGAGTCAAAAACGGGAGAAGAACCCAAGGAGTGCACGACGTTTCTTTCTAGCTATGGTGGTGTCAGCGACCTCCCAGCCCTGACATTTATATCTACTTTTCACCTGTGTGGTTGTTGGAATACGAGGCGCCTCGATTATAGGTCTGTAAGGACCGGGAAACGTGTGTTCAGGAATAACTAATCCTCAAAAGTAAGAGAGGACCGGCCTTGGAGGATCCAGGGGATTGCTGTGTGCGGTCCCGAGGCATTTGCTAGAGTGTCTCGAACGGAGAGGAGCTTGCCCCTTGCCTCGACTCATGAAGGAATCCAATTTCCAATACGAAATATGCGGACGTGATTGTATTACTATTATGGCGACATAGTGGTATGGGTCATTTATGCCGTCTATGATTGATATTTATGATTGAAATCGCTTTTGAAACTTATATGCACTAGTAATAATATCAAATACCTTTTTTTTATTCGTATGAAGCATTTTTGGCCATTATAAGGGAAAACTCTATCCTCCGGCTTGCGTTGCATTGTGTGATGGGACCTGAGTCTTATAATGGCTTCATTTTATTAAAAGCATTGCTATGATTTAATCATTTACTTTATTTCATGCACTAGCACTCATTGGAGTAAACCCGTTCCGCGAAAGTGGCGTGGTCCTTTGATTTGCCTCATTATTGTTATTAATAAGTTGAGTAGATTTCTCATACCAGTCCCATGACTGACTCGTAGTTTGTTTCACCTTGCAAACTCGGGTGCCCTCATTTTCACACGGGCAACCTAGTTACAGGTTTCTGACGCACCTTTTGGCTCATGGCGAGGCTTGACTACACTGTGCTGACTTGGATTTTCTCCGCCATTATTGTATCTATATTATGATTCCGCCATTGGCGATGTAGACTGATATTCCTTTTCTGTACTCTTTGTGTATGATTCCGCCTCAGGCGATGGTGACTGATTATGTATCATTATGCACTAAGTTGTATCCTGTACTGTGCTTCTCTGATGTGATGATATCTATATGATTTCGCTGTCATATATGTGTAAATTATTCTATTTTCTGTTTATGCTATTATCTGTGATCTACTAATGATGATTAATGTGTTATATTCCAATGATTATCCTTAACACCGTGTCACGGGGTTTTGGGATCGTCACAATTCTGGATTAGTAAACACTGCATCGATTCTCTCGGGAGATTTTAATAACGCCTTATCTCCTATGGATAAAAAGGGGTTCGTTCAATTCCTTATCAATATATAAGAGAATTCCAGAAATTCATTTTGCAAGCTTCTCTATCAGAATTAAAGCCTCTTGGTTTTCTTTTCACATAGCGTAGAAGTGGAATTGCAAGTCATGTTGACAAAGTTTTAGTCAATAATTTTTGTTTGCAAAATTTTCTTAATATAAAGGCTTTGTCTCTGTCTCAACACTCTAGTGATCACAATCCTATATTATTGGACCTTATTCCTACTCCTATAATTAAAGGATTTCCTTTTAGATTTAAGAATGAGTGGCCAACCTTTCCTGGATACATGAATGCAGTTGAAAAAGGTTTTAATGTATCTACTTGGGGTTTTCAAAGCTATAAATTCATGTATAATCTTAAGAGATGTAAAGCAGAATTGGAAGAGTGGAATAAAATTAGAGACAAAAATAATGCAAACCTGAGTGCAGCAGAACAACATATGAATAATCTAGAACAAGCTGCTGATTTGGATCCAGAAGACATTGCTATATATGATGATTATCTCCTTGCCAAACTAGAGTATCAAAATCTGCAGAAAATTTATTTTCAAGGTTTTAAACAACAGGCAAAGGTTTCATGGCTACATCAAGGTGATACTAATTCAAAATTCTTCTATTCTTGTATGTCAAATAGGATATATTTCAATCATATTATAGCTCTTATTGATCAAGATGGGAATTTAATGTTTAAAGCTGAGGAGATTGAAAAGGAAGCCATACAATATTTTTCAGAATTATATAATGGGCCTTCTAATGTTCCTGCATTCGATTTTCAGCCAATCGGTACTATTAATACTCAAGGTCAAGATTTTCTTTTACCTGAAATATCCTTAACAGAAATCAGAGAGGCTCTGTTCTCAATTCAGGATGATACTAGTCCTGGTCCAGATGGGATAAACTCAAATTTTATGAAATTGCATTGGGATTTGTTAAAGCAAGATTTACTTGAAGCTATTCAAGATATTTTTAAATCTGGAAAACTGCCTAAGTCTATCAATCATACATTCATAACTCTGATTCCAAAAAAGGATAGACCTACAGAGATATCTCATTATAGGCCTATTTCCTGTTGTAATTTGTATTACAAAATATTTGCAAAAGTCCTATGTAATAGACTGAAACCATTATTGCCTCATTTAGTCTCAGAAAATCAGAGGGCTTTTGTTATGGATAGATACATTGGTGATAATATATTACTAGCACATGAGTTGCTGAGGGATTTTAAGAAAAAAGGAATGGCAAAAATGTGTGTCAAGGTGGACCTGCAAAAGGCTTATGACAGCATAAATAGGAAATTCATTTGCAAGTCATGTCTTTAATGATTTTTCCTAATCATTTTATTAGCTTGATTTATGAATGTATGTCAACAGCTACCTTCTCTATCTTAATTCAAGGAATTCCAAAAGGGTTTATTACATCAACTAGAGGGATCAGACAAGGAGATCCTCTATCTCCCTATCCTTTTGCTTTAGCAATGCAGTTTTTCACTTATCAAATGGATGAGGTAGTTTCAAATAAATCTTTTCAGACAAGCAGTTTAGTGCAGCCAATTATTTCCCATCTTCTTTATGCAGATGATTTAATGATTTTTGGGAAGAGTTCAAGGCAAAATGCAATTACTTTGACTCATATATTTCAGAAATTGAGAACTTGTGCAGGATTAAAAGTGAATGAAGACAAAAAAAAAGTGTTTTTCAGTAGTTCAGTGGTAAATGATCAAGAAATATTGGATATTCTAGGTTTTGATAGGGGTGTTTTACCTATCAAGTATTTGGATGTTCCACTATCATCTAACTATTTGCATTATTCTGAGTGCAATGCTTTGATTCAAAGAATTCAGGGAAAAATTCAAGGTTGGGAGAATAAAATGTTATCTTATGCTGGTAGAGCTGAACTGATTAATGGAGTGCTGACTCCAATTATTCTTTACTGGCTATTCATATATCAAATTCCAGAGTTCACCTTGGATAAACTGCAATCAATGTGCTCTGATTTTTTTTGGGGAGGAGCAGGGCACAAAATAGCATGGAAATCTTTGTGTAAGCCTAAAAGTGGAGGGGGGTATAGGATTGAAAATTTTCTCTGATTTAAAAAAGGCAGCATGTGTTAAACTGTTATGGAAATTTTTGTCAGATAGTTCTTTATGGAGTAAGTGGATGAAGAATAAATATTGAAAAGGTAATTTTTTCTGGTCTATGTCTGAGGATAATAATTCTTCATCTACATTGAAATGCATGCTTAGATTAAGAACTCACTCAAAACAGTTTTTCAATAGAATTATTGCAAATGGAAATGATACTTTTTTGTGGCATCACCCTTGGATAAACTATCAGTATTTAGTGGATATACTTGGTTATGATAGACTTCATATGATAGGCAATTCAAACCAAAAAGTAAGTTCTATTATAAAAGAAGATAGTCTGAATCCTCTAATTCATCCAGCAATCAGAGAGTAGATTAATGAAATAAGTACTATTCACATGCAACCTAATCTCAAAGAGGATAAATATGAGTGGTGTTCTGGTGGAAAATTCTCCTATCATTTAGCATGGAATGCAATGAGAACTCATGAGGAAATTGATCCTATTTTCTCAGTCATTTGGCATAATAAAAACAGCAGGAAAATGTCTTTTGTAACCTACTTAGCAAGTATGGGAAGATTGAACACAAAAGACAGAATTTTAAGATTTGGGAATATTTCAAATACCTTATGCCCTCTTTGCGAACTTCATCCAGAATCAATCGAACATCTCTTTTTTTCAGTGTGATTACTCCTCCTTCATCTGGCTATCTCTAAAGAAAAAATTGGGTATGTCTTTGACAACAGATCTACAATTAAGAAGTGAATTGAGAGAAATTAATCATCTTTTCAAAACTAAAGATCAAATTAGGGATTTGCATGTAGGGCAATTACTTCAGCAGTGTATTTTATCTGGAAAGAACGAAATGAAAGAGTTTTTCACAATCGACGTACCACAATGATGTCCAAACTTAAGCAAATTGTAAGGGAGATCCAATTTTTGGTTAGAAACAACGGAAGTAAATCTGAAAGGAGCTCGAGGAATTTTCAACTGCTGGAGATCTAGGGAGTTGACTTAGTTGACATGGGATAAAGGAAGAAGACTATCGGGTTTTGTAGTTTGATGTTTGTTGGGTTGGGCTTTGATGGGCCGGCAGAGAGACCTTCTATTTGTTTTGCTTTAGCTTGTCTTTTATTTTCAGTTTTTGTTTGCATCTATTATGAGTGATATTTGCTTTGTATTCACCAAATTTATATGTACTCTTTTTCCCTGTAAGGCACCCATCTAGGTTAGGGGGATTACAAGGTTTTAATGAGGCATATAAAGGAGGTTTTTTATTGGTGTTAGCAATAAAGAGTACCAATTTTCAAAAAATATATATAGGTTAAGTATTCCCCTTGTGTTACTTAACCCCTATCACATATCATGTTATATATATATATATATATATATATATATATATATATATATATATTGGTTAAGTGTTCCTCTTGTGTTACTTAACCCTATCACACATCATGTTATATATATATATATATAGGTTAAGTGTGTCCTATTAACTTAACCTCACCAATTCTAGCTTGATTTATTCATGAGCCTTAATTAATTAATTAATTAAAGCACCAACCACTCACATTGGACATATATTATTGTGGTTACTGGATGTGCCGGTCGGTTCCGGGCAGGTTTACACCACAACTCAGTCTAACCTCGGGTCTTTCTGGGCTTGATGCACTAACCACCCACATTAGGCTAGTATTGTTGTGGTCACTGGATGTGCCGGTCGGTTCCAGGCAGTTTTACACCACAACTCAGTCTAACCTCGGGTTAGGCAGATTCGTCTTTTACTAAATTTACATATTTACTATTTATGTAAATTTCCCCGTAAACCAATTTAGCCAAGATCATATTCAACTGTCATGCAAATTAACATACTTATATTCTATGCCAAAACTTGATTTACCAATCAATTAACCCAACTTGCAGTTTATACCAATTCAGATTTAATATTCCCCTTTTTCAATTCATGCCCAATCTAGATTAATATTCCAATTTACGGTTCATGTCAAAACTAGATTAAATATTCTAGTTTACCATTTATGTCCAAAACTTGGTTTACACGCCAATTATACACTTTGCGGCCAATTAAATTTATCAATTTATGCCCAAGTCTAATATGCATGTAAATCATTCACTATTATAGCAAATTTACATTATGCCAACATATTTATTATGCCAAATTAACTTAATTAAGCTATGCCCAATCCCCGCATCATAATCGTACGTATAACATGATTTCACAAGTTTTCTATGTACTCATGAAATGGCACTAATCAAAAGGAATAGGGGAAAGGTACCAGAATTGATATAAAAGATTAGGCATGCAAAAATAATGGCTCCAACAGGATCGATGTACGTAATAGTGAATAGGAATAAACTAGCCAAGTTACACACTAAATACGAGATCCACATAATCAAGGGAATAGGCATAGGTGATTTGGTCCAACATAATGCCAGTTTAAGGTACAACATGATCGGTTAATTGTAACAATGGGAATAGTCATAATCAACTAACTACAATAGTCATAGGCAATTAACCGCAATAGTCATGGGCGACTAATCACAATAATTTCTTAACCAATGTCATAGGCAATAGTCTCATACTTATGATTCATAGTCGTAGGCAATAATTTCATAGGCGACAGTTCATGGCCATAGTCTTAGACAAAGGTCTCATAGTCATAGTCATAGTCATAGGCAATAGCTTCATTGGCAACAGTTTCATAGTCATAGTCTTAGGCAAAAGTCTCATAGTCATAGTCTTAGGCAAAAGTCTCATAGTCATAGTCTTAGGCAAAAGTCTCAAAGTCATAGTCGTAAATCAGATCCAAAGGCATAGATAACTTTTGCTTTGACATAAGCACGAATCAAAGATAATTAACTTGCAAATTGGTATAGTTCTATATTTTGATTCATTACATTCACATTTCCAATTACACGTTCAAATCTAAGGCATAACCTAACTTACAGTGATTGGTTTAGAAAAGGCGATTTGCTATGATTCAAATGACGTTGCTTGAAGCAGAATGCTTATGGTCCAACTTGAAGCTTTAACTTGATTTGAATCTCCAATTTGAAGAAGAACTATAACTTGTTTTAATGGAGAATAAGATTTATTTTAATGGTGGAGGCTAGAGAGAAACAGCATGTAGACGCCTAAAAGAATTTGTGTCGAGAAACCTTAGGTCTAGGCATTCTTTCATAAGTGTAGAGAGTGTTTTAGAGCCCTTAGATCATCATAGAAGCCACCAGGTCTGTCCAACACATCAAAAATCGTCATCAGACTAATCAGGCGTTACCACGTAGCCCCAATGACACAACACAATCCAAAAATTCATTGCAGATCTGGTCTGGCTGAACCAAGGTAGGTCGACCCCCTAGTCGACCTGGGAACCCAGGTCGATCCCTAGGTCGACCCCCGGGTCGACCTGGGTCCTGGGCGGGAAATTTCCCACCCAGCCCGGCTGTTTGTTTTGAATTTGGAATGAGCTATTTTTAAATTTGAGCTGAAACTTCTGAAGGCCATAACTTCTTCATACGAAGTCCAATTCACGCAAACTCGAACTCTATCTCAAGCAGAATTCCGAGATGAATGCAATGGAATAACCCATTTCCCTTAATTCTTCTTTAAAAAATAAGTATACTTTGATTTGTTACATTAACGTTTATAGAAAATACGGGGTGTTACATTCTCCCCTTTTTAAAGGATTTCGTCCTCGAAATCTTCAAGTTAAGAAGAATGTATCCTAACATCCAGCATCCATCTACTGAACCATTCAATCACATGCATCCATTGTCCCTAAAATGATTTCTAATGCTTTCATGATTCTATGCATATTGTGTGTACATGTCCTTATCTAATGTAAAATCAGACGATCTACTGATTCAGTTGGCCTCTTTAATGCGAATTCTGTCAGTGCCATGAGTCCATCATGTATGCAATTATCCCTAGTCATGTAAGTACTATATGCGTGCATATTCACTCATCCATATGCAACATCCATATGATACCACATCAAGTTTTAATCCATATACAAATACATATATGCATATGCAAACATGAAAGTGACTGAGCCGATCTAGTGCCTAATGTGTGTATATGCATCCACGAGCAACCACTAGCAAGCACTGGCAATCACTTGCAACCATCAATCATAACATGTTTCAATTACATGTTTACATCCAAATGGGTTCCTACCTAAGGATCGAAGATACAACCTAGGAGATATATTTAAAAGATAAACATTACAGAGAAAGTGGAATCAAGGATATACCCTCAAAAAGGGTATGATGCGTGTATCTGGTCATCAGTCTTTTAAGTCGCATCTTCTTGAGCTTCAATCCACTGTACCTTAACTAATTTAATTTCACGATCGCGAAGCTTCTTGGCTTCCATTTCCAAAACCCACTAGTAAAGATAGGACCTCGCTCACTTACTATGCTAGAGGGTATCCAATGTAGTCGAACTATGCTCCCGAGAAAAACATATGTTAATCATGATACTAAGTGTATATACCTAAGATGATTAGAGGTCTCTCCTCTATTTAGCTTATCCATCTTGCTGCAAATCTGAGGGTCTAAAGCTAATGGTTACTATGTGCTTATTACCTCTCTTATGGTCAGTCTAACTTAGGGTGCCAGCTCCAACCATTTATTTCTCATGCAAACCATCCTAGTCGAACTCGACATCCCTCAAGTACAAGCCCCAAAGGCCTAAACCAATATCAGACAAGCACCCAAGGGATACCTCCTTCGAATTTGGACGATCTATGTGAGATGATACTAACAAAACAACCAAACAATTGAGCACTTTATCGACTCTGGCTATCCTCGCCAATCTTGCTCCAGAATTATCGTTGATCGCACAACTTGCTTTGCAGTGTCATCCAGATACATGCGAAAGTCTATCTCGAGTTCTTAGAGGGAAAACCCCTACCCTAGTCAAAACATCTTGCGTACTCATGGACTACCCCAACGTATCGAAAATCGTCGATAGATAAGTAAAGTGATTCTAGGTAGCTAAGACAAACTGACCCAGGATCGTACGAAATCTCAAGGGTATTCTCGAGGCAAGTCGAAAGTCTGACTACCCTTGTTTCATAATTACTAGCTAACTAATCAATGCCTAGAATCAACCCATAGCCCAAAAACATAAGCACAAATATAGCTATTTTCAAATCCTTACAAATCAAAGTTAAATGGGTCGAACCAGCAATTGGATTTGAGACTATAATGGGATCCTCTACTACACAATATCTAGGGTGCAGAGACTCAACTAGGGAAGCAGATATATATACCGATGTAAAGCGCTAAAATCGGAAGGAGTACTAATAGGATAAAAAAGGAAAACTCTTTCAACAAAAATCTTACTGCCTCTCTCTCTCAGGTATGCTGGCGGTGAGAGCATGCACTCGCCTTCCAGAAAATCCTATCCCTTGTTCTTGCCTTTGCCCTTGCCCTTAATTATATGACCCGTTATACCAAAATAAAGATAATTCCTCTTGTTTTAGGTTTAACTATTTTTTCCTCCCCTCCTTTGTGAACCAAGTCCATATCCATGGGTTCTTCATCCTTGTGTTGTGCTCCATAGCCAGGCCCTCTCATTCTCAACTTTGTCATCCTTGTGTAACTTATTGACATGTCTCTCGAAAGTTGCTTCCATCGCACAGAGAATCCTACAAAGCTCGAAAGAAAATTAGCCGTAGGTGAAACTGCTACGGCTACAGATGGAAGTTGGGCACTTGTTTGCCCTTTGACAAGTGTCTAGTCTTGTCGAGCCTACGGAACCATGCCGCGATGAGGTTACCTCCCAGAAAGAAAGAAGCCCCAGAGACTCTAGAAAGTAGGAAATAAGGATTCAAATAGAGGATCAAAAGATAGTGCATATGGCTTTAGGGAATATGCCTTTAAAACAAAACTTTTCTTTTGAAAACGCTTCTTTTAAAAACGTTTTGAAAATAATTTTTCAAATCTTTTATCTGATCTGGTAACCTTCTGCTCTGATACCAAGTGAAACACTCCATCTCCGTTAAGGTCACTCACAAGGGAATGCCTTAACTTCGGTGGAGCATTTTTAGTACAAGATGCAAAAAAATTACAAGACAGGCAAATAAAGCAGCGAAAAATAAATAACCTTTATTGATTAAAACAGCTTGTACAAAGATTGTTTTACAACACCAATACTTATTACCAGAAAGCATATGTCTTGTTTAATATATAAGATGCACAAACTAACAATGATATTCCCCAATAAAGCATGAGCTAGCCATAGTAGTAGAAAATGGAGTTCAAAGCAATGCGCCAAAGAATCTTCAAGCTCGGAAATAGTAACGGCCCCAAAATGAGCTGAGCTTTTCCCTCCCTGACTACCTGGGGGGAAACGGAAGAAAAGAGGCGAAAGTAAACTAGGTCAGACATAATGTCTGGTAAGTCCAGTGATTCTTAGTATTTAAACGTGGAAAAGGGTCATGACATGAATAAACTAAATATAAGACTAAACCATAGTAACAAGATAACATGGGGTAAGCATGGGATATGGAAAGATAAACTGAATGTACCGATAAACTGAATGTACTGATAAACTGAATGCACTGATAAACTGAATGCGCTTCTACTCCTTCTCTGCGTCGCAACTACCCTGTTATACTGATTTCTATATCTCTGCACTACCTACTAGTGTCCAAACTAGTAATCTATGATCATATGATAACGTGATCCCAATCCCCGTATTTGCAGTTGCCTTCAAGTGTACATCTATTCTAGGGATTCCATTTATTACCTAGATCTAATCTAGGGTTTACTATCGAGCACTTCCTAAATTCAACCAGGGGTTTATGCTATCCAGGGCTACTGGGGTTTATGCTACCTATTGAATGCTTCTCGGATTCAGTGTCTGCGCGACCTAGGTCTAACTAGGGATTATGCTACCTACTTTGTATTAGTTTTTCATGTGTCTGTGTCACTCGGCCCTCTCTTGCGTGTAGATACTCTGTGCTGGCCCCACCATAAGGTGTATCAAGCCTTATGATAGCGACCCGACACGATTCAAGATGCACAGTGTATAACTACTGGTACCCAGTGCCTGCTTTTTCCACTCTGGAGTACGTGCACGTCCGTAAACCGTCGGAACCTACACTGACGTACACCCTGCCGCTATTTTGGCCGCTTATAATCAGCCCATTAATCGTGCCCCACCCTGCATAGCTCAGGGTACCATGATACATTTATGTGGGTTACTGCTGAAATGGGTCCCCATTACTAGGGTTTCCTACTGGTTAAGTTTGTAGGCCTATATATACACAATATTACCCACCTACATGTGATGTACTTAACCCTCCCACCGATTCAAGCATGTCTATTTAATGGTTAAGTTTGTGGGCCTATATGTACTAATATTACCCACTGATCCCGATATGTACATAACCTTTCCACTGGTTCAAGCATGTTTATTAAATGGTTAAGTTGTGGACTTATATTACTAATATTACCCACCACCCGATATGTACTTAACCCTCCCACTGATTCAAGTTGATATATATTCTTGGTTAAGTGTTATCCATTCATTCAAGTTAACTTAACCTGCCCACACATCATATATATATATATGTATATATATATATATATATATATATATATATATATATATATAACGTGATATGTGATAGGGGTTAAGTAACACAAGGGGAACACTAAACCTATATATATATATATATATATATATATATATATATATATATATACACATTGGTTAAGTGTTCCCCTTGTGTTACTTAAACCCTATCACATATCATGTTATATACATATATATATATAGTGGTTAAGTGTTCCTCTTGTGTTACTTAACCCTATCACACATCATGTTATATATATATATATATTGGTTAAGTGTGTCCTATTAACTTAACCTCACCATTTCTAGCTTGATTTATTCATGAGCCTTAATTAATTAATTAATTAAAGCACCAACCACTCACATTAGACAAATACTGTTGTGGTTACTGGATGTGCCGGACGGTTCCGGGCAGGTTTACACAATAACTCAGTCTAACCTCGGGTCTTTCTGGGCTTGATGCACTAACCACCTACATTAGACAGGTATTGTTGTGGTAACTGGATGTGCCAGTCCGTTCCGGGCAGTTTTACACCACAACTCAGTCTAACCTCGGGTTAGGCATCTTCGTCTTTTACTAAATTTACATATTTACTATTTATGTAAATTTTCCCGTAAACCAGTTTAGCCTAGATCATATTCAACTGTCATGAAAATTAGCATACTTATATTCTATGCCAAAACTTGATTTACCAATCAATTAACCCAACTTGCAGTTTATACCAATTTAGATTTAATATTCCCTTTTTTCAATTCATGCCCAATCTAGATTAATATTCCAATTTACGGTTCATGTCAAAACTAGATTTAATATTCTAGGTTACCGTTTATGTCCAAAACTTGGTTTATACGCCAATTACACACTTTGCGGCCAATTAAATTTATCAATTTATGCCTAAGTCTAATATGCATGTAAATCATTCACTATTATAGCAAATTTAGATCATGCCAACATATTTATTATGCCAAATTAACTTAATTAAGCTACGCCCAATCCCCACATCATAATCTTACATATAACATGGTTTCACAAGTTTTCTATGTACTCATGAAACGACACTAATCAAAAGGAATAGGGGATAAGCACAAGAATTGATATAAAAGATTAGGCATGCAAAAATAATGGCTCCAACAGGTTCGATGTATGTAATAGTGAATAGGAATAAACTAGCCAAGTTACACACTAAATATGAGATCCACATAATCAAGGGAATAGGCACAGGTGATTTGGTCCAACATAATTCTAGTTCAAGGTACAACATGATCGGTTAATTGTAACAATGGGTATAGTCATAAGCAATTGACTACAATAGTCATAAGCAATTAACCACAATAGTCATGGGCGACTAATCACAATAATTTCTTAACCAATGTCATAGGCAATAGTCTCATAGCTATGATTCATAGTCGTAGGCAATAATTTCAGAGGCGACGGTTCATGGCCATAGTCTTAGACAAAGGTCTCATAGTCATAGTCGTAGTCATAGGCAATAGCTTCATAGGCAATAGTTTCATAGTCATAGTCTTAGGCAAAAGTTTCATAGTCATAGTCTTCAGCAAAAGTCTCATAGCCATAGTCTTAGGCAAAAGTCTCATAGTCATAGTCCAAAATAAGATCCAAAGGCATAGATAACTTTCGATTTGACATAAGCACGAATCAAAGATAATTAACTTGCAAATTGGTATAGTTCTGTATTTTGATTCATTACATTCACAATTCCAATTACACGTTCAAATCTAAGGAATAACCGAACTTACAGTGATTGGTTTAGAAAAGGCGATTTGCTATGATTCGAGTGACGTTGCTTGAAGCGGAATGCTTATGGTCCAACTTGAAGCTTTAACTTGATTTGAATTTCTAATTTAAAGAAGAAATATAAATTGTTTTAATGGAGAATAAGATCTATTTTAATGGTGGAGGCTAGAGAGAAACAACATGTAGACGCCTAAATGAATTTACATGGAGAAATCTTAGGTCTAGGCATTCTTTCATAGGTGTAGAGAGTGTTTTAGAGCCCTTAGATCATCATAGAAGCCACCAGGTCCGTCCAACACATCAAAAATCGTCATCAGACCAATCAGGAGTTACCACGTAACCCTAATGACACAACACAAGCCAATGGTCGAACTAGGGTAGGTCGACCCCCTGGTCGACCTGGGTACCCAGGTCGACCCCCAGGTCGACCCCCGGGTCGGCCTGGGTCTTGGGCGGGAAATTTCCCGACCAGCCCGGCTGTGTGTTTTGAATTTGAACTGAGTTGTTTTTAAATTTGAGCTGAAACTTCCGAAGGCCATAACTTCTTCATATGAAGTCTGATTCATGCAAACTCGGACTCTATCTCAAGCTGAATTCCGAGACGAACGCAATGGCATAACCCATTTCCCTTAATTCTTCTCTTAAAAATTAAGTATACTTTGATTTGTTACATTAACGTTTATAAAAAATACGGGGTGTTACAGTGGTTCTGTCGCGGTTAGAAATTTACGAATTGCAAGGACTTCTCGCTACTAATCTATTGGGTGATTCCTAGGATGTGGTAGGAGAGTGCCTTCGGTTTGTCCAAACCCAGGACAACTTGTATGGACAAATGTATGACATAGTATTTCCCAAGGGATCATGTAAGTTGATTTTTACAAACGTATTTCTGTTGATGGCGGAGAATGGCCGTTCTCTTAGCTTGAACACTAGAATATTTTCGGTAATGTCAATTAGTGATATCTAACGGATCTGACGATGTATCACTCAAAGTGAATGATGGCCAAATGGTGTAAAAGGGAAAATTGTAAACCTCAAGCCTCATAACCGGGAAATAACAAAAACTGGGCAGGCAGCATGGCTATGTGGGTCGCACCCATTAGGGTGTATTGCCACCCTCTAGAGAATATTCATATTTGTTAATTATTTTCACTTTTGTATCTCTCAGGAACGGTTATGTTGCTAGCAACCGTAGGTGACAATATATTCGATACACTCAAGTGAAATGAGCGTCGGTCATGTATGGGCCGGCTTCCAAGATGTTCTTGTTGAACCCAATGGATTCCCCTCTAGAGATACACTATCGGTGGGTGGTTCCATACCTTGTCATAGTTGAAAATTCAATCTCCAATAAGTGCCCGCAGTTTTGATTGTATACTATATACGTAGAGCGTGAGATGCAAGCATTCTGCTAGGTTCTATTTATTTGTATTTAGACACTATTATAATATCACAACAAGATATGATTTCAAAAATGTTTTGGGTTATCGTAAGGTAAAAACCGTCTGTGGTTATGTGTGGATTGGTCTTACGATTATCCTTTTTTTTTGAAATGATTTTTAACTTAAAAAATCAAGTTGGATGCTACCAATAATTTAGTGGATTTTTCTCACGCTGGTTCACCAAACTGACCTGTGTGTTTGTAATGCTCGGGTCAGACCCAATTGGGTCAGACCGAGTTTTACAGGTTCAAGATAAGATACGAAATTTCAGGAGACAGGTTGGAGAAGTTCATACGTATGATTCATATATTATTCCGATGTGTGTTGTAAACAAGGAAAAATTGTTATAACTGTCCAAATGTGAGGAATGACTATTGTACTCTGATAAATGTAAGTGTTGTTGCAAGTTTTTCAATAAAGACTTATTTCTGTATTACATTTTATTCCACTACGATATGAGACTATGTATTGTTCTTCTTCATTCTTCTATTCTCAAATTTCTTTCTCTCTACTTCTCATCCTTTTATTTCTTTCTATTATCTTTCTGGGATTTTGATACTTGAATTTGGACATGGAGTGTATAAATGTCTGGGTTCGAGAGTCGAATTTCCGGGACGCTATAGTTTGCTCTAACAAGTCAAAAACATGCACTAGCGTCTGACGCGTCAATGGTAACACACACTCTCCATTTTGAAAATCATTCTTCCTTCATCTTTTCCCCACAACCCTTCCTTCACAAACTAGAGCTAACCCCCCCTCCCCCCCCCTAAGCTTGAGCTATTTTAAAAAAAATCAAGGCCAAAAAATTCAAGGCCAAACGACCTTTGATTTAGGTAATTTTCAATTTTAATACTTTTTCACTTTCCACAACATATATATTTTAAAAAAAGTTCCAATAAATTTCATTTTCATCGTATTTTTAGCACCATAGTTTTGCTTCTTCCCATCCTATTTCTCTATGGCATAACCAGAGGATGTCCATCCTTGTTGATCTTTTCTACATCTACAGGGGCACCAATAATGTTGCTACAGCTTTTTATCAGGTTGTTGCTGTGAAGTTTAATGCATGAACTATGTTAGATTATACGGACAATTAAATAAAGAACAAACGGAATGCTGAAAAGACTAGTTTGAAGGCCCCGACAAGTATTGGAATTCCACCATGAGATGCAACAAAAATTCAAGCACGCATCTCTAATCAAATTCCACAAGACGCACTTTTTTTTTAATCTCATTCCTCCTGTCACTCCATTTACCGTTGAACAAACTTTTTTTATGGACTGTTTTTGCAGATGGATGGACCTCCTCTGTAATCAGCTGGAGTTTTTGATGTTGGGTAGTTTTCTATAGGCCTACATACGTACAGGCAATGTATCCGTGCTTAGGCGTAGACTATTATTTCTCTTAACTGACGGACACATCGTACGTGCAAAGCATAATGAGCATCCCTTGACCTACTTATCTCTGACCCAGCTAGCCTAACTAAAGCTAAAACTGCCCAACCAATTTACTTCAATAATCCTTCCAGCAAGCATGATAATATCACTTCTATTACTTCTAACTCTCCTCTCTCATCTTCAATTCCAAATTATAATGATCTTAGAACTCCTGTCACAAGGAGAATGAAGGCAAAGATGCTACATGGTATAGTTGAGCGCCAATCACTGATAAGTATATTTAGCTACATTTCATGTCAGAGGTCTTTGTGCCTTTTTCATGAACTGTGATATACTACTGATGTAATGAAGTGAATGGTACTTTCATCTGTTTTGGTTGTGCATGTTAGCTTGCAACTGTGTTGATGCTGGGTATGTTATTCAGTAGATCCTCCTTTCTTATTCTAAGGTTGAGTTTTATTACGCAAGTTTCTAGGCTGACTTTAGTCCTTGCTTGCTGCTATATCTGGTCAAAAGCATGTCCAGTCGTTTCTTTTGTTTTTTCCTTTACTTTATGTTTTTTGTGTCGTAATTAATAATAGTAATCGCAATTAGAAAATCAAGAACTGAAATCCATTATTTTATACACCGTTTTCTTTTTAGTCCATGAGCGCTTATAAAATCCAATGCCTTATGCACTGAAAAGTAACTATTAACAGGAGCCACTATATAATTACGTAATCTCACTCCAAAACAATAACCAAATAAGCATGGTTTAAAGGAAATATATTTAGTTGCATTATTTTTGGTAGAAGAATCAAATATATATGTACCCATGCCAATTTTAGAGGATATTGTTGGAATTTCTATGTAAATGAAATACACTAATTAAGACCCACATGTGGATGTTGTTGGAATTCCAAAATTTTGCTTCGTTGTAAGAAGGAAAGTCATGCTTCAACAGTACCACCATACACACGGGCCGTCCTCCGACGGGCCGGGCTAGGTACGAGTCTAGCATTACCGTATTTTCATAGGTCCATTTATTAACCAATTTCAGGCTTCAGAATTTGGGTCGGGCTACATAAAAAGGAACAGTTGCAGATTTGTTCAAGAGTGGGCACAGTTTTCTGAAGAGACACGACTAATAAATGTTTGGAAGCGGGTGCGGGTTAACTGAAGAGACGCAACACATAGAACGGATGCGATTTTGGGTACACAGCAGCAAATCAGTGCAGTTTTGGCGAACATATGCGACTATTAACAAAGTGGGTGCATTTTTTGGTGGACCGTTAGGCGAAAGGGCCCGGCCCTGCAGACAGCAACACTGAAATCCAAACGGTTGCAACCCATTATGAACAGTAACAAACGAAGGGATACATACGCGACTGTGTAAAGAGGTACGGGTACGACCGTTCGAAAGAGATGCAAATCAACTACAAATAAAAAGAGAACTTGATCACTTTCCGGACTCATTCCAATCTGAATCTTCCTTCTCTCTTATTTACTACTTTTATATAAAATCACAAATGACATACTCATTGCAATCTCATGCGAAATACATCTGTTGTATCTTGGGAGAATTTTAAAATAAAATTCTTATAGAAATTGTTACGACAAGTCTTAGACATTATCCGTAGGATTTATATTTTATTTGTATATTTATATACATTATTTTATTATCTTTCCATTCTCTACGTTGTGTTATTTTTTAAAATAGTATAACGTTGTTGTTGTAAATTGATTACACCATTGTTATTTCTATAATTGGCTAATATTGAATTTCAAAGTAGTGAAAATTTGATTTATAAGCTTGTGCGAGAGTTTATAATTGACCATTCTCTGTTTTAGTATACTAGACGTATAATAGATGTTACATAATTTTATACATTAAAATTATCATATCCACTAATGTTGTTTACCAAGTTAGTTAATCTGACCATGATTTTAAAATTTTACTTGTATATTTAATTTTTGCACATTTATACAATAAACATACATGGATTACAATATACACAACACAATTTATTATTTGGATTATTTTAAGTGTGGAAAATCAATATTTGAAGTCATATAACTGGCACTAGAAAAATAATGGAACATAAATAAGAAAATATATGGAAACATTTAGATATGTGGAATAGGTGCTATGAAAAGTCATATACTTTTATCGATATTTCAACAATATTTTAACATATATTTCATATGGTCTTATTGATTCAATTTTCCTCTTAAAATATTGTCCACATTTGTATTTCCTTAAATAGGACTACTAAAACCAAAACCTTCATATTTTGGTTTGAATACAATCACAGCAATGCATGTTGGAAATGGATGAGCAAGAGAAAGGAATTTGGGAAGAAGAAGAGATTGCAACATATAAGTCCCACATCATAAAAATATTAACACAATCTTTCATAATATATTAGAAGCCAATAGGCTTATATAAAATAAAAGAAAGATTATATGGGGATGTGTGGGCTTGGCCATGACATAATAATACATTAAAATGTCAAAGATTGGGCCTTGGGGCTCTTGGGGGTCCCGTGATTGAATATGGCCAACAGTTGCTGATTGGGCTAGTGCACTGAAATGAGAATTTTTTTCTCAGAATTTTAAAGGTGTGTCCATTCAGTCTAGAATTCGAAAGGCATGTCTGTTAGCTGAATGAATACAACCGTTTGATTTCTTAGCATACACACATTAATGACCGAGTGGTTAAAGCGTCGCAACCTTTCCAATTCTGACGGTTACTAATGCATGCGAATAGGAACTCCTCCTTTCCCCTAATTAGACTACCCAAAACAAGATAGAATACACCTTCCTGCTCGCATTACTTCTTTTTCTTTAAAATAATCCTCTGATCTAGTTTCTGTAATCTACTTCAGTTCGTCAGAACTTTGTTTGCTGGCACTATGCTGTGGAGTTGGTCCATTTTATCCTGGGAAACAAATTGCAACTACGTCAACCTGTGCATACGACGACAATATTGTTTAAAGGAAATAGGATATTTCAGGGCTTGGACATTACTGGAAAAAGAATACTTTCTATATATCTTTAATCTATTGCATAATCGGTTGCGCTTTCTGTGATTATTGTAAACACAGTTTGACGCGATAATTGTGGCATAATTGAATAATACTGATTGTTGCTATTGTCTGTTTGTAATACAATTATGTATTTACAAAAGTTCTAACAATGCAGTCCAGCATAGATATTATATTGTTCAGTGGCTTTAATATGAGATCATTGTTTGGCACTGTTCAAAATTATTATTTGATAATAGTGGTATAAAAGAATTTAAAGTGTAGGTTATATAAGCTAATATTCTTTCGCATACTAAGGTACCATTTGCAAGCCAAAACAGACCATTTGCCCAACAGATGTGTCCATTGGGCAATGGTCCATTTTGGCTTGTTTGTCCAATAGCTCAAAATTGGTCTGTTGGGCACCGACACGTCGAAGTCATAAAGCCCAATTTTGAGCTTTTTGATGTAAATATTTTTTTCAATTTATTTAATTAATAAATTTAAGTTTTGATAAATTTCAAAAATTAATAACTTATGCAAATGAGATTTTTTTTTGAGATACGGTTTTTTGCATATCGAATTGATCTACGTAATGAAGTTGGTTTGAACTGAATTGGAGTAACTTATAATTTTCAATTTATTTGTGTAAATTAGTGATACATATTATTTATTAAAAATAAATAAGATCTTAATTAACCATAAATCAATTAAATTAAAAAATAAAAAATAAATTGGTCTGCTTAAATGGTCTGTTTGAACACGCAAACGTATTCACCGCTAAATAAAATACCCCGTTAAAACACCCCGCTTTCGCTTCACTCGAACACACCCTAAAAGTATATGCTGTGTTATGTGAACATTCCACAATAAAGAAGTTTTCATTTTAAGAATTTATTTAACTGAAAAGCATGTTGGTGAAGGAACTTATATGTATAATTGGAGGGGTCCAGGACACCTCTATTTTATAGTACCATTTTTGCCCCTCAAAATGAACTCATTTATAGTTTAATATGATAGTTTGGGAGGGGAGGAGAAGCGATCCAAACTCGCCCTTACGGGAAATCCCGGATTCAGTTGAGAACATGACAAATCAGAACATTAACGATAGAACATTTCATTGCTTATTACAACAATTTACATCAGAGTACAAGAATATAACAGAGTATGAATAAATAATACACATTGGAAAATATCAGAGATTAAAATACATTACATAGCAGCGGAAAATAATACAAAACATAATTGAAAGAAATACACGGATACAGAGCATCCCGAATATAGCTTTAGCTATGAACTAGGATCATGTGAATATAATATCTGCGAAACCAAAACTATTAGCTGCCCGTGCGGAAAATAGAGGCACCAAGAGTTTAGGTTAAAACAATAAACTCCAGGTCAGTCATGTGACTGGTGTGAGAACTAAAACAGTTATTACTTTGATTTTAAAGTTAGGTAAATCAAGGGACCACACCATATAACACAGAACGGGTTTTCCCCCAAGAATACCAGTGCATAAAGCAAACAGCACAACGCTAAAGAGAAAAATGAAGCAATTATAAGACTCGGTCCCATCACATAATGAACGCAGTTGAGGATAGAGTTTTTCCGTATAATAGCTAAATATGCTTGGTACGTGAAATTTCATCTTTTATTATTACTATAAGTGAAGAAATCAACTTTAAATATAAATGTATCAATCATAGGCGGTGTAGGTACCATTATATTACGTCGCCATATATATATATATATATATATATATATATATATATTTATATATAAATTTACAACTAAAACCAAATATCATGTATTGGAAATTGGGTTTCCATCTATGAACCGAGGCAAGGGATTATCCTCATCGATTTCGAGACACACTAGCAAATGCCTCAGGATCCCCCCGCAGTGAACCCCTTGGATCTTCATGGCCGGTCATCCGTCGATGATTAGTTATACCATAAACTATATGTTAGCAAGTTCTATCGAACCTCTAAAATGGTTAGTATGTCGACCATATCCATCAATCCCGTAGTGACCGATATAATATCCATCAGCCCCGCAAAGCCGATATATCTGAGGTACCTCGTTTCCCATCAAGTAATAATAGTGTGCAACATCCACATGAGTAAACAGTCTAGGCACCATACCATGACGTTACTCGTAGGTAGAACTAACATATGTCCATTTCCATGCAGTCACTATCCCGCTTTTCGTTCACACCTGGGTGTGAGGCTCGCGAATTAACGCAACGCAAAGCTATGCTATTTAAAGTCGTGTTTTGATCATCAACCACAAGGCTCTTCTTTTCAACAAAACCCTTGATCATTTGCATCTCAGCATGTCACACTGAAAATTCATGCCATGCGACTGATATCTCTTGATATATAACCTCTAAGCTTGTACGTCTTAGAGAAGGGTGTTAAGCAAGAGAATAAATTCTCCGCCACCAAACCAATATATATTTATAGAAATCAATCAACACAGAATAAAATCCAATGTCAGATACACATCCATTTACAAGCCCGTTCTAGGTCTGAATGAAACCAGAGGCACATTATTCCTCGTTCCATATGTCCAATACAAGAGAGAGGTCCTCGAATATCTGGTCGGTCTCCAAGTACGTTTGGACGATCACCACTTTTTACCTTGTCTTGGTGTACAACCCAATCAAGACATCAGTAATCTTCCAAACGATGTGCAGATCTCCGGTCCTCAACCACCATATTCATCATCGACTTATCATTGTATCAAATTTAGAATGGGATAAACCCAGTCTTTCCGAATAACTCGCGTATTTTATAAACAAGTGCTATAAAAACACAACATACGCCTCATTCCAATCTAAAATATTCTTTTATTCAAATATTCTTTCTTTAGGAAAAGGTTCCCATTAATTTTATCAAATATAAATTCTTTAAATTTATTCTTTAATCTTCTTTTGAATATCATTTCAAACCAAATTAAGGTTTATCCAAAATAGTCGGGATTAGCGCACCTTAACGAAGTAATCATTTGTATAATTTCCTAATCCCAACCTATTCATCCCATGGAACAAAGCTGGTAATACTCCATATCTAACACCACGGTGTTATCGGTAAATTTTATTACCATTTCACGTTCAAATCTAATTAAAGATTAGACTATAGCCTGGCGTAAAACAGGTGATACTCCATTCTCGATCATTTTCCAAATTTGATAACTTAAATGATCACATTTCGATCTAGTTAAAGTTTCATTAAAACTCCACTTAGTTTTAATCTTCCCAAAAAACAATATTAATGATTATTTAACTCTGGAAACACAAACATGCCGCATTGACAATCTACACCGTACTATTGATTTCTGCCGTTATATAACTTCTAAGCTCGTACGTCTTAGAGACGGGTGTTAAGCAAGAGAATAAATTCTCCTCCACCAAACAGACATATGTTTAGCAGAGATCAACCATACAGTTTGAAATACAATGCTAGACATGTAATACTGCCTTTAACTGGGTTAACGAACCAATTTCGTTTAAAACACAGTTCAAGATAAACCCAAAATCACATTCCGTTAATTATGGGATCTTCATGGAAAACAGATCAATATATAATCAATGTCAATTTCCGTATCCGACTAATAATATTAAATGGAATAACGACAAGGCCTTTTAAATTCCATATATATTAACGGTCTTCCTCCACAGAAGCTCACTTCGATTATTACCAAATAGAATTCCATTCAATCCTAATTAATTTATATTAAATTGGAAAACTTTTCTTTGGAAAATTCCCGTTAAATCATAATAAAAGATTTATAAATTCCAAATTACATTTCATGGTTAATGGGGTTAAAGAACAAGTGTTATTTAAAACATCGTTCACTATAAACCCAAAAATCCAATTCCTTTATTCAATTCCAATTAAATATTAATTAATTGGAAAACTTCACTAAATCTTAAATTAAAGATTTATTCTTTTCTCAACTGGGTTTAAGAATAATGTTAATAAAGACGCCATTCACGACAAACCCAAAATCCCATTTGATATTAAATACAAGGCTCTGAATAGAAATTATATCGGCTTATATTCAATATCAATTTCTGAAACCAATAAATATTATATTGGAAATAACGATATAAATATATCTTCCAAATTTCCATAACAATATCTGTATAATCACAAAATCCAATATCGAAATATACCAAAGATGATTTCTATTCAAATCCATTCCAATTCATATATTGGAAATCCTGGTTATATTAAAACCATTCACAAATCCAATTTATTTTATTTAAAAATTATCAGATTTCAAATCTAGTTAATAACTAGTTCATTTTGATAAAAATATATTTTTATCTTCACAAACATGGAATTTTTCATCCCAAATCTTTCCAAATCATTTATTATGATTTTACACAAACTATCAATATTTAAGATAATTTTATTAGGGCCCTTTCACTCGATTTCCATAAACGATCATCGAACTGCACTTACAGCGACCTTTTCCAATTTTTATTTGGACAATAATTCCAAATCCAACTGTAAGATTTCAAATCTCTTGTATTCTTTGGAAAGCACTTTTCGATACGAACCCAAGATTCTGGTTTTAGGAGAATCCGATGGTCGGATCTCCCGTAATGTCAATTCGAAGTCAATGGTCGAAATTCGGGATCGGTCGCGGCGCGGCGCGTTCTATTCAGGCCATTATATATATATATAAATATATATAACATATATTTCACTGATTTCCATTTAAAATGTATTTGATAAATCGTTTTAATTTCGTTTTAAAAACGATTTCAACTTCCTTTTCAATTTTAAATCAAAATTGAATATTCTGTATCATTAATATATAAATGATAATATTTTCAAAATATCAGATTTTGAAATAATTTCCTTTTCGATATTCATTATAAAAATGAATAAAATCGATATGAATATCGTTCACGTCAAAATGGCGCATAACTAATCAGGACGGCTAATCGAACATCAAAATCAGATTTTAATCCTTTACTGTATATTATTTTAAAATATTCGTTATTCCAAAATATTCATTATTTTAAAATATTCGTTCTTTCTGAATTGGAATTAGACACAGTCAATTACCACATAATATTATTTATATGGATATCATACAACACACGTACGTAAAATAATAATTATACACAATCAACCATCATCCAGAGTGTAATTTACAACTGTATAAGCGTTAAAAATAAACAATTAACGCTCATCACAGCCTGTCAACCCATTAATTGGCATACAACTAAACAACTGGGATTAGTGTACATTAAATATCATCCCAATACCCGTGTGGGGTTTCAACCAACAAATATTGAATATTATTTGCGCAATTGGGCGATGAGTAAAATTATCGTCCCAATCAATATTAGTTAAATGGGTGTACATAAACAATTCGTCTGATTTGTAAATGAATAATTTATTTCAACACTTAACTATTTTATACAGTTCATATATATAATAAAGACGATATGTTTATTATTCAAATATTTTATTCAACACACGAAAATTTTACACAGTTCATATATACAATAAAAATGATATTTTTATTGTTCAAATATTTTATTCCATAAATGAATATTTTATATAGTTCATTTATACAATAAAAGTGATATTTTCATTGTTCAAATATTTTATTCAACACATGAATATTTTATACCGTTCATTTATACAATAAAAGTGATATTTTTATTGTCCAAATATTTTATTCCATACATGAATATTTCATATATTTTATTCATTCAATAAAAAATGATATCTTTATTGTTCAAATATTTTATTCCATACATGAATATTTTATATATTTTATTCATTCAATAAACACAACACAGTCAATTCAATCCAAACAAACAATCATGGTTTGTACAATCAATAGTGTCGGGTGCTGCTAAGCCGTCTGCATCCTAGTATATATTTTACTGAAAAATAAATAGAGAGAGAAGGAGTTCTCACAATCGGGTTCCACTCTGCCAGTTTTATTTATGAATTTCTGAATAGTTTGAATTTGAATTTGCCTGAAATTTCAACATGCTCCAAATTGGACCCGATTAGTCTTATTGTGAAGCTCTTTTCCCCACGATCGCAACGGATCAAGGTTCGCGAGATTTGGACCTCGTATGAGAGAGATATGTTATTTTAAACACTGTACACTTTAAATAATTAATTAATGGAATTAATTAAGGTTATAATTAATCTTCTTCCCTAAGTTAACCAGGGTCGTCGTTTTAACCCATTTTGCTCCGAACTAGGGTTCAATTTCGCCAACTCATCAGTGGATCGAAGCATGATTAGCGACCGCCCCAAGGAGCGCCGCCACCTCCTCTACCCGTGTTCAGAAGTGGGCCCCACTGGTATCTGCCATTGCTTCGAGATTTGAGCCCGAAGGTCGCGCCTTTGAGCGCTGAAAACTCCTCCAATCCTCAACGATAAACTACCAAACAAGTCGAGATGGAGAGAGCGCAGAAGGATATACAATTTCTGCTTTTGGGGTATTGAATTTCATTGAATATTTCTTGCGAAAATGGGAGGAAATGAATCGAGTTTCTTCAGTCGTTGTTTACAAGGCTGGCGGCGCAATTAGGGTTTCGGTGGAAGGGCCTTTTATAAGAATTTATTTTATATTATATTATTGTTTAAATTCTTTTAATTCGAAAAATGCTTGTTCGTTGATACTAACTTCAAACCGAACCCGACGACTGTTGCCCCTAGCCAAATACCCCCATTCCGGACACAATGGGATATGTACCATAAGACAATTCAATTTTTTTGATCAGTTTTTCTTTAAATTAAAATATAAATCAATATATATTGAATTTCAAACGTACATTTTAATTTACTGGGGCCACATACTGACTCCAAAAATTCCAGAAAAACAAATCTAGTTATGTCTTGATGATACGGTCCTAACAAAACTAATTTCATCGAATTTGGAGAAATGGTAATTTTCCAGTCGATTAAATTCAAATTGAATTGACCAAACACGTTTAAATTCACCATGCTCACATATTGATTCCAAAAATTATTAAAATTGGAATCTAGCAATAATTTGGCATTCCGAATCTAACAAAAGTGGTGTCATCGAAAACGGAGGTCGTTTCCAAAATCGTTATTTTTAATGGCCATATATTATATAAATTCCATAACGACTATTCTGAATTTTCAACTAGGCGTAACTTTTTATTCCCACTATGAAATCTGGATTTTTCACATTCGCTGAAAAGATATTTTCAAACAGATTCAAATATTTCTAGTTTTACTAAAATACGATTAATTTTGAATCCTATACATTCATTTGAAATTCGAAATCGAATTTTCAAACTACCGCGCCATTTCAGGCTCGTTACATAATTAAAATAAAATTATTCTTTCTAACTTCGATTAAAATAAATTTTTAGTTGTTATTATTTAAAATAAATCATTTTAAATATTCAAAATTCATTAAAATTACTAAAATGAAAATTTTAAATTGGTTCTGAAAATCCGGGTTGTTACAATCTCACCCACTTAAAATCTTTTCGTCCCCGAAAAGGAACGGAGCTGAAAGTTGTTTAACTAACCAACTCAACTTTCATTCTGGCTTTTATTCTTCAACTTTTCAGTTTCTAAGAATTTTCTAAATTTTCAAAAATTTGGCTAAGACCCTAAATTTTCGAAAAATTTCACCATAACCTCCTTTTTACGAGGAGACATTTAAAACCGCAACTAGAAACGCAAGGCCCTCATTGTAACGACCCAGAAAATCTGAACCAATTTAAAAATTTTAAATTGGCTGAAATAATGGATTTTAAATATTTAAAATAAATATTTTAAATAATGGCAATGAAAAGCGAGTTTGAATCGGCAATTGAAAACGAATATAATTAATTCTAATTATAAACAAGGCCTGAAATGGCGCTGCAGTTTCAAAAATTGAATTCAAACTTTGTCGGACTGTACTGGGTGCAAAACAAAACGGATTTTAGTGAAACCAAAAATATTTAAATCTGTTAGTGAATACCTTTCTAACGAATCTGAAAAATCGAATTTTCATAGCGGAAAGCAAAATTTATGGCCAAATGAATTTTCAGAAAGGTCGATATGGAATTTATATAGCCCGTGAAAATGGCCATTTTGCATACGACCTCGGAATTCAACGAAACCACTTTTGTTGGATCCGGGATGTAAAGTTATTGCTAGGTTTCAAATTTCATAATTTTTGAAGCTAATATGTGAACGTGGCAAAGGAAAATGTGTTTTGGTCAATTACAGTTAAATTGGATCGACCAGAAATGGGCCTTTTTGCAAACGGTCTCAGAATTCGACGAAACTAGTTTTGTTGGGACCGTATCGTCAAAACATAGCTAGATTTATTTTACTGGAATTTTTCGAATCAGTTTGTGGCCCTGGCAAATTGAAATGCACGTTCAAATCAAATATTGAATGTTTTATATTTTAATTTGAAGGAAAACTGACTGAAACAGTCGAATGGGCCTTCGAAACATATCCCATTGTGTTCGGAATGGGGGTAAAACGCTACGGACGACAGTTGTTGGGTTTCGATTGGTGGTCGTGTCAGAAAACCCCTTTAAAACCTCCCCGACCAATCAAAATTTTTATATAAAAAAGAAAAGAAAAATCCCTCTCTCTCCCGATTTGAACGGCGGCTAGCCTCCAAAGCTTCCCTCCCCGTTTCCGATCGCCACAGCCACTTTCAGCACCTCCGCCAGTTGAAGCTTTTGAAGCCCTCTCCACCGCCTTCAAATCCGACCCCACCACGCCACCTATCGCCTCGCCATCGTCGAGCACGACCCCTCGAAAGTCGCGCCCTTTGAAGGCCCGCCACCGCTCAGATCGGAGTTCAAACTCGACATGGCGCACCTGCGTGGGAAGCTCTCTCCAAGGGCGACAACGTGACACCCTCCGATCGTCTCCACGCTGCTCGGTTTTCGCGAATTCTTCAACCCTAGATTTGAATCTTCAAAGGAGGTATACGGTTTATAATATTTAAACTGATTTCAACAGTTTTAAAGTGTTGCAAACTTCGAAAAATCATATCTTTTTCGTTCGTTAACGAAATTCGATGAAACAGGAAACATCGTGACTGTGAGGACGTCTTCTACATTCTAGAAGAGACCGCATATTTTTCTGAGCCTTCTGCTATTTTTGGTGGAGTGGAACCCAATGTGAGATTTCTAATTTATAAACGATATGGAAAACGACGATGTATAAATTATATAGTCGATGTATGAGTTATATAAGCGTTGTACACCTCATGTATAAGCGTTGTATAAGTCGTACGTTCGATGTATAAGTTGTATATGCGTTGTAAAAATTATATATGTGTTGAAATAAAAGTGAATTGCTATATATAAATAAATATATATATACGCCCCTCGTCCACAAACCATGGACGATATTTATTGGCTGTGATTGGTGTGAAAATTGATTGATAGCGAATGGTTGTTTGGGATTGTTTGTGGTTGATATTGATTGATTGTGGTTGAAAAATACCCGTTTGTGGTTGAGAAATATTTGGTTGAAACCACATAGGATTAGTTTGTGGAAATGAAATAAATATATATATGCCGCCTGCGTGCGAACTAGATGCATGATCCCCATTGTCAAAAACCACGAGGTTTTAAGGTAGAGCGAGGAGCCGTACTAGGGACGGTCCCGGTTTTAACTACCCTGCCGTTATGCTGCCGAAATTTTGAATAATATTCATGTGTTTGAATTATTTTCATCTACTGAAACTATATTTATTCGTTGAATAGAAAACCTTCATGTGTTGAATCGATATTCATTCGTTGATTAGAAATTCATATGTTGAATGGTCTTCGTGTTTTAAATATAAAAATCACATTTTTATCTATGTATATAAACTATAGAAAACCTTCATGTGTTGAATCGATATTCATTCGTTTAATAGAAATTCATGTGTTGAATGGCCTTCGTGTTTTAAATATAAAAATCACATTTTTATCTATGTATGTAAACCATATAAAACCTTCATGTGTTGAATCGATATTCATTCGTTGATTAGAAATTCATGTGTTGAATGGTATTCATATTTTAAAATAAATTGTTTTATAATAAAAATAACCTTTTTATCATCTATATAGACTATATAAAATAATAGTGTTTTGAAAAGAATTGTTTTACAATAAAAATCACATTTTTATTATATACATGAATTGTTGAAATGTGAAGTGTTAAAAATAGCCACTCGTTCAAATAAATATGCACGAGTTGAAATATTCATTAATTAGCTAATGATATGATTTTGCCTATGCATGCAACATTAGAATGAATGGTATTTTTAAACCAAATGGAAATCAAATGTGAAGTTGAATAGAAAATGATAAGTGATAAGAACTGTATATATGTACATGCATATTTATTGAACAGGTTATAGCAAAGGGGCTAGAGAAGAGGAATAAAATTTTGTGCCCGACAAATAGGTACACATTTACTGTTTTGTTTGGGTGATGATTTTATGAGCCTGTTGGCTAGCCGCTTGGCTAGCCGCTTGGCTTTTTCTTTTTCTTTTTCTTTTTGACATGAGACGCCCGTGTGGCTATTTGGGAATTTTCCCAGCCCCTCCAGTACAAAGGAGGTTATGGCGAAATTTTTCAAAATTTAAAGGCGTTAGTGAAATATTTGAAGTGAAAACGATATTGAAATTGTTGAATGAACTATATTTATATAAATATATAAATATAAATAAAATTAAAACGAAACGTGGCCGTGCAGTTCGTGTTTTGAAACCGTGATTTCAAACAACTAGTGCGGGAAATCCGACCATTGGATTTTCCCGAAACCGCAACCGTTGGGTTCGCCTTGGAAATATCTTTCCAACGGCACCAACTTTGTAAAAATCCAACGGTTGGATTGTCTGGAATGTTTAATTCAAATCTGAAGAAAAACAGCGCAAGAAACGATAATATTTATATATATATAAATATAATTATATTTAATCGAATAACGACGCTGTAGTTCGTATTTTGAAATCGAAACTTCAAACGATTGTACCGGGAGATCTGACCGTCGGATTTTCCCGAAACTAGAACCGTTGGATTCGTTTTGAAAAGACCTTTCTAATGATGAAAATTTTGTAAAGATCCAACGGTTAGATTTTCAGGTATGTGTAAATCAAATCTGAAGAAAAACAGCGCCACGGCCGCGTTCTGGCCCGAAGCGTCGTTTTGAATAAATTGGCTATTTTAAAATAAATAAAAATAGCGATAAATCATTATAAAATATCATAAACGATATGGAATAGAAATAAACTGAATTTGCTCGATTTATGTTGTATTTGATGGTTGAATGTGTTTGGTGTGAAAATTACATTAAAGAACAAAATTGGTGTTGTCGAATGATTTAACCATTGAAATAAATTGATTTGAAATTCTAAATATACGTGAATTATTTGAAAAGGCCGAGTTAATTCTCATTTCAAATAATTGAGCGACGATTGAAAGTCGAAGATGAAGACGGTGGTCGAAGACCGGAGATCTTCACCTTGTTTGGATGGTAACCGAGGTCCTGATTGGGAGGCATCTCGAAATATGGATGATGAGTGGTGATCGTCCAGACGTACGTGGTGATCGATGGGTTTGCGAGGTATTTAGTGCCTCCGGTTTCGTTCAGACCCAGAACGGACTTGTAAATGGACTGTATGTCTGACATTGGAGTTTATTATATGTTGATTGATCTCTGTTAAATATACATCTGTTTGGCATCGGAGAATTTATTCTTTTGCTTAACGCCCTTCTCTGAGACGCACGAGCTCAGGGGTTGTATATCGATGGACATCAGTCGCATGGCATGAATTGCTAGTGTGGCATGCCTAAGTGGCAAATGATCAGGGCTTCTGTTGAAAAGCAAAGTCTTGTGGTGATGATCAAAGCACCGCCTGTGTGGCGTAGCTTTGTGTATAAAGCGATTTCGTGAGCCTCACACCCCGGTATGAACCAGAAACGGGAGAAGGACCTCAGGGAGGGCATGCGTTTCTTCCTAGCTAGGGTGGTGTCAGTGACCTACCAGCCCTGACATTTATATACTTTTCACCTGTGTGGTTGTTGCTGTTGAGAGGCGCCTCGGTATGATTGGACGATCCGGGTCCGATGGAGTCATTCGTTGGCTCGTTTACGCCCCAAAGGGCGGGGAAACGTATTGTTCAGGCATAATAATCCACATCGGTGGACCGGCCCTGACGATCCAAGGGTCACTCGAGCTCTGATCCTGAGACTCGGGCTAGGCAGTCTCGAATTCGGTAAGGACTATCTTTTGCCTTGGTTCATGATGGAAATCCAATTTCCAAATACGTGATCGTGCGGTTTCGATTGTATAGATATTTGGAGACATAGTGGCATGGGACGCTCATGTCATCCATGATTGATAGTTACGATTTGAAATTATTTTCAAAACATATAAACACTAGCAATAATATCAAATGCCTTTGTTTTATTCGTATCAAGCATATTTTGGTCGTTATAAGGTAAAAACTCTATCATCCGGTTTGCAATGCATTGTGTGATGGGAACTGAGTCTTATAATGGCTTCATTTTTATAAAATGCATTGCGTTATTTAAAAGAATGATTTGTTTTAAAGCACCGGCAATCCAATGGAGTAAACCCGTTCCACGAAAGTGGCATGGTCCTGTGATTAGCCAAATTATATATGTGTTGAGTAGATTTCTCATACCAGTCCCATGACTGACTCGTAGTTTGTTTCACTTTCAAACTCGGGTGCCCCTTTTTCTACACGGGCAGCCTTGTATTCAGGTTTAGCTGGTTCTTTCTGGATAGCTGGAGCTGAAGATGGATTCTATCATTTATCTCTTTTTATGTTGTTCAGCTCCTATTGTACATATTATGTTTGTTTTCCGCTGTAGACATTTATGTATAGCTGAACTGTATTTTTACTAAGTATGATCCTGTATACTGTGTAACTTTGATGATTACTTTTATCCAGTATATCTATTGTTCATTATCTGGTGTATTTATTTAATTTTGTTCTGCTATTATACGTTTATGTGTTATATTCCACGGATTACCCTTGCCACCGTCAGAACGGGGTTTGGGGTCGTCTCATTTGGTATCAGAGCTTTGGTTAAGCTTAGTTCTGGAATATAACATTTGAACGAACTCGTCAGAAATAGAACCAGTAGTGTTCTAGGATGTGTAACTCTATACAGATAGGATCAGTAACATCCTAGTATGAGTAGCAGAATGAAATAACACCCAGATAGACACATTTACATTCAAGTATTTGTCTCTATATTTTGAAATATCTTTTCTGTTGACCTGACACTTGATCTGCTATTTGCAGAAGAACTAGAAAATGAGTGCTAGAAACAGAAGAGGTGATACAGACCCGGATATCGAAGCCCTATATATGAAATATAGAAATCTGGGTGGAAAGCCATTCTCGGGCGAAGAATCCATTATGAGAACACAAGCATGGATTCATTCGGCTGAGAAAATCTTCGAAGGATTAAAGCTGAGGGATGACCAGAAAAGATTACTGGCCTCCTGGGCACTCAAAGACGAAGCTTTATTCTGGTAGGATTCTGTTGTTAAGGATAATCCAGAGGGTGATACCACCTGGGATATATTGAAAGTGATTTTCCTAGAAAGATTTACTCCTCCAGAAGCAATTGAACGACTATGTGATGAATTTTCTTATCTGATACACGGAGATATGACCATTCCTGAATATCATAAGAAATTCAATGAACTTTCTCACTTTTCCCCTCATCTAACTGAAAATCCGAAGAGGAAGAATATGAGATTTATCAACGGGCTTCAAAGAAAATATCAGAACAGTGTAATGAGGAACGTGAAGCTTCCCTTTTTTGAAATGACATACATGGCTTATCAGTACGAAGATCTAGACAAGAAAGGTATGCTACAGTACGAAGAAGAAGTCAGCTCTAGTGATAAAATTGAGTCTGCAACTGATCGCCCCGAGGCCAGTACAATGTCTGAGGTCAGTAAGAAGCCCAAAGTAAATCGAAAGAGGGCCAGATCCGGAAAAGAACCAGTAACGACAGCTGTATGCAGTAACTGCCATAAACAGGGGCATTTGACCAGGAATTGTAAACCCTCGAAGAAGCTAAGGAAAGATGAAACTAAATCCGGTAAGAAGTTCCAAGAGAATAGAAAGTGCAGTCAATGCCATCAGACCGATCATGTTTCAAAGGCCTGCCCGCTATTCAGAAAGCCTGAAGCAGTACATCTAAATGAAGTGGTAGGAGTACCTGCATCTTCGTCTGCTCAGGAAAGGCCAGATGTTTTAGAAGGCACGCTTACTGTCAAAGATATTCCTGTTAAAGTGCTGTTTGACACAGGCGCGTCACGAAGCTTCATTTTGAACGATGCAGCTAAGAAGCTAGATTTGAATTTGAGAAAGCTGAAGGAACCAATGACTGTCCAGAATCCAGTTGGGGGTTCCATTGATCTCAGTTGGGTTTGTGGAGTGCCGGTTTCTTTCTCTCGTTATCGGTTTCCTACCATCGCGGTCGTTATGAATTTTAAAGAGTTTGATCTTATCTTGGGATTAGACTGGCTGACCAAATATGAAACTGAAGTTAAATGCGCCGACAGAGTCGTAAAGGCGAAGATTAAATCAGGTGATTATATAACCATTCCCTGTGAAGATCAGAATGCTAACAGAAAAGACTTCTGGGAAGCTTTGAATGTTTCTCCAACCCAAATAGAAAATGTCCCTGAAGTCACAGAGAATATTCCTGACCTCATCAAAGATATTCTTGTCATCAAAAATTATGCGGATGTGTTTGAATAAGTTGTTCGCTTACCTCCGCAGAGAGAAATAGAATTCAAAGTTGCTTTAATCTGAATGCAAGGCCGGTAGTTCACGCTATTCGAAGAATGTCCTTGAAAGAGAAAGAGGAATTAGACAATCAAACACGACAGCTAGTATGGAAAGGTCTGATCAGGCCTAGTTTCTCTGATTGGGGAGCAGCAATGGTTTTTGTCCCAAAATCTGACGGTACTCTACGGTTATGTGTGGATTATCGTGATTTGAACAAACAGACAATAAAGAACAAATATCCACTGCCGCGAATAGATGATTTGTTGGATCGATTAAATGGCGCACAAGTATTTTCACGAATGGACCTAGCTACAGGTTTCCATCAACTTCGAATTGCCGAAGAGTGTGTTCCAATGACAGCATTCAGAGGTCCCGACTTATTCTACGAGTGATTAGTAATGTCATTCGGCTTATGTAACGCTCCTGCTTACTTCGTCAATCTGATGAATAGAGTATTCAGAGGGGTTTTGAATAAATTTGTTCTGGTTTTCATTGACGATATTCTAATCTTCTCTAAATCAAAGGCCGAACATGAAAAGCACTTGTAACAGGTTCTAGGAATTCTGAGAAGGAATGTATTGAAAGCAAAGTTTTCCAAATGTATATTCTGGCAAGATGAAGTAAAATTTCTGGGCGACGTGGTATCGAAAGAAGGAATTGCTGTGGACCCAAGCAAAATCACAGCTATTCAAAACTGGAAACAGCCTAGTACTCCTACTGAAGTCCGCAGTTTTCTCGGATTGGCTAGCTATTACCGGAAGTTTGTTAAAAACTTTTCGAAGATATCTGGTCAATTAACGAAGCTTACAAAGAAGCAATCTAAATTCAAATGGACTCCAGAAAGTGAGGAGGCTTTTGAAGAGCTAAAGTTGAAATTAACAACTGCTCCAGTGTTAACCATCATCGATGGCAACCAGGATTTAAAAGTCTGGACCGATGCTTCTAGAGAAGGCATTGGCGCAGTGTTAATGCAAAAGGGCCAAGTGATTGCTTATGCTAGCCGTCAACTGAAGCCGCACGAGAAAAACTATGTAACTCATGATCTTGAGTTATTGGCTATCGTATTCGCTTTGAAAATCTGGAGACACTATCTGTTGGGTGAGAGATTTGAACTGTTTACAGATCATCAGTCATTAAAGTATCTGCTCACCCAGAAGGAATTGAATCTGAGGCAGCAGCGTTGGTTGGAGTTTCTTGCAGCTTACGATTTTGAAATCATATACACTCCAGGGAAAGCCAATGTCGTGGCGGATGCGTTAAGCCGAAAGAATGAAATGATCGCCAGTTTTATCATTGCGACTTCGTTGATTAACAAGATATCGGCTCTCCAAAAAGAGACCAATTTATCAGAGGAATGAGTCAGCGAATACATGAAGGCAATGCTTCGGATTTCCAGCTCGATAGCGAAGGGATTCTGAGGTTAGAAGGACGAATTTGTGTTCCAGAAATTCCTGAACTCAGAAGGGATGTGCTTGATGAATGCCACAAATCTAAGCTCAGTATCCATCCGGGTGTGATTAAAATGTATAACGATATCAAGCGCACATTCTGGTGGAAGTCGTTAAAGAGAGACATCTCAATATATGTTAGCCGATGCTCTACTTGCCAGCTAGTCAAAAGCGACCAACAGAAACTAGCTGGATTATTACAACCGCTAGACGTTCCTGGTATGAAGTGGGAACATATCTCTATGGATTTCATTGACGGTCTGCCCAGAACCTGTAACACCCCGTATTTCAGTTAATGCTAAAATTCACTAATTGCAGAATAAATAATCTCAGATGTGAGAATTGGGGGAAACGGGCTGCGTCATTGCGTTCGTCTCGGAAAAATACGCAGAATAGAGTCCGAAATTTTGTAAATCGGAGTCCGTATGGCCCAGTTATGGCCCAAAGAAGTTTGCAGAAAATTTAAAGCTAAAAACAGATTTAAAAATTCAAATTCGGATTTCAAAATAGAACCAGCGGGGCCAGGCGGGAAAATTCCCGCCCCAACCATGTCGACAGGGCTGTCGACAGGCCTGTCGACAGGGGGGTCGACTTGCCTGTCGACTTGCCTGTCGACACGGCGTGTCGAACCAGAGGGCTTGGGTGCACCAGATCTGGTTTTCTGGCTAGGGCTGGGCTGGGTTCTAGAGATTTCCTAAATCTAACGGACCTAATCTTACCTAGGGTTAATCTAAGGGCCTAAAACACTCACCTAATCTATAAATACACCCTAATGCAAGCCTAATCCATACTAAAAATAGAAATGATGGCCTCATGCCGCCAAAATCAAACTTGAGAGGAGCCTCCACTAGTTTATGAAGGAAGTTGCAAGCTAATCAACCTCTAATCATCATCTTCTTCATATTTAGCAACTAGTTCTACTTCATAAGTTTGCTAATCTTGGTTTTGGTGAGTTTCTATCACTTTAACATCAATTGCTAAAGTAAGTAGATTGGGTGTAATGAGACTTATGGTCTTAAAGGCGGATTAGTGAGTTTGAATCATTTGTAATGATATGCTACTCTATGCTTTCCTATGTTTATGCATGATTAATAAGTTGGTTTATGCATGTTTAATAAGTTGGTTTATGCATGTTTAACAAGTGGGTTTATGCATGTTTAATAAGTTGGTTTATGCATATTTAATAAGTGGGTTTATGCATATTTAATAAGTGGGTTTATGCATGTTTAACAAAGTGAGTTATGCAAGTTATGTATATGCTTAAATGCAAGTTTAACATGATATGCAAGTTATGCATGCTTATGCATAATGCTTATGCAAGTATGTGAATGCTTATGCAAGTATGTGAATGCTTATGCAAGAATGTGAATGCTTATGCAAGTTATGTGTATGCTTAAAGGCATGTTTAACATGTTATGCAAGTTATGAGAATGCTTATATGCAAGTTCAACATGTTATGCAAGATATGTGTATGATAATATGCAAGTTCATATGCAACATGTTATGAAAGTCATATGTATGATAATATGCAAGTTCATATGCAACATGTTATGCAAGATATGTGTATGATAATATGCAAGTTTGGGTTAAATGTAGTTGGGTTAATATATGCTCATAAATGCAAGTTGACATCCTCTTAACCCATGACAAAGTTATATGCTAAACCCATGATATTTGTGATGGATCTTCCCCTTTATTATGTCATGAAATGAGAACGATTTACGTGGGGAACGATGGGGTTGGTAAATATGTTAATAAAAGTATGATTGGGTATGATTAAGCATACCATAAAAATAAATTAACATAAGTGGGAATTTACCTATTGAGTTAGGTCTACCCCATGGGAATTTACCTATTGAGTTAGGTCTACCCATGTTATGAAAAACTTGATATTAATTAGGGATAATTAATATGGGGGTGATTAATTAGGTGTAATTAATCGACTAAGACACGAGGTTGGACTCATTTGTAGTGTAAAACTGCCCGGACCCTACCGGCTTAACCAGTTGCTACAAATGTCAGCCCAATGTGAGAGGTCTTAGCCATAAATTAAATACGTGATTAAAGTAAAGACACGAGGTTAGACTCTGTTATGACGTAAGACTGCCCGGACCCTACCGGCTTAACCAGGCGGTCATAACAGCTAGTCTAATGTGGGAGGTCTTTATGGGAGATCACGGTCTTAATTAATTAAGAAACACTTAACCATATTAGCATGTAGTGGGACATGAGGGGTTAAGTGGGTGCCTTGGGTGGCATGTGGAAATTTAGTGGTTGCCTTGGATGGCATGTGGAATCTAGTGGGTTGCCTTGGGTGGCAATAGAAAATACGATTAGAATACTTAACCAAGAGAAACATGTAATTAAACATGATTAAAGGGTTAAGTGGGGGTACACTAGATAAGTGACAAGCTTAAGTGGGTAGCTTGTGGGGGCCCATTTCAACCAGTAACCCATATGTATCTTATTGGGCTCGACCCATGTCGAGGACGGGACACGCGTACTGGGCTTGATTATAAGAGGCCAAAACGGGTTAGCGGTGGCAACGCAAGTCCAACGGGTTTCATATGCGTGTGTGGGCCCGGGCTGGTAGATAAGCCGTTGTTGCATCGTGTAGATATAAAGCCGTGCACCGTTGATATTATCAGGTGGCCACTTTGGGGAATGATACACCCCATTGTGGGACCAGCACGGGTATCTACGGTAGGGAGCCGATCGCTGGGGAGTAGTGGGTATACCTAGTGGAGATAGGGGCAGACGGCACCTATGTAGTGGGCTAGGGGTACACGAAACTACTGGGTAAAATTACTAGGTACACCTAGTGGAGATAGAGGCAGACGACACCTATGTAGTGGGCTAGGGGTACACGAAACTACTGGGTAAATTTTCTAAGTCCTTGGGAGGGATCAACCTTTAAGAAGGAATGACGGGTGTGGTGCAGTGTAGTAATTATCCTTGGGTGGGTAAATGCGTCTTTATAGTTATCTTAGTTTATCCTAAGTCTACCAAGCTGCTTAGTGTAGCCATTCATCCCCAGACATTACCGTATGTCAAGTTTATGTCTTCTCTGGTTACTTTAATGATTGTATTGTTAAAGTTATAGGACTCGCTCAGACTTATGTCTGACCCCGTTGTTTTTATCTTTTTCCCAACCCTCAGGTTCTCAGAGTGGGCCCAGTACGAGTGGGCTTTGATCAGGCTGCTTTTATTACTCTCTTGGAGCTTGGACCCAAGATGTAGAGCTCAGCTTACCTTTTTCCTCTATGGCTATCAGTTCATGTTTTGGGATTATGTATTTTTGTTTAGCAAGAATGGATATTTGTACTTAACTCTTATTATGGTTTTATGATGTAACCAGACATGTTTACTTCCGCTGTTATGAGATAATGTTTTAAATTTCAAGTACTATTTATATCTGTCTTGTTGTAATTTTTCTGTTCTATATTCACTAAAATACTCCACCGATGCTATGGCATTCCCTTAGTGAGTGATCATAGCGGGAGTGGGGTGTTACACGTGGTATCAGAGCCAGGTTACCGGAACAGATAAATTTTTTAGAAAACTATTTTTCTAAAAACATTTTTGAAAGAGATATTTTCAAAAACATGTCTTTTAAGAGAAAAGTTTTTGAAAGAAAAGCATAATCCCCAATAGCCATATCTTTATCCTTCGAATTCTCCGTTTTGAATCTTTCCTTTTTCGTTTCAGCATGGATGAGGATCTTAACTTTCCGGAGGGTGTGACGGTACCGGTATGGTATAGGAGATTGATGGAGGCTAGGGCCACCACTGCGGGTCCAGCAAATGTTCCTCCACCAACCGTAGCACCCGATCTTCCTCCTCCCCCTCCTCCTCGCACGGATACTTTTGCTAAGACTTGCAAGGAATTTAAAGCTATGGGAGGGAAACCTTTTCAAGGATCTGAAACTTTTGTGGAGGCTAGAGATTGGCTTAAGGAGGTGGAAGAGTTGATAGATATCTTTGAGATGGAAGAAGGAAAGAAAGTCAAGTTAGCTGCTTGGTTAATGAAGGGAGAGGCCTCATTCTGGTGGGAGGTCACTAATGGAGAACGCCCCGTTGACTCTTGGGCGGATTTTAGGCAAAGATTTGTGGCAAAGTTTCTCTCAAGGGCGGAGGAAAACTTGTATATGGAAAGATTCTTGAATCTAAAGCAAGGAAATCTCTCAGTGAAGGAATATGTCAACAAGTTTAATCAATTGGCAAGGTTTGGCCTAGACATGGTGAATACACCGGAGAAGAAGGCTTTGAGGTTCGTGAAAGGCTTGAATGAACCAATGCATGGGTTGGCTATGACTCATATCCCTATGGGGGCCACCTTCGAGAAGTTAGTTGACATGGCACTCATGCATGAAGAAGAGAAGGGTCCTAATGCTAATAAGGCAGCCGAGAAGAAGGGAGATCAAAAGAGACCTCAGTAACAACAGCAAAATAAAGGTGGGAAAGGCAACGGTGGCAAGGGCAAGAAGAAGAAGTGTTTCAATTGTGGGAGACCTGGCCACCTAAGCAAGGATTGTCGCAAGAAGAAGAAGACTGGCTGCTTCCACTGTGGCGAAGCAGGGCATCTAGTGAAAGACTGTCCTAAGAAGGGGCAAAGGACGGGGTCTACCTCAGGAGGACAGGTGCAAGCTCTTATGGCACCAGGTCAGGCTAGGGGGCAAGTACAGGCTCTCGCGGTCCCACCGATTCAGGAAAGAGGTAGAACTATTTCCGTTGAAAGTCTGGTTTTTCTATTTGATCATCCTGTCCGTACATTGTTTGATTCTGGCGCATCGCATTTGTTTATCTCATCATCATTAGTTGAGTCGCTGCACTTAGACACCAGTCTGGTAGATGATCCCTTGGTTGTTTCAAACCCAATTGGGGGCTCCACTTATTTGTCCATGATATGTTTGGGTTTGAAGATTTCTATACTTAGCATTGAGTTTAGATGTGATGCTTTTGTTTTGGGCTTCACGGGCTATGGGTTGATTTTGGACATGGACTGGTTATCCAGTAATGGTGCCATTCTTGATTGCGAAAGGAGAGTTGTTAGGCTCATGACCCGCTTGGGTAACACTCTCGAGATTTCTTGTAATCCCATGGATTCTGTTATGCTAAGTTATCTTGAATCGCTTGACGCTTCGGTTGAGAGTTTGCAATCTGTTAGAGTGGTCCGGGAATACTCGGATGTGTTTGAGGAGGTGAAGGGCTTACCTCCGAAGCGGGAGATTGACTTCCGAATATATCTGGTGGATAATGCTAAACCTGTATCTTTACCAGTGCGCCACATGGCTCCTCGTGAGAGGAGGGAACTCCATAAGCAAGTAGGGGAGTTGCTTGAGAAGGGGTTCATAAGACGGAGTATATCGGAGTGGGGTGCTCCAGTAGTATTTGCTACGAAGGCGGATGGGTCCCTCAGACTTTGTGTAGACTATAGAGAGCTCAACAAGCTCACAAAGAAGAATAGACACCCATTGCCGAGGATTGATGATCTTTTCGATCAGTTGGTTGGCGCTTCAGTATTTTCTCAATTGGACTTGGCCACGGGGTTTCATCAGTTGAGGGTGGCTGAGGATAGCATAGACAAGACTGCCTTTAGGACTCCGGATGGTTTTTATGAGTGGCTGGTGATGCCATTTGGGTTGACGAACGCCCCTGCATATTTTGTTGATTTGATGAGTAGGGTGTTCAGGGAGTTCCTTAATAAATTCGTGGTGGTCTTTGTGGATGATATCTTAGTATTTTCTAAGAGTGAAGAAGAGCATGCCCTACATCTTGGGGAGGTGTTGAAGACTCTTCGAGCACATAGCCTTAAGGCTAAATTCTCTAAATGTCACTTCTGGAGGAAGGAGGTGCGGTTCTTGGGGCACGTGGTCTCCAAGGAAGGGATAGCTGTGGATCCCGCGAAGGTAGTATCAATTCAGGATTGGAAGGTTCCGAAGAATGCTACCGAAGTAAGAAGTTTCTTGGGGTTGGCGGGTTACTATAGGAAGTTTATTAAAGACTTCGCGAAGATATCAGCCCCATTAACCCGCTTAACGAAGAAGAATCTTGTTTTTGCATGGGACGTAGATTGTGATGATGCGTTCCGACGGTTAAAGAGAGCTTTAACCACTGCTCCAGTTTTAGTGTTGCCAGATGGGAGCAAGCCATTTGTTGTCTATACTGATGCTTGTGGGACAGGACTTGGCGCAGTCTTAATGCAAGAGGGAAGGGTAATAGCCTATGGTGGAAGGCAGTTGAGAGTGCATGAGAAAAATTACCCTACCCATGATTTAGAGTTGGCCGCTATTGTTTTTGCGCTTAAGATTTGGCGCCATTATCTTCTTGGTGAGAGATTCGAGTTGTTCACTGACCATAAATCACTGAAGTACTTATTCTCTCAGAAGGATTTAAACTTAAGACAGCAAAGGTGGATGGAGTTCTTAGCATCCTATGATTTCGAGATAGCGTATACCCCTGGCAAGGGTAACGTGGTGGCGGACGCCTTGAGCAGGAAGAGGTTGTCCTTGAGTCCATTATTCGTGGAACAACGAAGCTTGGAATTTATCTCGATGTTTGATTTCAGACCTTCCATTGATTATGTACCCGGTTTGCTAGCATCCTTGGAGGTCAGACCTACTCTTCTAGGGCGGATTGGAGAAGCACAGAGGGACGACCCACAGTTGGTTGAGTTGGTAGAGAAGCTCATAAGGGGGGAGTCGTCCAGCCATTTGAGTAGGTACACCCTAGACGATAGGGGGTGCTTGCGCAGAGACGGTAGACTTTGTGTACCGGAAAACGAGGGTTTGAGGAAGGCTATTCTTGATGATGCACACCGTTCTAGGATGACTATTCATCCCGGTGGGGACAAGATGTACCAAGACATGAAGAGGGTTTTCTTCTGGGCCGGTATGAAGAAAGATGTGGCCGAGTATGTCGCTCGATGCTTGGTGTGCCAACAAGTGAAGGCGGAGCAAAAGAAACCTGGTGGGTTGCTTCACCCATTGGAGGTTCCGCAATGGAAGTGGGATAGCGTTTCGATGGATTTTATTGACGGGTTACCCAGATCAAGAAAGGGTAATACGGGAATTTGGGTTGTGGTGGACAGACTTACTAAAAGCGCCCATTTCATACCTGTGAAAAGCAAGAGGACTGCTCCATGGCTAGCTTCAGTATATCTTCGAGAGATAGTTCGATTGCATGGGGTACCCTCTAGCATAGTGAGTGATCGAGATCCTATCTTCACTAGCGAGTTCTGGAGAAGTTTGCAAGAAGCAGTGGGGACTCAATTGTGTCTGAGCACCGCATATAATCCTCAGACGGATGGCCAGACTGAGAGGGTGAATCGTGTCCTAGAAGACCTTTTGAGGCTTTGTATCTTAGATTTTGGAGGTACATGGGAAGAGCATCTTCCATTGGTGGAGTTCGCATATAATAACAGCTTTCAGTCCAGTATTGGTATGGCTCCTTTCGAAGCTCTTTATGGAAGGCCTTGTCGATCACCGACATGTTGGTGGGAATCTACGGATAAGATTTTGCTTGGGCCTGATATGGTTAGGGAGACTTCTGAGAAGATTGACTTGATTCGAAGAAGGATGAAAGCAGCACAGGATAGGCAAAAATCTTATGCGGACAAGAGAAGGACGGATCTTGAGTTTGAAGTTGGGGACATGGTCTTTGTCAAAGTGTCTCCATTGCGAAATGTGGTTCGCTTTGGATCTGTTGGGAAGCTAGCACCAAGGTTCGTGGGGCCGTTTCCTATTAAGGAAAGGATTGGACGGATGGCGCATAGAGTGGAGTTGCCCGACAGACTTAGTGGTGTACATGATGTATTCCATGTGTCCCATTTGAGGAAGTGCTTACATGAGACCGCAGAGGTGGTAGAGCCGAGCTTGCTTAAAGAAGTGGAAGTAGAGCGTGATGCGACTATTCGACGAGCTCCTACTCGCATCCTTGGGTCAGAAACTAGGAAGTTGAGGAACAGAGAGGTTCAGCTAGTTAAAGTGCTATGGGGAGATGACGAAAGCAATGCTACTTGGGAGACGGAAGCGAAGATGCGTTCTTTGTATCCATTTCTTTTTGAGGGTATGTCTTTACTTTCTCCTCTATCGTTGTCTAGTACTTATCTTATCTTTAGTATGTCCTCTCGTTAGTACTGTTTGACTTATTAGATAGGGTAAACCTATGGTTGAAACATGTGTTTGAGACATGTTATGGTTGATGGATGCAGGTGGATGCACGTGTTTGCTAGTGGTTGCTCGTGGATGCATATACACACACTCTAGGCACTAGATCGGCTCAGTCACTTCATATTGCATATTGCATAAAATTGTGTGTAGGAAGCTATATTTATGGATGTATAATGATTGTGTTATCATATGGATGATGCATTTTGGTGAATGATTGTGCACTCATGTAGATATTGTATGTGTCGATAGGATTCTCTCGCATACATAATGGATGCATGGCACTATCATGGTTTGCATATGTTCATACATTAGATAGGGAACATATACACACACTTTTTGCATATGCTCATACATCATTAGAAACTGTTTTAAGGACAATGGATGCCCGTGTCTGATGGATTGAGTAGATGGTTGTTTGGATGGTAGGATATGCATTCTCCTTAGCTTAGAGATTTCGGGGACGAAATCCTTTAAGGAGGGGAGAATGTAACACCCCGTATTTCAGTTAATGCTAAAATTCACTAATTGCAGAATAAATAATCTCAGATGTGAGAATTGGGGGAAACGGGCTGCGTCATTGCGTTCGTCTCGGAAAAATACGCAGAATAGAGTCCGAAATTTTGTAAATCGGAGTCCGTATGGCCCAGTTATGGCCCAAAGAAGTTTGCAGAAAATTTAAAGCTAAAAACAGATTTAAAAATTCAAATTCAGATTTCAAAATAGAACCAGCGGGGCCAGGCGGGAAATTCCCGCCCCAACCATGTCGACAGGGCTGTCGACAGGCCTGTCGACAGGGGGGTCGACTTGCCTGTCGACTTGCCTGTCGACACGGCGTGTCGAACCAGAGGGCTTGGGTGCACCAGATCTGGTTTTCTGGCTAGGGCTGGACTGGGTTCTAGAGATTTCCTAAATCTAACGAACCTAATCTTACCTAGGGTTAATCTAAGGGCCTAAAACACTCACCTAATCTATAAATACACCCTAACGCAAGCCTAATCCATACTAAAAATAGAAATGATGGCCTCATGCCGCCAAAATCAAACTTGAGAGGAGCCTCCACTAGTTTATGAAGGAAGTTGCAAGCTAATCAACCTCTAATCATCATCTTCTTCATATTTAGCAACTAGTTCTACTTCATAAGTTTGCTAATCTTGGTTTTGGTGAGTTTCTATCACTTTAACATCAATTGCTAAAGTAAGTAGATTGGGTGTAATGAGACTTATGGTCTCAAAGGCGGATTAGTGAGTTTGAATCATTTGTAATGATATGCTACTCTATGCTTTCCTATGTTTATGCATGATTAATAAGTTGGTTTATGCATGTTTAATAAGTTGGTTTATGCATGTTTAACAAGTGGGTTTATGCATGTTTAATAAGTTGGTTTATGCATATTTAATAAGTGGGTTTATGCATATTTAATAAGTGGGTTTATGCATGTTTAACAAAGTGAGTTATGCAAGTTATGTATATGCTTAAATGCAAGTTTAACATGATATGCAAGTTATGCATGCTTATTCAAGTATGTGAATGCTTATGCAAGTATGTGAATGCTTATGCAAGTATGTGAATGCTTATGCAAGAATGTGAATGCTTATGCAAGTTATGTGTATGCTTAAAGGCATGTTTAACATGTTATGCAAGTTATGAGAATGCTTATATGCAAGTTCAACATGTTATGCAAGATATGTGTATGATAATATGCAAGTTCATATGCAACATGTTATGAAAGTCATATGTATGATAATATGCAAGTTCATATGCAACATGTTATGCAAGATATGTGTATGATAATATGCAAGTTTGGGTTAAATGTAGTTGGGTTAATATATGCTCATAAATGCAAGTTGACATCCTCTTAACCCATGACAAAGTTATATGCTAAACCCATGATATTTGTGATGGATCTTCCCCTTTATTATGTCATGAAATGAGAACGATTTACGTCGGGAACGATGGGGTTGGTAAATATGTTAATAAAAGTATGATTGGGTATGATTAAGCATACCATAAAAATAAATTAACATAAGTGGGAATTTACCTATTGAGTTAGGTCTACCCCATGGGAATTTACCTATTGAGTTAGGTCTACCCATGTTATGAAAAACTTGATATTAATTAGGGATAATTAATATGGGGGTGATTAATTAGGTGTAATTAATCGACTAAGACACGAGGTTTGACTCATTTGTAGTGTAAAACTGCCCGGACCCTACCGGCTTAACCAGTTGCTACAAATGTCAGCCCAATGTGAGAGGTCTTAGCCATAAATTAAATACGTGATTAAAGTAAAGACACGAGGTTAGACTCTGTTATGACGTAAGACTGCCCGGACCCTACCGGCTTAACCAGGCGGTCATAACAGCTAGTCTAATGTGGGAGGTATTTATGGGAGATCACGGTCTTAATTAATTAAGAAACACTTAACCATATTAGCATGTAGTGGGACATGATGGGTTAAGTGGGTGCCTTGGGTGGCATGTGGAAATTTAGTGGTTGCCTTGGATGGCATGTGGAATCTAGTGGGTTGCCTTGGGTGGCAATAGAAAATACGATTAGAATACTTAACCAAGAGAAACATGTAATTAAACATGATTAAAGGGTTAAGTGGGGTACACTAGATAAGTGACAAGCTTAAGTGGGTAGCTTGTGGGGGCCCATTTCAACCAGTAACCCATATGTATCTTATTGGGCTCGACCCATGTCGAGGACGGGACACGCGTACTGGGCTTGATTATAAGAGGCCAAAACGGGTTAGCGGTGGCAACGCAAGTCCAACGGGTTTCATATGCGTGTGTGGGCCCGGGCTGGTAGATAAGCCGTTGTTGCATCGTGTAGATATAAAGCCGTGCACTGTTGATATTATCAGGTGGCCACTTTGGGGAATGATACACCCCATTGTGGGACCAGCACGGGTATCTACGGTAGGGAGCCGATCGATGGGGAGTAGTGGGTACACCTAGTGGAGATAGGGGCAGATGGCACCTATGTAGTGGGCTAGGGGTACACGAAACTACTGGGTAAAATTACTAGGTACACCTTGTGGAGATAGGGGCAGACGGCACCTATGTAGTGGGCTAGGGGTACACGAAACTACTGGGTAAATTTTCTAAGTCCTTGGGAGGGATCAACCTTTAAGAAGGAATGACGGGTGTGGTGCAGTGTAGTAATTATCCTTGGGTGGGTAAATGCGTCTTTATAGTTATCTTAGTTTATCCTAAGTCTACCAAGCTGCTTAGTGTAGCCATTCATCCCTAGACATTACCGTGTGTCAAGTTTATGTCTTCTCTGGTTACTTTAATGATTGTATTGTTAAAGTTATAGGACTCGCTCAGACTTATGTCTGACCCCGTTGTTTTTATCTTTTTCCCAACCCTCAGGTTCTCAGAGTGGGCCCAGTACGAGTGGGCTTTGATCAGGCTGCTTTTATTACTCTCTTGGAGCTTGGACCCTAGATGTAGAGCTCAGCTTACCTTTTTCCTCTATGGCTATCAGTTCATGTATTGGGATTATGTATTTTTGTTTAGCAAGAATGGATATTTGTACTTAACTCTTATTATGGTTTTATGATGTAACCAGACATGTTTACTTCCGCTGTTATGAGATGATGTTTTAAATTTCAAGTACTATTTATATCTGTCTTGTTGTAATTTTTCTGTTCTATATTCACTAAAATACTCCATCGATGCTATGGCATTCCCTTAGTGAGTGATCATAGCGGGAGTGGGGTGTTACAGAACCAGAAAAGGGAATGACAGTATTTGGGTGATCGTAGATCGCTTCACGAAGACCGCCCATTTTATACCTGTCAGATCAAACAGAACTGCTCAAAGTCTGGCGCAGATATACTTCAGGGAAATAGTTAGACTACATGGAGTGCCACTCAGTATAGTCAGTGATAGAGATACAATATTCACTAGCAAATTCTGGGAAGCATTTCAAGTCGAGCTGGGAACGAAGTTGAACTTGAGCACCGCTTATCATCCTCAGACAGACGGTCAGACTGAGAGGGTGAATCGCATTTTAGAAGATCTATTGCGGGCTTGTGTTCTAGATTTAGGGGATCATGGGAAGACCATCTGCATTTGGCTGAATTCTCATATAACAACAGCTACCAGGCGAGCCTGACAATGTCGCCATTCGAAGCATTGTATGGTAGACCGTGCCGATCTCCTGCTTGTTGGGTCGAGCCCGGAAATAGACTTGTGTTGGGTCCTGATATGATTCGAGAAGCGGTCGACAAAGTCGATTTTATTAAGAAGCGATTACTGGCCGCTCAAAGCCGACAAAAGAGCTATGCCGATAGAAGAAGAAGTGATATATCCTTTGCTGTTGGCGACTACGTGTATTTGAAAGTATCGCCAATGAGAGGAGTTATCCGGTTCGGTAAAACTGGAAAGTTGGCGCCCAAATACATTGGTCCGTTTCCTATTCTGGAACTGATCGGGACTCTCGCTTATAGGGTTAAATTGCCAGATTGGTTGCCTGGAGTTCATGATGTATTTCACATATCTCAACTTCGAAAACACGTTCATGATCCAGACTTGATCGTGGAAGAAGCAGCTCAACAAGACATTGAAATTACTCCAGAATTGGCTGTGAGAAGAGAGCCGCTAAAGATTATCGGCAAAGAAACCAAAGAGCTGAGGAACAAGAAGGTTCACTTAGTCAAAGTGCAATGGAGTGGAGATCCGCGGGATTGTACTTGGGAAACTGAGGAGAGCATTCAGAAAGCCTATCCCAGATGCCGAGTAGATATCTCTGATTGACTCCGGTGCAAGGTACACTTACCCTACTTTGCATTACCATTTAATTCTCTACTCTGGGGTTATTTCCTTTCCATGGATGTGCACTTTTAAATTCTATGGTCTGAATGATTTTAAAAAGTGTATAGAAAGTGATTAGTATATTTTTGAAAGGTCGAAAACAATTGGATTGGTTGTTGTGTGGCGTGATTGTACATTTATCAAACCACTTCCGACTTTGTTCCTTTTCGGGGACGAAAAGTTTTAAGTGGGGGAGATTGTAACGACCCAGAAAATCTGAACCAATTTAAAAATTTTAAATTGGCTGAAATAATGGATTTTAAATATTTAAAATAAATATTTTAAATAATGGCAATGAAAAGTGAGTTTGAATCGGCAATTGAAAACGAATATAATTAATTCTAATTATAAACAAGGCCCAAAATGGCGCTGCAGTTTCAAAAATTGAATTCAAACTTTATCGGACTGTACCGGGTGCAAAACAAAACGGATTTTAGTGAAACCAAAAATATTTAAATCTGTTAGTGAATACCTTTCTAACGAATCTGAAAAATCGAATTTTCATAGCGGAAAGCAAAAGTTATGGCCAAATGAATTTTCAGAAGGGTCGATATGGAATTTATATAGCCCGTGAAAATGGCCATTTTGCATACGACCTCGGAATTCATCGAAACCACTTTTGTTGGATCCGGGATGTGAAGTTATTGCTAATTTCAAATTTCATAATTTTTGAAGCTAATATGTGAGCGTGGCAAAGTAAATGTGTTTTGGTCAATTATAGTTAAATTGGATCGACCAGAAATGGGCCTTTTTGCAAACGGTCTCAGAATTCGACGAAACTAGTTTTGTTGGGACCGTATCGTCAAAACATAGCTAGATTTATTTTTCTGGAATTTTTCGAATCAGTTTGTGGCCCTGGAAAATTGAAATGCAACTTCAAATCAAATATTGAATGTTTTATATTTTAATTTGAAGGAAAATTGACTGAAACAGTCGAATGGGCCTTCGAAACATATCCCATTGTGCTCGGAATGGGGGTAAATGCTAGGGACGGCAGTCGTTGGGTTTCGATTGGTGGTCGTGTCAGAAAACCCCTTTAAAACCTCCCCGACCAATCAAGATTTTTATATAAAAAAAAAAGAAAAATCCCTTTCTCTCTCCCGATTTGAACGGCGGCTAGCCTCCAAAGCTTCCCTCCCCGTTTCCGATCGCCACAGCCACTTTCAACACCTCCGCCAGTTGAAGCTTTTGAAGCCCTCTCCACCGCCTTCAAATCCGACCCCGCCACGCCACCTATCGCCTCGCCATCGTCGAGCACGACCCCTCGAAAGTCGCGCCCTTTGAAGGCCCTCCACCGCTCAGATCGGAGTTCGAACTCGACGTGGCGCACCTGCGTGGGAAGCTCTCTCCAAGGGCGACAACGTGACACCCTCCGATCGTCTCCACGCTGCTCGGTTTTCGCGAATTCTTCAACCCTAGTTTTGAATCTTCAAAGGAGGTATACGGTTTATAATATTTAAACTGATTTCAACAGTTTTAAAGTGTTGCAACTTCGAAAAATCATATCTTTTTCGTTCATTAACGAAATTCGATGAAATAGGAAACATCGTGACCGTGAGGACGTCTTCTACATTCTAGAAGAGACCGCATATTTTTCTGAGCCTTCTGCTATTTTTAGTGGAGTGGAACCCAATGTGAGATTTCTAATTTATAAACGATATGGAAAACGACGATGTATAAATTATATAGTCGATGTATGAGTTATATAAGCGTTGTACACCTCATGTATAAGCGTTGTATAAGTCGTACGTTCGATGTATAAGTTGTATATGCGTTGTAAAAATTATATATGTGTTGAAATAAAAGTGAATTGATATATATAAATAAATATATATATATACGCCCCTCGTCCACAAACCATGGACGATATTTATTGGTTGTGATTGGTGTGAAAATTGATTGATAGCGAATGGTTCTTTGGGATTGTTTGTGGTTGATATTGATTGATTGTGGTTGAAAATTACCCGTTTGTGGTTGAGAAATATTTGGTTGAAACCACATAGGATTAGTTTGTGGAAATGAAATAAATATATACATGCCGCCTGCGTGCGAACTAGATGCATGATCCCCATTGTCAAAAACCGCGAGGTTTTAACGTAGAGCGAGGAGCCGTACTAGGGACAGTCCCGGTTTTAACTACCATGTCGTTATGCTGCCGAAATTTTGAATAATATTCATGTGTTTGAATTATTTTCATCTGTTGAAACTATATTTATTCGTTGAATAGAAAACCTTCATGTGTTGAATCGATATTCATTCGTTGATTAGAAATTCATGTGTTGAATGGTATTCGTGTTTTAAATATAAAAATCACATTTTTATCTATGTATATAAATTATAGAAAACCTTCATGTGTTGAATTGATATTCATTCGTTGATTAGAAATTCATGTGTTGAATGGTCTTCGTGTTTTAAATATAAAAATCACATTTTTATCTATGTATATAAACTATAGAAAACCTTCATATGTTGAATCGATATTCATTCGTTGATTAGAAATTCATGTGTTGAATGGTATTCATATTTTAAAGTAAATTGTTTTATAATAAAAATCACCTTTTTATCATCTATATAGACTATATAAAATAATACTGTTTTGAAAATAATTGTTTTACAATAAAAATCACATTTTTATTATATACATGAATTGTTGAAATGTGAAGTGTTAAAAATAGCCACTCGTTCAAATAAATATGCACGAGTTGAAATATTCATTAATTAGCTAATGATATGATTTTGCCTATGCATGCAACATTAGAATGAATGGTGTTTTTAAACCAAATGGAAATCAAATATGAAGTTGAATAGAAAATGATAAGTGATAAGAGCTGTATATATGTACATGCATATTTATTGAACAGGTTATAACAAAGGGGCTAGAGAAGAGGAATAAAATTTTGTGCCCGACAAATAGGTACACATTTACTGTTTTGTTTGGGTGATGATTTTATGAGCCTGTTGGCTAGCCGCTTGGCTTTTTCTTTTTCTTTTTGACATGAGACGCCCGTGTGGCTATTTGGGAATTTACCCAGCCCCTCCCGTACAAAGGAGGTTATGGCGAAAATTTTCAAAATTTAAAGGCGTTAGTGAAATATTTGAAGTGAAAACGATATTGAAATTGTTGAATGAACTATATTTATATAAATATATAAATATAAATAAAATTAAAATGAAACGTGGCTGTGCAGTTCGTGTTTTGAAACCGTGATTTCATACAACTAGTGCGGGAAATCCGACCATTGGATTTTCCCGAAACCGCAACCGTTGGGTTTGCCTTGGAAATATCTTTCCAACGGCACCAACTTTGTAAAAATCCAACGGTTGGATTGCCTGGAATGTTTAATTCAAATCTGAAGAAAAACAGCGCCAGAAACGATTATATTTATATATATAAAAATATAATTATATTTAATCGAATAACGACGCTGCAGTTCGTATTTTGAAATCGAAACTTCAAACGATTGTACCGGGAGATCTGACCGTTGGATTTTCCCGAAACTGGAACCGTTGGATTCGTTTTGAAAAGACCTTTCTAATGATGTAAATTTTGTAAAGATCCAACGGTTAGATTTTCAGATATGTGTAAATCAAATCTAAAGAAAAACAGCGCCACGGCCGCGTAATGGCCCGAAGCGTCGTTTTGAATAAATTGGCTATTTTAAAATAAATAAAAATAGCGATAAATCGTTATAAAATATCATAAACGATATGGAATAGAAATAAACTGAATTTGCTCGATTTATGTTGTATTAGATGGTTGAATGTGTTTGGTGTGAAAATTACATTAAAGAACAAAATTGGTGTTGTCGAATGATTTAACCATTGAAATAAATTGATTTGAAATTCTAAACATACGTGAATTATTTGAAAAGGCCGAGTTAATTCTCATTTCAAATAATTGACCGACGATTGAAAGTCGAAGATGAAGACGGTGGTCGAAGACCGGAGATCTTCACCTCGTTTGGATGGTAACCGAGGTCCTGATTGGGAGGCATCCCGAAATATGGATAATGAGGGGTGATCGTCCAGACGTACGTGGTGATCGATGGGTTTGCGAAGTATTTAGTGCCTTCGGTTTCGTTCAGACCCAGAACGGACTTGTAAATGGACTATGTATCTGACATTGGAGTTTGTTCTATGTTGATTGATCTCTGTTAAATGTACATCTGTTTGGCGGCGGAGAATTTATTCTTTTGCTTAACGCCCTTCTCTGAGACGCACGAGCTCAGAGGTTGTATATCGATGGACATCAGTCGCATGGCATGAATTGCTAGTGTGCATGCCTAAGTGGCAAATGATCAGGGCTTCCGTTGAAAAGCAAAGTCTTGTGGTGATGATCAAAGCACCGCCTGTGTGGCGTAGCTTTGTGTATAACGCGATTTCGCGAGCCTCACACCCCGGTATGAACCAGAAACGAGAGAAGGACCTCAGGGAGGGCATGCGTTTCTTCCTAGCTAGGGTGGTTTCAGTGACCTACCAGCCCTGACATTTATATACTTTTCACCTGTGTGGTTGTTGCTGTTGCGAGGTGCCTCGGTTTGATCGGACGATCCGGGTCCGATGGAGTCATTCGTTGGCTCGTTTACGCCCCAAAGGGCGGGGAAACGTATTGTTCAGGCATAATAATCCACATCGGTGGACCGGCCCTGACGATCCAAGGATCACTCGAGCTCTGATCCTGAAACCCAGGCTAGGTAGTCTCAAATTCGGTACGGACTATCTTTTGCCTTGGTTCATGATGGAAATCCAATTTCCAAATACGTGATCGTGTGGTTTCGATTGTATAGATATTTGGCGACATAGTGGCATGGGACGCTCATGTCGTCTATGATTGATAGTTATGATTTGAAATTGTTTTCAAAACATATAAACACTAGCAATAATATCAAATGCCTTTGTTTTATTCGTATCAAGCATGTTTTGGCCGTTATAAGGTAAAAACTCTATCCTCCGGTTTGCGATGCATTGTGTGATGGGAACTGAGTCTTATAATGGCTTCATTTTTATAAAATGCATTGCGTTGTTTAATAGAATGATTTGTTTTAAAGCACCGGCAATCCAATGGAGTAAACCCGTTCCACGAAAGTGGCGTGGTCCTGTGATTAGCCAAATTATATATGTGTTGAGTAGATTTCTCATACCAGTCCCATGACTGACTCGTAGTTTGTTTCACTTTCAAACTCGGATGCCCCTTTTTCTACACGGGCAGCCTTGTATTCAGGTTTAGCTGGTTCTTACTGGATAGCTGGAGCTGAAGATGGATTCTATCATTTATCTCTTTTTATGCTGTTCAGCTCCTATTGTACATATTATGTTTGTTTTCCGCTGTAGACATTTATGTATAGCTGAACTTTATTTTTACTAAGTATGATCCTGTATACTGTGTAACTCTGATGATTACTTTTATCCAGTATATCTATTGTTCATTATCTGGTGTATTTATTTAATTTTGTTCTGCTATTATACGTTTATGTGTTATATTCCACGGATTACCCTTGCCACCGTCAGAACGGGGTTTGGGGTCGTCTCACTCATCAATCCAAAAGAAAACGCCAAGCGGCTAGCCAATCGGCTCATAAAATAATCCAAACCCAATGAATTAGTAAACATGTACCTATTTGTCGGGCATACAATTTTATTCCTCTACTTAGCTTCCCTGCTATGACCTGTCCAATATATATATATATATGCATGTACATGTATGCAATTTCAACCAATTTTCCATTCAATTCAATAATTTGATTCAATTTGGCTAAATTTACCATACATTCTTTTATTGGTTTTAATTAATTACCATTCCAATATTTTTATTAGTTAAACTAATAATCAAACAACACAACCAACAATCAGTTGGTTAATCAAATTTTCAAATTCATAACTTTGATATATATACACAAAATCATGTTTTTGATGCCAATTCACAACAATAACCCTGTTTAGTTTTGGTTCTCACCCCAGTCAATTGGAAATATATAGACATCCCACTTTCGAAACTCGAAAATGAAGTACTGATGATGTACAGTCATCGGTAGAATCATCCCCGGGCGACTAGAGTGTGATTCTATATCTATCCAGTATATCCAAGGCTTTAAAAACATGCTAGCTAGGCATATATTCAAAATCTTCATATAGTCGATTGTCCACATCAATTTAAAATAAATATTCAAACACGTATAATAAGATTTAAATTTTCAAAACAAAACTTTGTTTTCATTTTTTATTTTAAAAATAACACTCATAGATCTCATTCTAGGATACTACTGATCCAATCTCTAACGAGTCATTCTTATTGGATATTACTAATCCAATCTCTGATGAATTCTTTCAGATAGTTCTAATGTGTCTTGTTCTCGAGGTCTGTAAACCAAAGATCGGATACCAATTGAAGCGACCTAAACTCGCCCTTACGGGAAAACCCGGATTGAGCTGAGAACACGACAAATCAGAATATAGACAGAACATTTCATTGCTTATTACAACAATTTACATCAGAGTACAAGAATATAACAGAGTATGAATAAATATTACACATTGGAACAGATCAGAGATTAAAATACATTACATAGCAGTGGAAAATAATACAAAACACAACTGAAAGAAATACATGGATATAGAGCGTTGCGAATATAGCTTTAGCTGTAAACCAGGATCCTGTGAATATAATATCTGCGAAACTAAAACTATTAGCTGCCCGTATGGAAAATAGGGGCACCCAGAGTTTAGGTTAAAACAATAAACTTCAGGTCAGTCATGTGACTTGTGTGAGAACTAAAATAGTTATTACTTTGATTTTAAAGTTAGGTAAATCAAGGATCACTCTGTATAACACGGAATGGTTTTTTCCCCAAGAATACCAGTGCATAAAGAAAACAGCGCAACGCTTAAGAGAAAAATGAAGCTATTATAAGACTCAGGTCCCATCACATAATGAACGCAGTCGAGGATAGAGTTTTCCCTTATAATAGCCAAATATGCTTGGTACGCGAAATTTCATCTTTTATTATTATTATAAGTGAAGAAAACAACTTCAAATATAAATGTATCAATCATAGGCGGCGTAGGTACCATTATATTATGTTGCCATAAATATATATTTACAACTAAAACCGAATATCACATGTTGGAAATTGGGTTTCCATCTATGAACCAAGGTAAGGGATTATCCTCACCAATTTCGAGACACACTAGCAAGTGCCTCAGGATCCCCCGTAGTGAACCCCTTGGATCTTCATGGCCGGCCATCCGTCGATGATTAGTTATACCATAAACTATATGTTAGCCGGTTCTATCGAACCTCTAACATGGTCCATATGTCGACCATATCCATCAGTCCCGTAGTGACCGATATTATATCCATCATCCCCGCAGAGTCGATATATCTGAGGTGCCTTGTCTCCCATCAAGTAATAATAGTATGCAACATGCACATGAGTAAATAGTCTAGGCTCCATACCATGACGTTACTCATAGCTAGAACTAACATATGTCTATTTCCATGCAGTCACTATCCCCTTTTTGGTTCACACATGGGTGCGAGGCTCGCAAATTAACGCTACACAAAGCTATGTTGTTTAAAGCCATGCTTTGATCACCAACCACAAGGCTCTGCTTTTCAACAAAAGCCTTGATCATTCGCATCTTAGCATGCCACACTGACAATTCACGCCATGCGACTGATATCTATCGATATATTACCTCTAAGCTCGTACGTCTTAGAGAAGGGTGTTAAGCAAGAGAATAAATTCTCCACCACCAAACCGATATATATTTAATAGAAATCAATAAACATAGAATAAAATCAAATGTCAAACACACATCCATTTACAAGTCCGTTCTGGGTCTGAACGAAACCGGAGGCACTTTATTCCTCATCTTATATGTCCAATACAGGAGAGAGGTCCTATCATATCCGGTCGATCTCCAAGTACGTCTGGACGATCACAGCTTATTACCTTGTCTTGGGTGTACAACCCAATCAAGACATCAGTAATCATCCAAACGATGTGAAGATCTCCATTCTTCAACCACTGTCTTCATCGTTGACTTATCGTCGTATCAATTATTCAGAATGAGATAAACCTGATCTTTCTGAATAACTCGCATATTTTATAGACAAGTGCTATAAAACACAACATACGCCTCATTCCAATCCAAAATATTCTTTTGTTAAAATATTCTTTCTTTTGGGAAAGGTTCCCATTAACTTTATCAATGATAAATTCTTTAAATTTATTCTTTAATCTTCTTTTGGATATCATTTCAAACCAAATTAAGGTTTATCCAAACTAGTCGGGATTAGCGCACCTCATGAAGTAATCATTTGTTTAATTTCCCAATCCCAACCTATTCATCCCATGGAGAAAAACTGGTCATACTCCATACCTAGCACCATGGTGTTATCAGTAAATTTAATTACCATTTCACGTTCAAATCTAATTAAAGATTTGAGAATAGACTGGAGTAAAACAGGTGATTCCCCATTCTCGATCATTTCCCAAATTTGACAATTTAAATTATCACATTTCAATCTAATTAAAGATTCATTAAAACTCCACTTGGTTTTAATCTTCCCAAAAAACAATATTAATGATTATTTAACTTTGGAAACACAAACATGCCGCATCGACAATCTACAGCGTACTATTGATTTCTGCCGATATATAACCTCTAAGCTCGTACGTCTTAGAGACGGGTGTTAAGCAAGAGAATAAATTCTCCTCCACCAAACAGATATATGTTTAGCAGAGATCAACCAAACAGTTTGAAATACAATGCTAGACATGTAATCCTGCCTTTAACTGGGTTAAAGAACCAATGTCGTTTAAAACACAGTTCATGATAAACCCAAAATCACATTCCATTAATTATGGAATCTTCATGGAAAATAGATCAATATATAATCGATGTCAATTTCCGTATCCGACTAATAATATAAAGGAATAATGACAAAGCCTTTTAAATTCCATATATATTAACAGTCTTCCTCCACAGAAGCTCACTTCGATTATTACCAAGTAGAATTCCATTCAATCCCAATTTATTTATATTAAATTGGAAAACTTTTCTTTGGAAAATTCCCGTTAAATCATAATAAAAGATTTATAAATTCCAAATTACATTTCACGGTTAATCGAGTTAAAGAACAAGTGTTATTTAAAACACCATTCACTATAAACCCAAAAATCCAATTCCTTTATTCAATTCCAATTAAATATTAATTAATTGGAAAACTTCACTAAATCTTAAATAAAAGATTTATTCTTTTCTCAACTGGGTTTAAGAACAATGTTAATAAAGACAGCATTCATGATAAACCCAAAATCCCATTTGATATTAAATACAAGGCTCTGAATGGAAATTATATCGGCTTATATTAATATCAAATTCTGAAACCAACAAATATTTTATTGGAAATAACGATATAAATATATCTTCCAAATTTCCATAATAATATCCGTATAACCACGAATCTAATATTGAAATATTTCGAAGATGATTTCCACTCAAATCCATTCCAATTCATATATTGGAAATCCTAGTTATATTAAAACCATTCACAATCCAATTTATTTTACTTAAAATTTATTGAATTTCAAATCTAGTTAGTAACTAGTTCATTTTGATAAAAATATATTTTTATCTTCACAAATGTGGAATTTTTCATCCTAATTCTTTCCAAATCATTTATTATGATTTTACACACATTATCAATATTTTTAATAATTTTATTAAGGCCCTTTCAGTCGATTTCCATAAACGGTCATCGAACTGCACTTATAGCTACCTTTTCAAAATTTGATTTTGACATAATTCCAAACCCAACTATTAGATTTCAAATTTCTTGCATTCGTTGAAAAGATCTTTCTGATACGAACCCAATGGTTCTGGTTTTAGGAGAATCCGATGGTCCGTTCTCCCATAATGTCAATTCGAAGTCAGTGGTCGAAATTTGCGAACGGTCGCGGCGCGGTGCATTTTATTCAGGCCGTTATATTATATATATAATATATATTTCACCGATTTCCATTTAAAACGTATTTTATAAATCGTTTTAATTTCATTTTAAAAACGATTTCAACATCATTTTCAATTTTAAATCAAAATTGAATATTCTATATCATTAATATATAAATGATAATTTTTTTCAAAATGTCATATTTTGAAATAATTTCCTTTTCGATATTCATTATAAAAATGAATAAAATCAATATACATATTGTTCATGTCAAAATGGTGCATAACTAATCAACACGGCTATACATTTAAAAAAATTCGTGTCCATCCAAAATCGGACATCAAAATCAGATTTTAATCCTTTACTAAATATTATTTTAAAATATTTGTTATTTTAAAATATTCGTTCTTTTTGAATTGGAATCAGACACAGTCAATTACCATATAATGTTATTTATATGGATTCAATACAACACACGTACGTAACAATAATGTACACAATCAACCATCATCCAGAATGTAATTTACAACTGTATAAGCGTTAAAAATAAACAATTAACGCTCATCACAGCTTGTCAACCCATTGTTTGACATACAACTAAACAATTAGGATTAGTGTACGTCAAATATCATTCTATTACCCGTGTGAGGTTTCAGTCAACAAATATTGAATATTATTTGTGCAGTTGGGCGATGTGTAAAATTATCGTCCCAATCAATATCAGTTAAATGGGTGTACATAAAAAAATCGTCTGATTTGTAAATGAATAATTTACTTCAACACTTAACTATTTTATACAGTTCATATATACAATAAAAATGATACATTTATTGTTCAAATATTTTATTCAACACGTGAATATTGTATACTGTTCATATATACAATAAAAATGATATTTTTATTGTTCAAATATTTTATTCCATATATGAATATTTCTTACAGTTCATTTATACAATAAAAGTGATATTTTTATTGTTTAAATATTTTATTCAACACATGAATATTTTATGCAATTCATTTATACAATAAAAGTGATATTTTTATTGCTCAATTATTTTATTCAACACATGAATATTTTATACAGTTCATTTATACAATAAAAGTGGTATTTTAATTGTTAAAATATTTTATTCCATACATGAATATTTTATATATTTTATTCATTCAATAAAAATGATATTTTTATTGTTCAAATATTTTATTCCATACATGAATATTTTATATATTTTACACATTCAATAAACACAACACAGTCAATTCAATCCAAACAAACAATCATGGTTTGTACAATCAATGGTGTCGGGTGCTGCTAAGCCATCTGCATCCTAGTATATATTTTACTGAAAAATAAATAGAGTGAGAAGGAGTTCTCACAGTCGGGTTCCACTCCGCCAGTTTTATTTCTGAATTTCTAAATAGTTCGAATTTGAATTTGCCCGAAATTCCAACATGCTCCAAATTAGACCGGTTAGTCTTGTTGTGAAGCGCTTTTCCCCACGATCACAACGGATCAAGGTTCGCGAGATTTGGACCATGTATGAGAGAGATATGTTATTTTAAACATTGTACGCTTTAAATAAATAATTAATGGAATTAATTAAGGTTATAATTAACCTTCTTCCCTAAGTTAACCAAGGCCTTCGTTTTAACCCATTTTCCTCCGAACTAGGGTTCAATTTCGCCGACTCGTCAGTGGATCGGAGCATGATCAGCGACTGCCCCAAGGAGCGCCGCCGCCTCCTTTACCCGTGTTCAGAAGTGGGCCCCACTCGCATCTGCCGTTGCGTCGAGATTTGAGCCCGAAGGGTCGCGCCTTTGAGCATTGAAAACTCCTCCAATCCTTAGTGATAAACTACCAAACAAGTCGAGATGGAGAGAGCGCAGAAGGATCTACAATTTCTGCTTTTGGGTTATTAAATTTCACTGAATATTTCTTGCGAAAATAGGAGGAGATGAATCGAGTTTCTTCAGCCGTTGGTTAGAAGGCTGGCGGCGCAATTAGGGTTTCGGTGGAAGGGGCTTTTATAAGAATTTATTTTATATTATATTATTATTTAAATTCTTTTAATTCGAAAAATACCTGTCCGGACACAGTGGGATATGTACCATAAGGCAAATCGACTGTTTTGATCAGTTTTTCTTTAAATTAATATATAAATCAATATATATTGAATTTCAAACGTACATTTTAATTCACCAGGCCCACATACTGACTCCCAAAATTCCAGAAAAATAAATCTAGTTATGTCTTGACGATACGGTCCTAACAAAACTAATTTTGTCGAATTTGGAGATCGTTTGAAAAACGATCATTTTCCAGTCGATTAAATTCAAACTAAATTCACCAAACATGTTTAAATTCACCAGCTCACATATTGATTCAAATAATTATGAAAATTGGAGTCTAGCAATAATTTAACATTCCGGATCCAACAAAAGTGGTCTCGTCGAAAACGGAGGTCGTTTGCAAAATCGTTATTTATAATGGCTATATATTATATAAATTCCATAGCGACTATTCTGAATTTTCAACTGGGCATAACTTTTTATTCCCATTATGAAATCTGGATTTTGCACATTCGTTAGAAAGATAGTTTCAAACAGATTCAAATATTTCTAGTTTTACTAAATTCTGATTTAGTTTGAATCCAGTACATTCATTTGAAATTCGAAATCGAATTTTCAAACTACTGCGCCATTTCAGGCTCGTTATATAATTATAACAAAACTATTCATTCTAACCTCGATTAAAATAAATTTTTTGTTGTTATTATTTAAAATAAATCATTTTAAATATTCAAAATTCATTAAAATTGCTAAAATAAAATTCCTAAATTTGTTCTGAAAATTCGGGTTGTTACAGGAGGTTAGTGGAAAAACGAGAATTCAAAATGTGTGGTGAAAATTATGGGTTTATAGGGGTGTTGTATTGCTTAGGGTGCTCTTGATCTTACGATACCGTTCGTAGCAAAATAATGCCGCGTTTATGATGCATTGGCGTCCAATGCAACAGACGCATGGACGCACCAGTCCATGTTAAACAGCGGTCGAATTGACCATTGGAAAATGGACTGTTGGCATCCCACTTGAAATTGCGACGCAAATCAATAGTCCATTTTCCAAAACGTTGCTTTCTCCCCCTACATAATCCCCCCTTCCTCCATTTCAGCATCAAACACCACCTCCTTCCCACTCCTATTCGATTTTTTCTCGACAAACAAAGTTGCAAAACAGGTGTTTTTATTAAAAAAAAATAATTCTCTAATATATATATTTTTGGAATTTTTCTATTTTTTTTTTTTTTGAAATTTCTGTTTTTCAGTATGTCTTCTGATTCTGGTTCTGCTACCTTCCAACCTTTTGCCAATTGAATAGAGGAACATGAGGCAATTTTCATCGATACTTGCATTGATTTTATAGAAGAGCGAACAGCTGGGGCTAGCAAATTTTATGGGATGGTTGTGACGGCTTTAAAAAATCGTTTTAGTCTGATTACACAAAAACCCAGATTAAAAACAAGTGGGATAACTTGAAACGATCATTCCGTGATTGGGACAGACTGTTGCGGATACCGGGCGGGGAATGAGATCTAGTGAACGATCGATTTGATAGTACTGATGAATAGTGGGCCAGTGGCCCAACCAGTGCATATAGGCGATTTTATAAAAAAATCGTCCGATAAAGTTTCGAGAACAAAACCAATATTTTGGCGGTTGTTTAGGCACGCTCTCTTGGTTATATCCGATACCTCCTACTGCACCTGCACCTCCTCCAACACTAGCTCAACTGTTCACCGTTGTCGACGCTGGTTACCATTCCGTTTAGATGACAACTAGTAACCTGCCTTCTGCTCAGCTCCCTAGGCGCAAACAAGCCAAACGTGGCAGCAGGAGCCGCTCTTTCATGACCCCCCACCTTCAGGGCATCGTTTTCCGTTGCTACAATATTGTTCGAGCTATGTCAGATATCAAGCGATAGAAAATTATGTTGGTTTTCTGCAATGACTTGCGGAATTTGGAGATTACCGACGCACTAAACTATAATGATGTACAGATGTTTATTTTTTGGGAGTTGAGGAGATTGGATCATCATCACAGTTAATAGTTTTTTATGTACTCGTTTTATTTTCCGTGTGCTAGTTGTATTTCTATTTCGTTTAATGAAATATAGTCGTTTTTTATACGCAATTGGTATTTAATTAATACAAAACAAATACGTTAAAATCGCATTATATATATTGTCCCGTTCAAATATGACGCTCAAATACTCCGTTTGTAGCAAAAAAGTATTTCTCTTTCATTAACGTGCCACGCTCAAATACCCCATTACCATTCGCAAAAAACGCAGCCTATATCATATACTTTACCAACAATAGAGTTATACGATTATACTTTACGAGTAATACTTTATTTTCTTCAATATGTTAGTATTCATTTCCATTCTTGGCATCACTATGCATATATTTTGTTTCTTCGAACAAGTTCATGAGTGCAGCATTTCAAATGTTTAATATTTAAGGATATAGATGTACATGGTAACATAATTAATAAGTTGATTATTTTTATTTCATATTAACATGTAGATTTACTCTATGAAAATAATTTTATTATGTTTTAGTGCTCAAAAACTACAAAATGAAGTCAAAAAATATAATACTTTGATACCTAAAAACTGTTAAAGGAGTATCATTACAACGTGCATATTTTTTAGACATTACTCACATAAAATACTCATATTTCACACAAATAACATCGGAGCTAAAAACAAATCCCAATCCATCATCGTCCTAATCCTAACCTCCATCCTCCTCACCGCCTCCACCTTCGCCTAGTCCCCAATCCCTCCCCCCAATCTCGCACCCATACCTACGCCCGTACTGACCCCCACTGCAACACCCATACCCTCTGATTAGCATAGAAATGTGTTATTTTTACGCTCTTATATCTTATCTTTTGTATATAAATAAATATTACTTGGGTATTGTTTTGTCACTTTTACAGATATTCCAACCCAGCCCGCATGCAAACAGAAAAGTAGAGAAATAGAGATCAAATTGCTGTGTATTTGCATTTTGAAGAATTGTAGATGAAGATCTCACATCTGGCTGCTGTTGGACAAGAAAATAATTGATTTAGAGGCCATGCACATCTCAAATTAAAGGAGGCTTGTCAAAGAACCAAGAGGAAAAGAAGAAAGGCCAAAAATTTAATAGATTTAACTAAGGCCCATTGAGACTCTCATTGTAAACTCTTTTGGTGAATTCCCTAAGGCCCATCTATCATTGTATTAGGGTTAGGTTTAGGGTTTGGCTATCTATCCTATAAATACCCTTGTAATGTCATTGTAGCCATCATTTTCTGTATTCCATTACTCTAATAAAAATTCTTCTTCTTTTATTTTCTAGTATTTTTTTTAGCAACTAGTGTCATCTACCCGATTAGATTCGGTAGAGTACTAGTTGTATTTTACATTTGTTTCATTAGTGATTAGTCATTTCATTAGTTTCAACGACAATCCTAATTTTATTTTTTTGTTGTTCTTCTTATTCTGCACTTTTATTTTCTGCATTGTTGTTCTTGTTTTGCAATTTACTTTCTTTAGGGATTAATCGTTGATTAGATTCAATGATAATTCTAAGTTCGCAATTTCAATTTGTTTTTATTTCAACAAAATCTCCAGGCTTCGTCTAACTCGCCCAAGAGATTGGATAAATAATTTGATTTTAATTTACCTCCCTGTGTTCGACCTGTATGCTACACACCTGTATGCTTGCAGTATTTAATTTAAAAATTCGCGCTTTTCTGATTCATTAGAAAGCGACGAACAAGTTTTTGGCGCCGTTGCCGGGGAGTCGATATTTAAATTTTATTATTTATTTAATTTCTGATTCGTGTTAGTTTTTATTTTTATTTTATTTTCTCCTTTTGTTTTCTTGTAGTTAGAAGAAAATTCTTCCTAAAAAGAAGAAAAAAAATTAATTGCCAAATTCCCTTGATTTTCTTTCCTTCCTTTTCAATTTATTTCTTTCCCTTTTCAAAATTTTCCTTTTTTCATTTTTTTTCTCTCTTCTAGATTTACACAAATAAACAAAAAAAAATCTTTCTTTTTCTGTCTTCTCTTCTATTGCTTTCCCTTTTTTTACAAAATTTTTCCTTCTTACACGTTCACACAAATTTAAAAAAAAAAATCTTTTGTTTCCTTTCTTTTTCTTCAATCTCTCCTTGCTTCTCTTGCTTAAATTTCTCCAGACCATACTTTCCACACCCATAAAAAAACCACCTCCATCCTACCCTCCACCTCAAGCTCACACGTCCAGAATCCAAAAAAAAAAACTTCCGTGAACATCATCCCCTGTACCATCTTCCTACCACAATCGCACCCTCCATAAACATCTTCACAAACTTTCAACCGTTCACAACCATCTCCCCCATCGAACAGCAAAGATTCTGAACCACGCCTGATCGCAATAACGCATCCATAGCCTCCTCCGCATCCCATCCGCATCCATCAGCAATCACCCTCCATCCTCAAAAACTTGCCTCAACAACCAAGTTTCTTCTACAGCATCAACAAAACCACTGTCCCATAAACCACTGCTCCTCACACAACCATCCCCATCAATTTTCTACAACCAGAAATCCACTTCCTAAACAACAGCTCAAACTCACCAACGCAAATCGCAAGCACCGAACATCAAATCACCAAAAACCCATTGCCTCATCGGAACCCTAGCCTCAACAGTTGCGAATCTCTGCAATATCCAGGTCCGAATAACCAATTCGAGATCGTAGAAATCAATACAATTCGCACCCACGCTGAAATCAAAATTGAAGAGACCCGATCTAAAACCCTGACAGCAAGCCACTTGATCGATTTCGGATTGGTATCGATTTCGAAAAGAAATTAAAAAAAAAAGGGTGCGAGTTTTTTTTTTCCTTTCTTTTCTTCTTTTTCTTTTTGCGGTTGAATTGTTATTTTGACTTGTGAGGAAAAGAGCTGTGTTTTCAGAGAAACCATATGAAAAGAATGTTTATGCTTGGGGCAAGTTAGCATGAAATTGATATTTTCCCTGATTCATTGATTGAGGGACCATTTTGTTAGTTTGTTTGGGGTTTTGTTGAGTGTTTATTTTTTTTAAGAAATCTTACTGCCTTGTTGCTAACGTTATTGGTAGAGTGGCAGGTTGTGTCATACCGTGTTTACACAAAAATTCTACTCCGAGTGTCGTGCTATTTTGAGAAGCAACTGAGATTTAATTTGATGTTGATGTGTGTGCGTTCAGCTTAAGGTCAGAAAAAAAAAGTTGTTCAATCGATCAAAAGGAACAAAGAAAGGATACGTTCAAGCAACGGTATAGTAGTCGAGCAAAGCAAAGCCAACGATTGATTTGAATGGTTAAAGTTGTTCAATTGCACTGGACAGACAGCTATACCCCCACTGTAAAATTTTCTTATCTCTATAGGTTCTGCAGCTGCTTAAAAATTATAGACATTACTTGTAAAAATCTTCTGCAGGGGCAGCAGTTTGCTTGTACAATATTTTAATTTTCTGTTATTATTCTGTGACTTTTCTGTGACTGATATTTCTGAATCTGTTTGTGAGGAACGAATTTCCATAACTAAAATCATCACTCTCGTCGTTTTTCAATTATGAAAATTGATTTGATTTGCAAAATAATATAATTGAAAGGTGGTGTTTATGAAGTTGACTGTCTCGTATAATTGGATCGCGGATATATAGTAGTTCAATTTATTGAACTATTAGCAAAAAAGGTTGCATACTACCCATAAAACATTGGTCGTATCCCTTAGTATTTATACTATACGTGAACAGCCATAAGACCCTCTTCCCCCTTCCAATTGAGTCAGTTAATTAATAGAGCACAACTTATTATTTTATACTATTTTGAAGTGAGAATAATTTCTGTCTTGCTGGTATTTCTTTAAAATGTCTGATTCAAAAAAAATCATTGAGAGATATGTGGGATCATAATCGAAGTAGACGTCCTCTTGAAGAGTATGATTTTGAATTACAACTCATGAAGCAAGATTTTCCAAAATTTCGCGACCCAAATGGCAACAATTTTCAAAATGACCAACATTTTCAATGTTATGATCGAAATGGCGACTTCAATTCAAATTTCGATTATGGGCCACATCCATATCAAAATAGCTTTGAATCCAATATACCTTTGATCAACATCAATACGGGGCTGGAAACCAATTCAAAACTAATTTTGGACATGAAAATGATTTTCAAATTGATCAAAATCTTCAAAATAACAACTCATATCCACATCTTGAATATGACCAAAATTGCAGTTTTCCCTCGAATTTCGACATTTTAGGTTATGAACCTAATTTTCAAAATCAAAATGATTTCCAATATCATTTTTCTGAAAATTCAAATAACCACCACATTGGAAATAATTTTGATTGTGAAATTGATGTGAACTATAATTTTGAGAATCCAAAAATCCAAAATGAGAGCTCTCAAATCAATGATAATGAAAAATGTCATTTTGATGAGAGGGAAGAAAGGCTAAATAAAAAGATGGATGAACTTCTTTATTTAATGGCATCTTTTAAAGAACAACAAGAGCAACAAAATCAAATTCAAACAAGCGATGAATCAGAAGATAATCCATTCTTTACTGATAGTGAAAATTTTCAGATTACAACTTTGGAAATTGAGAATAACGATCTAAATGAAGTTGTTCAAAATTCGACAAATGATTTGGAATTCGATTCTTTTCAGGAAAAAGATTTAAGCTCAGATTTTGATCTTCCTCTTTCAAGCTGTGAAAAATTTGAAATTCTAGAAATTAAACAAAATAAAGATGTTGAATTTTTTGATTCAAATTTGGAAAAGGATTTTAATGAACATGAATTCTTTGGACTGTATGAGGATGAGTTGCCAAATAAGGAAGTAGATTCACGTCACGAGTTCGAAAATTTTAAATTTGAGGAAATTTCAAACGAACTTGAAATTGTCAGTGTCGAAAATACGTTGTCAATTAATGATGAGAAATGTGATCACATAGTCTTGAACAACAATCAAAGTTTAAATTTCATGATTGCAACTGAGTTTACATACGATCACAAATTTTTGTACAATTACACTGATAAATTTGTTGAGCACATGAATTATTTTTGGAATGTTAGCTTTGTTGAAAAACTTCATGTGAGGACGACCTTGAACATTCATTTACTGGACTATAAATTGAGGTATAAAGATGAGATGGTTTTCAAATACCTTTGCTTAGACATAGTGGGAATAGAACTCATCGGGCTAGAACCAAGTTTGGGGAAAAAGTTGGTGGCACTCTTTGCATCGCATGCATCGCAAACACATATATCATTGTACATATGATTTTCATTCGCATATAGTGGCTAAACTCCATTTCATTCTTCAAATATTTTTGCATCTCATTCACCTTTGGGTACGATCTTTCAAATTTAGGAAACGTTCACAGTGTGGACACTGTTTAGTTCTAGTGTGGGGGGAGTCTGCATTTCACTCATTTTCGTTTTTTTCTTTGTTTTTCTTTCTTTTCATTTTCAGCCATTTAAATAGGACCATCATGCATTTTAGACTATAGTAACAAGCCATTTTTTTTTGGTAAATATGACTCACTTTAGATTTGATACAACAAAATAAGTTAAGGATTGTTAATCAGTTGATAGTATTTTTTCTCTTAATTTAGATCGAATAAGAAATATAATTAAAAGATTAATTTTGAGGGATAATAGTGTAACCGGTACATAGGGAGATTCTTAGGTGATGGCCATGAAATCTATTCTATATTGTAGACTTTGTTTAAATAAGTGGAGGACTTAAAAGACTTATATTGGCTTTTCGAATCTTTAAAACTAAGTTGTGTTAAGTTGAATTCGCGTAACTCTCTTTTGTGATTATAATTTAAATAATAATAATAGTAATCCAAGGGTATCCAACATTGCTTGTATATCTAGCGTTGGTGTGCAAACCCGCCAAGCTCTATCCGACATGTTGTTGACAAAGTCAGCATTGGAATATCTTGGTCTCAGTTTATGAGATTGGACACCTAAGGATTACCAACACGTTGTTGACAAAGTCAAAGTCGGCCTGCATAATCCGCCAAGCTCTTTACCCACTTTCCGTTAGTCCGCGAGGCAGTGCATGGGTGCTAAACCTTGGTCTTCTAAGTTAGGTCTATGTACTTAATCATAAATTTTAAAATTTTATAGAAATAGAGAATAAGCGATGATGCTCAAACATTTCTTGACCTTATTGATTTGAATAGCCATACACAAGGAAATTAGAATACCAATTTACAAACTGTGCCAAGCAAAGAATCTATTTCATGGCTGCACTATGAAAACATGATTTATATTGAAAATTTGTGACAAGTTGAGGTATCTAAAATAAAATCAACTGACTAGAAATTGATAATTTAATTTGTTGTACCACTTCAGAAACAAGTCTTGTTTTCATTTTTGCTTTTATTTTGCATATGTCCATTGCATTCATGTAGCTTCATTAGAATCATATCATACGGCATTTGGATTTTGTGGGTAGTATCCGCTGAAAACCCTCACGAGACACCACACGTCCTACTAGGGACACCTAGAGGTTTAACGACTTGTTGTATACGCTCAATGCAATCGTGTTTCCTACGAAAGTGTGACCTATCTAGCTTAATTTTTCATTTCTTGTTTTACTCGAGGACGAGTAAAAGATAAGTGTGGGGTTATTTGATTAGCATAGAAATGTGTTAGTTTTACGCTCTTATATCTTATCTTTTTTATATAAATAAATATTACTTGGGTATTGTTTTGTCACTTTTACAGATATTCCAACCCAGCCCGCATGCAAACAGAAAAGTAGAGAAATAGAGATCAAATTGTTGTGTATTTGCATTTTGAAGAATTGTAGATGAAGATCTCACATTTGGCTGCTGTTGGACAAGAAAATAACTGATTTAGAGGCCATGCACATCTCAAATTAAAGGAGGCTTGTCAAAGAACCAAGAGGAAAAGAAGAAAGGCCAAAAATTTAATAGATTTAACTAAGGCCCATTGAGACTCTCATTGTAAACTCTTTTGGTGAATTCCCTAAGGCCCATCTATCATTGTATTAGGGTTAGGGTTAGGGTTTGGCTATCTATCCTATAAATACCCTTGTAATGTCATTGTAGCCACCATCTCATTTTCTGTATTCCATTACTCAAATAAAAATTCTTCTTCTTCTTTTATTTTCTAGTAATTTTTTTAGCAACTAGTGTCATCTACCCGATTAGATTCGGTAGAGTACTAGTTGTATTTTACATTTGTTTCATTAGTGATTAGTCGTTTGATTAGTTTCAACGACAATCCTAATTTTATTTTTTTGTTGTTCTTCTTATTCTGCACTTTTATTTTCTGCATTGTTGTTCTTGTTTTGCAATTTACTTTCTTTAGTGATTAATCGTTGATTAGATTCAACGATAATTCTAAGTTCGCAATTTCAATTTATTTTTATTTCAACAAAATCTCCAGGCTTCGTCTAACTCACCCAAGAGATTAGACAAATAATTTGATTTTAATTTACCTCCCTGTGTTCGACCTGTATGCTACATACCTGTACGCTTGCAGTATTTAATTTAAAAATTCGCGCTTTTCTGATTCATTAGAAATCGACGCACACCCTCTGCAGTCGCCATCCCACCATCTGTCGTCACTACCCCTCCTTCTCCACTTCATGCTTCCGAATCACCTTCCTCCTCGCCTTCATGTCCTTTCCTCCCTCCGTAACTCCTTTAGCATCCTATTGCTGGTAACGTTGCTTCTCGCCCTCTCATCGGTTTCCTCCTCGCTAGCTCGGTCAACTTCACCTTTGCTGATGTCTTCGCTTTCTAATTCAACTGGATCTCTTATTCATTATCGTCGTCATTTTTTATTTCGTTGTATTTATTTATTTATTTGTGTTTTCAGGGTTGGTGTAGACATTTTCATTTTACTGATCATGAGGTTGCCTTGTTATTTGTAACTTATCCCATTTATTTCATTGCCTTTGCTATTATATATCGTTTATCCATTAAAAAAACATGTATATTTTTTAGAAATACCGATGGATATCTTCCACAAATCAATGAGCCTGATGCTTGAAGTATGCGACACCTCTTATGTTAATTTTCACTCAAATTAGAAGTGCTAAATGCATACTCCCTCCAATCCAATATAAATGACGTTTTAGAGAGTTACACATTTTTTCAAATACATGGCGTTCTACACTTCCAATGCAGTTTTTACATTTTCAATGCAACAGCTTTAATATTATGCCTATTCCGATGTAGCACCATTAATACAAATGCAATTTTTTTTTTTTGAGCAAAACGGATATGTAGCGCGAGACTACATAGCCGATTAATTAGTAGCTAGTAATAGTTTTCCAACTGACATACCCAGTTGGTGGTTCAAAATACAACCATCACTCCAAGATTAAGACATATCATGCAACATAGAGTACATATTACATATGCGACTACAGTAGCATGCAGAACAGAGTATCATCAGACATAATTATACGAATATAGCATAGAAAGCCAAAGACGCATAAGCATAAATCATGAAAGCTCCATACTGGATGCCGAGCCATTGCTGTCAACAGAGGAAGCGGGAGAAGAGGCCACCGGTAAAGCAAACCTGAACACCGCAGCATGGTTGTCTCCAGAACCTGACGATGACATGAAAATATGAAAGATGCGATGACAAATAAGCATGGTCGAACAAGTTTTGTTTTTGAATATCCTTGCATTTCTTTCTTTCCACACACACCAACTATAAACAGCCAGGAAGGTATCAAGCAGTGAACAAGATTCAGATTCCCAGTGATCGAAGAAAGAAGAAATGGTGGGGATGGAGCCAAGTAAGCGGGCACTCGTTGCAGCCCAGATTGGGTAGGTAAAGTCACAAGAAAAGAAAAGGTGGTGAAAGTTGTCAATATATTGTCTTTTTCAATGCAACTTCCAAGTGTTCTGCGCTTCAAGTCTTTCTTTTGGTAAAAGTTGTCACTATATTGTCTTTTTCAATGAAACTTCCAAGTGTTCTGCGCTTCCAATGCAACTTTAACCTTGAGAACCGTTCTATGTCATTTTTCTTAATATATGTGCAAATCTACAAAACGTCCAATATATTGGACTGGAGGGAGTATATTGCATTTCAATACTGATTCCTTATTTAATAATGGAAACCAAATTATTTATCACCTTGCTGCCTCAATATGAGTCAAAACATTTTTTAATCAAATGAAATGCTCTATTTTTCTTACATTGAACACAAACAACTCTCTATGTTCATGAATTGATGATTACAACTTAAATTAATGTCTCTAAATTATTTATTATCTTGCTGCCTCAATATCAATTAAAACATTCTTTAATCAAATGAAATGCTCTATTTTCTAACATTCAACACAAACAACTCTCTATGTTCATGAATTGATGTTTACAACTTAAATTAATCTCTCTGTACGACTTGATAATCAATACCAGAATCTATGTTAAAGTTTTATACTTAATGTCAGTCTATTGCAGCTGAAACAGACTTTTATTAATGTTCACTTTTAGTGGCATTACTCTTAGATGAGCAACCCTTTTGACCGCGGTCACTATGTCCCAGCATCCACACCTTGGAGGTTGTCACACCTCCTTCGTAGTGACATCAATCATCATTTTATTTTTACGGCAATTAATTTCTATGTATTCCGACTTTATATTGTTCTTTCATTTCAACTAATGACATATTACACAACAAAACAAACAATCAATTAACTATAAAATAGTTAAATTAAAAATCATAAATTAAATACCATGCTAAATATATGCAAACGCATAAGTTCTTCACCACTTTACAACATCCACTAACTACTCAATATCCCGCTATCATTCGTCGTAAACACATCTTTATTTTGTTCATTGTTCTATCAGCATAAGCAAAAATAAATAAATAAATAAAATCAAGGTTTAACACTGCCACCCGTTGGAGCTACTTACACTATGACATGAAGAGTACAATATTGCGTAACTGATATAAAATGAAAAAAATAGAAATCAAAACCAAAGTGCACAGTTAAATAATTAATGAACGGAATAAGCATTAGTTACAATATACACATTTTGTACTATACATTACCCGTATGCGTAGCACTGCCTACTCACTAGTAAAATTTTAAAATTGCAGAAGTTAGAGAAGTCAATTCTTAAACGGGACACAACAAAAATACAGACATAAGGGTTAAAGATGGGTATTTCAAATATACACGTAGGCATTAACTGATTTTTGCGCATTTTTCAGTCGAAATTAAAGATTCGGAGCAGTAAACATCCAATTTTCACAAAACGAAAAATACCATCCTGCTTAGAAATTAGTCTAGCATTTTTAGTTTAAATTCACTCAATTCTGACAACATTTCACTCTTAGTGGTTTATTAAATGTTTGGTTAAATTAACGCAAGCAGAATAAACTTGCGTATTTTTCAACGAAATTTATTCCTATGCTATGTGTAGTTAGACGTATCTCAAATATTAAATTTCGGACTATATTTAAATTTAAGTTAGTTGTGATATATTGGTTATCGCTACCGTAAATCGATCGTGTAAATCTATCGCATAAGTCGATTTAAGCGAAACCAACGAAAGTTGACTTTTTCATTATAACATTTACAAGATCAAATATACAAAATTTTACTTTTTATAAATCAATATTACAATGTTTAGTCTTAAATTGTCGCAGTAGTAGCCCAGTAGTTAAGGACTTTGTATCATGGTAATAGTGGCATGAGTTCGAAACCCGGAATGATGTGCTAAGAGCTTACCATGTGCATACGCTAAAATCAGCCACTTATGTAGTGCTCGCGGACCAGGCTAGTTGCACTAGGGAGAATTTTACGACTCCGGTCAATATCCTTCCTGAAAAAATTCAGAAAAAATGTTTAGTCTTCAATTGGTTTCACGTTAGTTTTAAGCAATTACGTTCTGAAACTAAATGATCATTCTGATTTTATTATTTAAGTTAAACGTACATGTTTCAATTTATATTCGAAAATCAAATACATACATTTTATTATCCAAAATAAATAAAATTTTAAATTCTTATGTAAAATCTCAGTTAAACACATTGTTTATATCGTCAAAATTTCAGGTTGTTAAATTTGAGCATGACTAGTAATTATGTACTTAAATAAAAATTACTTAAATAAAAATTACTTAAATAAAAGAAAATAAAACTAACATGAAAATTATTTTACCATATTGTCAAATAATCCAGGTTATGCATAATAACTTTATCGGAAGGCCATGCTACTATCATACTCATAGCCTCTCTAAGATGTATCGTACTAAAGAAAGCTTTCCATAGAAAAACATTCAATTTCCTTGGAAACTCAATCAAAATGCCTTTGCATTTGGTCATAGAGGGATTCTACATACAAGCTCATTAGGATCACTTGCATGACTCTTCCTTCAACGACTATATCATCAGTTCCATTCCAGTCTAACAAATCATATTTATCATTTGTGTTTTCTGTAATTGCTCTGCACTAACAAAAGTGCATTAAGTTGGTCATCACAGTTGAAATTAAATTTTGAATAATATCACAATGATATTATGTTTCATGTTTACCTAAGACATGGATTCTCCCCTTTGAGATCCATTAACCTAAAAAAATCAACTATGTAGAATATGGATTAAAAAATCATATAAAAAACAAAAAAAAAATTATATCTATTATTACTACACACTTAGTACAACAAAGATCGTATGTTATATACTAGTTTTTTCTATAGCATGTGGACCTCCTCTTCCAACTATGAATCCTTAACTTGTAAGAATAAGGACTTAGTATACTTTGCATGTCTCTTCTCATTGCTCATAGTCCAACGGGTCTATCATGTCCCAAAACTTGAGAGATAACATCTTCTTCCACAGAATTGATTGTTGAGTTGACTGTGTTTCACTTTTTTTTAATGTTTTCATACGGAAATTAACATTCTTTGTAAATATTTATAAGTAATAGACAGAATGCCAATAAATATTAAAAAAATAGTATATTTTTTAATCAATATAGCAGTATCTTATAATAATATCTAGTATTCACTGGTTTTACATTTTTTTGAATGTGACATTTTATCCGAATTTGAGCTCTAGAAATGGAGATATAATTGTCACTCTCATTTCTCTATTATTAGTAATGATAAATAAATAAATGGTTGTAATAAAAAAAGTAGCATGTTGAATTAACTAACCCGGCTATTCTTTCTCGCCATTTCTTTCGCTAATCGAGTCATTCCTCTGCGATTAACGTAAGTGGCACTTAAACACTACTGATGACTCTAAATTTATCACTTCGTGCTTAACATGAAAAGATAAAATATATTAATTAATTATAGTTATTATATATATAAATGAATTTTGTATTTATTTACCCTAAACTTTGAGTCTGTTTTCATTTTTATAAAATCCCTTTAAACCCTCATATTTTCGACATTACTAGTTTTGATTTTTCTCTATGTTCTTCGATTTCAATATTTTGTTATTTAATCTGCTTTTTGAAGCAGTCCATACGTATCCCATTTGTTGAAAAATATGCACTTTCTACCACTTCTCGTCTAGTTTAAATCTTGCTTGCAAAATGTACCTTTTAATGTGAAAGGTTTCCCATATAATCGAAAAAATAAATTATGTTTACTAAAATAATTAAACAAAGAGGATAAATATGAACATTGAAAGTAATTAAACACAACATCGATGCAGATGTTGTGCATGTTTCAATGTAACTAAATTTGCTGCAAACAACCTGGGAAATCGGAAGCAAAAACAAATCCCAAGCAAAATATCTGAATGTGGTTACTTGGGGATCATTTATTGTTCCACTGAAATGTTCATTTATTTTCATTTATAACCAAAGCACATGGATAATAAACTAGAACATATAACAATCAAAACGGCCGTTAGGGAGGTTTTCAAACCGATCGTTAGAGAGGTTTGCCTACTGTAGGAGCTAAGCAAATTTATCTGAAGCCAAAAAAAAAATCCCATACACGATTTTTCCCTTCTGTCTCCCCTTTCGAATCGTTCTTCCCAACATAATTTTTTCCTTCAATTTTCTCCTTTCAAATCGTCCTCTCAAATCTAATATTCCTTTTTTTTTCTCCGTTTTCCCAATCTCACTTTCCAAACCAAGATTACCGACCTAAAATAATAGAATCAATAGCTTCTCCTTTCCTGAAAGACAAGCCAGAAAAAAAAAATCCCATGATTCAAAATTTTGGCTTCTTGGAAATGCGGAGGAATTTTTTGAATGTACCATTTGATGCGACCGTGCGAAATGGTGGTTCCATGAAGACATTTTCTAAGTCGATGAATTTTGGGACCTAAAAGTGTTATGTTTCCTTTAAGGATTTTGCTTGCAAATGCTTCGATCACATGGTTTCAGAAAAGAAGTATATCTACACTACTGATGATGATTACTTCGTAAGATTTTTTGACTTCTACTTATTTAGACTTCTAGTTTTGTGTTGCATGCCTAATTACTAATCTAAAAGTAGTGAATTTGGTAACAAAGTCAAAAAAAAAGTAGTACTTTTTTATATGTATTGGTGATATACGGCCAATCATGTTGTGAAAAGAGACACTGAACGCATATGAAAATTGCTTACCCGGTTATCGAAAGTCATTAATGGAGGATTATAATTAATGAGTTGTGACCTTAAAAATACAACACGGATTTATCATAATGGTGGTTCATTGCCATGGTCGTTTATTATATGTAATTTGGAAGACAATAATTTTCCTTAATTTTTTGTTGCTCTGTTTAGAGGAAAAATAACATATGTTTAGGAGTTTGACTTAACGAAAACTAGTGAGCACTGGTATGCATAAGCTATAAGGTATATGTGATTTTTTTGGGAACTAGAAAGCTTAAAGAGACTGTGAGCTAGCTATTACAATTTGAATAAGCCCTTATGGCTACCATTCACTATATATTGCATCCTAAACATTAAAATCTTTATTTTTTACTCATTAAATTTTACTTGGCCGTTGATCGATTTTATGGTTTTTTATGGGAAAATAGTGGACTATTATGCAGTGAGCCTTAATTGGTTATTGGCAATTCATTTTATGTTCACTTCTTATACATAAATTTTCCATTATAAAAACCAATATAGATTCTTAGCAACTGTGGTCCTGACCATCACTTAAGAAATAGTTGAGCGAGGAATAATTCCTAGAGAGGTTTTAGATTGTACTCCAAACCTCACAACCGATAGTCCTTCGTCATCAAATAAGTTTGTACTCAAAAAGCCAATGAAGCAATGTTTTATCCGATGATCACTGAAGAAATTTTTTCTCCATAAGTTACCCAAGCACATGTGCTCAAAACACCGAACTGACAGAGGTACCAAAATGATTAACAGTGTGAGAAATGCTAAGATCATATTTACTGGTGTCAAAGAGGGTATAGTGTAAAAATCCATGTTTTAAATCAGATAGTATATAGAATTTTTGTGATAGTTACTGGGATGGAGTTTCGTTAATAAACTTCTATCTATTCCGAAGATAAGAATGTTGTTGACTCAAGGTCTGAGAGGTAAATAAAATACCCCAAATTGAATGACTTCATGATTATCCAAGGATGATATTAGTTTAGAAGCGAGAGTAGTTGAGGGAAATAAAATTTTAATTTCCATGAATGATATTATGAACTATAATTTGAAAACTATATAAGTTGAATGAAATGTTTTTGAGTATACTCTTATTTTGAAAAAAGAAGTAAAAGTAGTATTCCAAATATTGGAAGATATAGAAATTTTAATTAATGAAAGGTTAATTGAAGAGGCCAAATGATAAGAGGTATTGAATCAGCGAATTCATTTTATTTATATAGATGAATGATTGTTTACTTGGTAGTTAAATAAGAGACTATCAAATCTGTCCTATACGATTGTTGATACAGAAATATCGGGATGAAAATTATATTCAAAAACCATTCTGAACCAACAAATATGTAAACGTGGAAGATGATGATCAAGATGGAGTAATTAAAGACTGGATCTTCATAAAACGAAAGAATTACATAAAATCTCTAATTCATGCCTAGAGATGTAATATGGTTCTATCGTGGTTGAAATCTATGGATTGCAAGGACTACTCACTATTGATCCATAGGATGATTCCTAGGATGTGGTCGGAGGGTGCCTTCGGTTCATCCTGTTCCTGGATGACTTATATGGATGGATGTCTGACAGAGTATTTCTAAAAAGATCACATACGTTGACTTCTGTAAACGTACCAAGTTGGTGGCGAAGAAGGAAACTTCTTTAGCTTAACACCCAAAGTAATTTTATGGAAATCAATTAGTGATTTTCTGGCAGATCTGACGATGTGGCATTCAAAGTAAATGGTGGCTAGATGTTCTAAAAAGGTAATTATAATGTCAAGCCTCATCAACCGGGAAATGCCAAAAATCGGGTAGACAACATGGCTATGTGTCGCTTCCATTAGGTTATATTATCACCATCTAGAGTAAATTCATTTATTTCTTCTATTGCTTCTGTATCTCCCAGGAAACGGTGGTTGGCCAACCGTTGGTTTTAAGATACTCGGTACACTCAAAGGAAATGAGTGGTCGGTCATGTGGGGCCGGGTTGCAAGACGTTCTTATTGAACCCTGTGTATTCCCCTCTAGAGATACACTATCAGAAGGTAGTTCCACACCTAGTCATAGATGGAATCTGTTATCCAATAAGACCCTGCAGTTTTTGGTTATATACTATGTATGTAGAGCAAGAGATGCAACGTTCTGCTAGTTGGTTATTTATTTGATTTAAACACTATTATAATATCAAAATAGATATGGTTTTAAAATATATTGTGCTATTGTAAGGTAAAAACAGTCTGTATTTATGTGTTTTCTCATGCCGGTTCACCAGACTAATCCGTAGTGTTTGCAATGCTTGGGTTAGATCGGGTTTTACAAGTTCAAATAGTATGCTATGAACTTTAGGAGACGAGCTGAAGAAGTTCGGATATATGATTCGTGTTTTCTATTAATTCCGCTATGTAGTGTATATGAGGACATGTTGTTATAATTGTCCAGATGTATTGGTTTTCTGTTGTACATGGATTTTATTCGTTTTAAATCAGACGGGCATTGTTCGTTTAGACATTTATAAATAGATGTATAGGGCTTGCCTCCTAACCCATATTTTTCCGAGTGGGTGCTGAAGCTTTGCCATTTCTTTTCTCCTTTGATTCCCCAGAAATCAAATATATTAAATTTAGGTTTTCAAATTCAAAATCTGGAGGAAGGAACAATAGATTTAGGAAATAGATGTCCATATGAGGTAACTTCTTCAGATCTTGTTTTTTTATTAGTTTTTTTATTTCTTTTAGACAATTCTATAAATTCGTATGAATTCCAATATGTAGATCCAAATAGGTTTACAAAGGGGAAAGACTATGGATAATAAATCTAAATTCAAATAAGATCTAAAACCCCATATTTTTCCGAGTAGGTGCTAAAGCTTTGCCATTTCTTTTCTCCTTCAATTCCCCAAAAATCAAATATATTAAATTTAGGTTTTCAAATTCAAAATCTGGAGGAAGGAACAATAGATTTGGGAAATAGATGTCCATATGAGATAACTTCTTCAGATCTTGTTTTTTTTTATTAGTTTTTTTTATTTCTTTTAGACCAATCTATAAATTCGTATGAATTCCAATATGTAGATCCAAATAGGTTTACAAAGGGGAAAGACTATGGATAATAAATCTAAATTCAAATAAGATCTAAAACTTAAAGTTCTTTTTTCAAGTGAGTGGGGTTTAAGTTATATATCTTTTGAATAATTATATATAGCATCATTTAATTTCTATTGTAATCAGTTAAATTGATATACTTAAACAAGAATTAATTTTAGTAATTGTTTATATAAAATTCTTGTACTGAAATTGTAAATATTGGAAGTGTACTTATATGCAAAAAGATATCATTTTGGAATTATGCTTAAATGAATATAGGTAATTATGGGTTTAAGTATCGTAAAGAAAGTAGATGTAAACCCAAATACTGTAAATTTACAGTAAATATGTCAAATTTAAAATTGGGATGTAAAACAAGAATTTAAAGTATAGCTTAAATTGGAAGTTAGAATCAGTATGTTTGGTCAGTTATGAAAATGGATATATTTCCATAGTTTATTTCTAAAAGAAAAACGAAAAACATAATTGCCAAACTAAAAGTGAAAGAGAAAGGAAAATAGTGCAAAATAGAGATACAAATTTTTTTTACACTATTTAGTAATTTAGGAACAAATGAAAAATATTATCTTGAAATAAAGGGTTATTGTTTGTAGTTTTGTTTTATAGTAAAGTATGGAAATAAATTTTAGTACAACTTTTATAACCAACTAAGTGGAACAGGCATAGCTTCCTAAAAGTTGAATTTATGAAGAAGAATAAGAAATCAAGTCAGATACTTGATAAGTAACCAAATTAAATACTTGATATCTCAGATAAGATTAAATAAAGAGTATGGTTTAAGATCTTCAATTATTGCACATATAATAAGAAGAAAACAGAATTATTATGATAAAAGATTTACGATGAGATAATATAGCTCCAGATTATTATTATCATAAAAAGTAAATAAAAAAAGATGAGAATAACATCATAATAAAATAATAAGAGTAGATTAAGAAAGATAAGATAAGATAAATAAAATTCATAATAAAATATTTGGATATAGGACTAATAAGAAACGTGAGAAGTGTTTTGAGTTGTACAAAGAGAATCTGAAGGTATGCCTAGCGATATGGACAATATTAGATTCATCAGAGCACGATGATCTCATAAGGCGCGTTTATAGCAGCGTTCCCTATCAGTCGAAGACTAGTGATCTCAAGAAGATTGGGAACCAACTACGTTGAAGATAGGAAGCGTAGACTTCAAAGCGATGATACCCTGAGGATAAAACTCTGATGTGGGCAATAGTTAGACGATCCATTGGAGGTAGGTCCGTAGTTTCCATCAAGATGGTATGCCTTGAATGCATTCATATTGCGGGAAGTTTGGAGGCTGGTGGGTGACTTTAAGATACAGCGGTCCTAGTGGTTAGGACCAACAGAAGGATATTAATCGACGGATACCTGTTATTGTCAACAAATAATGAGTATGTGAAGATATAGGCTAAATCAAAAGTGTTAAAAAAATAAAATAGAAGAAACAAGATTGAAGAGAAGTTTTATTATTGATGAATTGCAATTGTGATACAAATTGTATATAGAAGACCTCTATTTATAATATAAGAAATAAATAAAAATAGGCTTGAATAATGGAAATGTGACCGTTGTATTGTTATAATAGGCATGTGACCATTGCTATGTTATAACAGGCATGTGACCATTGCATTGTTATAATAGGCATGTGACCATTGCTATGTTATAACGGGAATGTGACCTTTGCAGTGTTATGATGGGCATGTGACCATTGCTTTCCCATTATTTTGTTACTCTCCCCCAAACCGAACTAGGGTTCCCATTTATATCTCCGCCTCCATCAACGACTTTTAGATTCCCCCTCAATCTCATAAAAATTTTGGTAGACAAAGCTATTGTAAGTGCATCAGCTCGTTGATAATATGCGGGGACATGACAAACTGTCAGTTTTTGTAACGACCCGCATTCTACGCATCGGAGGATCGTAGAATATTTATTTCTTTCCCATATGAAGTCGTACGGTCATGTAACTTTGGGAAACATCCATTAGAGTCATTTCTCATGTCCATGATTTTTATTGATTTTTAAATGACCATTTTTCCCTTAGCTGATCTTGTTTTGGCTATTTTGGAAAGGAATTATGACCTGAAACCACTTCCATTAGATTTGTTTCATGGTTTACCTTTCCGTAGAGTGGTCATAATAGCCAAACGGACTTACCGTTTGGGAGATATGGCTGAAATAAGGTTTGGAAGGTGAAAAACTACTTAACCGGGCCAAATAGGGTGATTAGTGAATAGGCCCATAACCCATTTCGGGATTAGGGTTATGGGGAGGCTGAAATGAGTTAGAGAACCATTCCATTTCAGTTTTCTAGCCTCCACTTATCTCCAAGAAACCCTAAAAATGGCCTCCAACCTCTAAATCACCTCCAAATCATCTCCTAATCAAGGAATAAGCTTACCAACATCAAATCAAGGAAGATCTACACCAAATCAACATTGGAGCTGCTGTTTAGCATTGGGATTCACATCAAATCAGAGATTTATTTCAGATTTTACTTTATTTGTGGCTAAGGTGAGTGATTTGCATAGTTTTGCACTAATTATGGCTAATTAAGGGTAATTAGTGTTAATTAGCGAATTTAAACTTGATAAAATTCTGGAAAAATGTTCATAAATTCTTAAATGATGTTTTAGACCTCTGATATGAATTTGGGTTAATTTGGTTAAGTTTTGCTAATCCTATCATTAGTTTCACCTAAACATGCTTAAGGGGAAATATGGGGTTTAGGGTATGTTTGATCCATTTTAACCTATCATATTGATGTTTTGATGTTTGTGGTTGATTATGAATGTTGCTATGACTATATGATATGCTTTGTGATTAGTTTCAATAGTTAGAATGATCGAAAACGTCGTCGAATGGTGTAAGCACTTGCTGGAAAAGCTTCAGGAAACAGTGCAGGTTTCGGATCGGATCGGATATGGTGGCTCGGATCGGATAAGTGAACTGGGCAAGGGATTCGATCAGATCGGAACTTGACACTTGAGAGATTTGGCACAAAGGAAGGCCATGCTAGCAATATTAGGATCGGATCGGATAAAGGAGGGGGATCGGAGCGGCTAAAGGAGGAGGATCGGATCGGAACAAATGAAGGGCGAGGGAGCTAATCGGAGCGGAAGCATGAACTGGATGGGAGATGGCACCCGACCCGACCCGAAGTGGGACACCCGACCCGAACCGACGCGATGGAGTGGACCCGAACCGAACCATTACCAAGGGAAGACCATGAACTGACGCAACGTAGTGGACCCGACCCGAACCGATGGCTTGAAGGGGAACCCGACCCGAACCAGTATTGACCAATAACCCGAGATGTAAAGGTAGTCCAATATGGGAAGTTAGAGCTCAGGATCCAATTGGGAACCAATGAGTTCACTTCATGGTTGGGCTTTGCTGCGGGACGTGTGCTAAGGAGTTGTCGATGTTCATAACTTCGATTCACCACTGAAAATGGATGATGGGCTACTTATCAGTGCAGTAGAGTCATTGTGACTCGAGGGGCAAGGTGATGGTAGCAAGACTACGTTATCAGTGCAGTAGAGTCATTATGACTTGAGGGGAAAAGTGATGCGTAGTAAGACTATGAGCCAGCGCAGATGGGGTGAATAACTCCATGGGGCAAGTGGACATAGTAAAGGATTAGTAAGACTATGAGCTAGCGCAGATGGGGTGAATAACTCCATGGGGCAAGTGGACACAGTAAAGGATTGGTAAGGCTATGAGCCAGCGCAGATGGGGTGAATAACTCCATGGGGCAAGTGGACATAGCGAAGGATTAGTGGCTACGTTATCAGTGCAGTGAAGCCATTTATGACTTCATGGGGCAAAGTGATCGTAGCAAGGTATGTTGGGTGATCGAAGTGGTGAATATCGTATGCTTTACGCACTGAGTGAGAGATGTGAGGATGGATGCTATGTTTGATTGTTTACCATCACTATGACATGCACACCCCCACCTCCGTATCTTTACACCGTTTAATATGGCACCTTAGAGTGTTGTACAGTATGTAGTGCTAACTCTTTGGTTGCAGGTCCAGGTCCAGGTTCAGGTATGTTTTAGTCTACCTGTTATTGTTCTGTTTAGATGCTTATCGCTCATACCAGGCTTTATGTCTGACCCAGAGTTTTATGTCTCCTCTTAATACTCTGGGTGCTCACACGAGCAGACTAGAGACTGGCTAGCTGGTGGTGCGGGAGTAGCTGATTCGGAGGCGGGCATGAGGCTTCCACGTATGATATATAGATATTCTCCCTGTGTCGTTGGTGGTCGCTACTTGGGCATTAGTAGTGTACCTCCATTACCTTGCTTTTGCTTTTGAGACAGTTTGAAAAGTTGTAATAATGTTTAACTTTGGATCATAAGCTGTTCTTGGATTTTCCGCTGCTATGTTAGTTGTTTCAGCTTATGCACTGTCTCGCCTGTTTTATGTCAAGTATGTTATTATTATATTTTATCCTATGCGCTGTGAGACATTTTACAGGTTCCTTGTTAGTTCATTTCCTTCTTCCCTTTCCTTCTGACGACCCGTTCCGTGCTAACTGGATATGTGTACAGCGCACCTTTGGAGTAAATGTCGGTTGGTGCGGGGCAGGCCGTCACATTTGGTATCAGAGCTCTAGATTACGTAGTTAACCAAGGGAAAGGCATTAGGGAGAGATAGTACGTATATGAGAGCGCGTATTTATGATTACTTTGGTTTTCAAAAGCTATATATATATACTATTGGTAGTATAAGAATGAAGTCGCACTGCACTAGCACCACATGTGGTCGTTAATCGTTTCCCCTTTTACAGATTGACGATGAGCCGATATGCTAGAGGTGCTGGTAGAGGGGCCAATAATGGGAATGCCGCTGACATGAGGGCGATGTTTACTAACCTCATGAGGGACATGCTTAGAGAGGTGCAAGGGGCAGTTCCCAATCCCGGAGTTGGCGTTGGCCCAGTAGTGCAGGGGCCTAGGGTCGATTTCGCCAAGTTGTGCAAGGATTACACTAACCTTGATGTGAAGCCGTTCCACGGGACGGAGTCGGCCGCAGATGTTCAAGATTGGATGGATAGCTGTGATCGTATCTTCGATGACTTGGGTCTTGAGGATGCGATAAAGAGAAGGCTAGCGTCTCGTCAGCTGCAAGGGCGAGCGATGAATTGGTGGAATGCTATTAGAACAGCTACTCCAGAAGATCAGGTTACTTGGGATCAGTTCAAGGCTCGCTTTAGCGAGAAGTTCATTCCAGCTGCCCAGAAGTCAGTGTTGTTTAAGAGATTCTTGGAACTCAAGCAGAGTGGTAGGGCGGTTTCTGACTATATTGCCCAGTTCGACACTTTGTCGAAGTATGGACTGTCTCTTATCGATACTCCTGAGAAGAAGAATGAGAAGTTCATTACTGGTTTGGATGGATACTTGGGGGAAAGGCTTATCAACCATATCGATGAGACTTTTGAATCGATTGTGGGGAAAGCTTTGAGATCAGAGAGTCTTTACCCTAAGTCAAAGACTGAAGCTGCATCTGCAGAAGGGCCAAAGCCGCAAGTAGGCGGTGGAGGCAAGAATAACTCTCGGAATAAGAGGAAGCAGGACCAATCTAAGGGTGGCCAGAAAAAGAACAAGAAGGATGTTGAGTGCTTCAGCTGTGGTAAGAAGGGCCATTATGCCAAAGATTGTCGGGCCAAGACAGCGGATAAGAAGTGCTTCAACTGTGGTCAAGTGGGACATTTCAAGGATAAGTGTCTGCAACATCTTAAAGAGAAGCAGATTGTGAAAGCATATGCTATTGATGCTGTTCCTTCTTTGTTGAATGCCCCAACTGCGGCGGAGAAAGGAAAGAATGTTGTTATTCAAGGTATGCTTTCTATTTATGATGTACCAGTTCGAGTTTTGTTTGATACTGGGGCTTCCCGTTCCTTCATATCTAGTGACGTGGTAGATAGGTTGGGACTGGAACCCGAGATAGTCGATAGACCATTGGTTGTGACGAACCCGATTGGTGGTTCGACTAGCCTTAGTATGATTTGCAGGAATTTGGTCTTATCGAGTCATGGATGTATGTTTGTGATTGCTTTGTTTTGGGCTTTACTGGGTATGGCATTATATTGGGAGTCGATTGGCTCCAAAGATACGGGGTGGTGGTAGACTGTGAGGGCTTTTTGGTGATAGTGAGGGCGGATGATGGGCGGAGGGTAGTGTTTGGTAGTCTACCTAGTGATGGGGTTATGGCTAGTTTTGTAAATTCCCTCGACATCCCGCAGGATGAGCTGTCAGATGTGCCCGTGGTTGGCCAGTATCCGGACGTCTTCGAGGAGGTGACCGGGCTTCACCACACCGAGAGATTGAGTTCCGTATTGATTTAGTGAAAGATGCCAGACCTATAGTGATGCCACTTCGTCGTATGGCACCAAGGGAGTAGCGAGAGCTCGGGGTGCAAGTCAACAATCTTTTGAAGAAGGGATTTATTAGAAGGAGTGTCTCCGAGTGGGGAGCACCAGTTGTGTTTGCCACTAAGGCAGATGGTTCCCTTCGTTTGTGTGTGGACTATCGCGAGTTGAATAAGGTGACGAGGAAGAAAAAGTATCCTCTACCATGGATAGATGATTTGTTTGATCAACTGGAAGGAGCAAGAGTGTTCTCCCAGTTGGACCTCACGACAGGATTTCATCAACTTCGAGTAGCAGATGAGAGTGTTCCGAAAACGACATTTAGGACGCCGTCTGGATTTTATGAGTGGTTGGTCATGCCATTTGGGTTGACCAATGCACCAACCTACTTTGTGGATCTTATGAATCGAGTATTCAGAGATCAGTTGAATAAGTTTGTTCTTGTGTTCGTAGACGATATCCTTGTTTACTCAAGGACAGAGGAGGAACACAAGGGACACTTGAGGATAGTGATGGAGGTGTTGAGGAAACACCAATTGAAAGCGAAATTCTCTAAGTGTCACTTTTGGAGAAGGGAAGTGAGATTCTTGGGTCATGTTGTTTCATAGAGTGGTATTGCTGTGGACCCTGCGAAGGTGGCTACGGTACAGGATTGGCCTATGCCCAAGAATGCAACAGATGTAAGAAGTATCTTGTGATTAGCTGGATATTATCGCAAGTTTATCCAGGACTTCTCCAAGATAGCAGCACCGTTGACTCAGTTGACTAAGAAGAATCAGTCCTTCGTCTGGGATGGGGTGTGTGAGAATGCATTCATGAGTCTAAAGGAAAGGTTGACGCGTGCGCCAGTATTGGTCATTCCTAAGGGGAATGAAGAGATGACGGTATACACAGATGCTTGTGGTACCGGATTAGGTGCTGTATTGATGCAGGGAGGTAGGGTTTTAGCTTATGCTAGTCGACAGCTAAAACCGCATGAGAAGAAGTATCCTACCCATGATTTGGAACTGGCAGCGATTGTGTTTGTGCTGAAGATGTGGAGACACTATCTCTTGGGAGAAAGATTTGAGTTGTTTACCGATCATAAATCGTTAAAGTATCTCTTCTCTCAGAAAGATCTGAATCTCCGGCAGCAGAGATGGTTAGAGTTCTTAGCTTCGTATGATTTTGATATCGCATACAAACCTGGGAAAGGTAATGCGGTAGCCGATGCCTTGAGCAGGAGACATGCTAGTTTAGGGGCAATGTTTCTTGAATGGAAGCAACTGGAGTATATCGCGGGGTTTGATTTCAGACCAAAGTGCGAATTGGATCCAGTCATGCTAGCTAGTTTGACGATCAGACCCACTTTGATAGAGCGGATTGGTTCCAGCCAGAGGAATGATCCTAATCTATTGGAAATCATCTCCAAGTTAGAGATGGACATCGACGGTGAGGAGATGAATTTGTATGGGCTTGATCGAGATGGATGGCTTAGAAAGAATGGAAGACTTGTTGTACCCAACGTGAATGGTTTGAGAGATGAAGTGCTTAGAGAATGTCATCACTCAAAACTGACTATACATCCTGGTGGTAATAAGATGTATCGAGACATGAAGCAGACTTACTACTGGGAAGGGATGAAAAGAGACGTTGGGAAGTTTATATCCAAATGCATGAATTGCCAGCTAGTTCAAGCCGAGCAAAAGAAGCCTAGTGGGTTGTTGCAACCATTAGAAATTCCCAAATGGAAATAGGAGCAAGTCTCGATGGATTTCATCGATGGTTTACCAAGGACTAGATCGGGATATGATAGCATTTGGGTAATTGTGGATCGATTGACTAAAAGTGCAAGATTTATACCAGTCAAATCGACCAGAACGGCAGCCAAGTTAGCAGAATTGTATATGAAGTGGGTAGTGAGATTTCATGGAGTACCTAAAAACATTGTGAGTGACCGAGACCCGTTGTTCACTAGTGGGTTTTGGAAGAGCTTACAAGAGGCTCTAGGGTCAGGATTACATCTCAGTACCACATATCATCCTCAAACCGACGGTCAGACGGAGAGGGTGAACCGTATATTGGAAGATCTCTTGAGAGCTTGTGTATTGGATTTTGGTGGATCATGGGATGATCGTTTGCATCTAGTAGAGTTTGCATATAATAATAACTACCAATCCAGTATCGGTATAGCTCCGTATGAAGCTTTGTACGGAAGACCGTGCAACTCACCATCATGTTGGATAGAGACTGGCCAGAAGTTTATGCTTGGACCAGATGTGGTGAGGGAAACTTCAGATAAGATTAAGATCATTCAACAACGAATGAAAGCTGCCCGAGATAGGCAGAAGAGTTAAGCTGATAAGAGGAGAAGAGACTTAAAATTCTCCATTGGTTCTGGGTGTTTGTCAAGATTTCTCCGTTGAAGAGCGTGATACGGTTTGGTAGGAGAGGCAAGTTAGCACCAAGATTTGTTGGCCCATTCCCTGTTCTTGAACTAGTCGGGAATTTGGCATATAGAGTTGGCTTACCAGAGAATATGGTGAGAGTTCACAATGTATTTCATGTTTCCCAACTAAGGAAGTTCGTTCACGACTCAGATATGACTATTTCACCTGATCAGTTAGAGGACTTCGAAGTAGAACCCGAGGCGGTTGGGAACCGCAAGCCGATTCGTATTGTGGAGCACGATATGAAGCAACTTCGAAGGAAGGCGGTGAAGCTAGTCAAGGTTCAGTGGGGCGAGAACGAGAATGATTGTACTTGGGAGACAGAGGAGAGCATTAGGAAGGCGTATCCAGAACTCTTTGCTTGGTAAGATTTACTTTGTAATTTAGTTATTCTGCATGCTAGGATAGACATGTTTTGCTTGTTTGCATGTTTGATTGTTGTTTTATGGTTGATAGGCATGCGGGACCCTTTGTGTGTTTTGGTTAGGGAATTTCGGGGGAGAAATTTCTTAAGGGGGGGAGAATGTAACTGTTAGACCCAAAAGTGGTTCTAACACCCAAATTGATTAAAAGCAAATAAGATGAGATAAAAATAAAGATGAACACACAGGATTTATAGTGGTTCGGCGAAGAAATGCCTACGTCCACTTATCTGTCACTATATTCAATAATTCAGTTGCAAATACAATGTAAGATTCACTCAATTCCACTCACAACTCACTTTTGTTCATTCAATTGACTAAAACAAAGAATGAAAGATGATTTGGATTCTCCGGGAGTAATAGAGTTCGGATGATGGAGGTAGTTGAATTCTCAAAGTGCTGAAAAAAGATCCTTCTCTTTGTCTCCAGACGGGGTATTTATAGGTGTGAATTTGCTTGAAACTCGATCCGGGTCGGGGCCACATGTCGTCCATCCCACCATCTTCGGGTTCGGATGAAATATTATGTTGACAACGCATCAAAGGAACAGACGTTATGGGTAGGAACTGGTCATAGCCGGTCCGGATATCCAGGCGCTTTTGCAGGAGAATAACAGGGAGCATGGGTTCGGGTCGGAGACGCGCACATAAGGGGTTCGGATCGGGATACCCGATCCGAACCGGATTGGCTTGGATGCAATGCTTTCTTCTTCTCTAATCTGCTCCGCTCCGATCCATTTTCGTGGCAAACAAGTGGCTTTCCGATCCAATCGAGATTTAGTTGCCCTCCGATCCGAATAGATACGCCTTACCAATTTTCTCAATAGGAGTTCACCGATCCGAACAGAAAACTCTATCCGACCCGAACCGATATGTTGCTCCGACCCGACCCGAACAACTGCAGCTATCCAATTTAGATTGTAGTGTCTTCTCCAATCCGAACCGAAGTCTTCTACTTAAAAATGCCCTTCAATGTCCGGTTTCTTGACTTTGTGTTGCCTAGTTCACAAAGTAGGCTAACAGTAACGACCCGCATTCTACGCATCGGAGGATCGTAGAATATTTATTTCTTTCCCATATGAAGTCGTATGGTCATGTAACTTTGGGAAACAACCACTAGAGTCATTTCTCATGTCCATGATTTTTTTTGATTTTTAAATGGCCATTTTGCCCCTAGCTGATCTTGTTTTGGCCATAACTTTTGATTGGAAAGGAATTTTGACCTGAAACCACTTTCATTAGATTTGTTTGATGGTTTACCTTTCCGTAGAGTGGTCATAATAGCCAAACGGACTTACCGTTTGGGATATATGGCTGAAATAAGGTTTGGAAGGTGAAAAACTGCTTAACCGGGCCAAATAGGGTGATTAGTGAATAGGCCCATAACCCATTTCAGGATTAGGGTTATGGGGAGGCTGAAATGAGTTAGAGAACCATTCCATTTCAGTTTTCTAGCCTCCACTTATCTCCAAGAAACCCTAAAAATGGCCTCCAACCTCTAAATCACCTCCAAATCATCTCCTAATCAAGGATTAAGCTTAGCAACATCAAATCAAGGAAGATCTACACCAAATCAACATTGGACCTGCTGTTTGGCTTTGGGATTCGCATCAAATCAGAGATTTATTTCAGATTTTAGTTTATTTGTTGCTAAGGTGAGTGATTTGCATAGTTTTACACTAATTATGGCTAATTAAGGGTAATTAGTGTTAATTAGCGAATTTAAACTTGATAAAATTCTGGAAAAATGTTCATAAATGATGTTTTAGACCTCTGATATGAATTTGGGTTAATTTGGTTAAGTTTTGCTAATCCTATCATTAGTCTCACCTAAACATGCTTAAGGGGAAATATGGGGTTTTGGGTATGTTTGATCCATTTTAACCTATCATATTGATGTTTTGATGTTTGTGGTTGATTATGAATGTTGCTATGACTGTATGATATGCTTTGTGATTGGTTTCAATAGTTAAATGGTCGAAAACGTCGTCGAATGGCGTAAACACTTGCTGGAAAAGCTTCAGGAAACAGTGCAGGTTTCGGATCGGATCGGATATGGTGGCTCGGATCAGATAAGTGAACTGTGCAAGGGATTCGATCGGATCGGAACTAGACACTTGAGAGATCTGGCACAAAGGAAGGCCATGCTAGCAATATTGGGATCGGATCGGATAAAGGAGGGGGATCGGAGCGGCTAAAGGAGGAGGATCGGATCGGAACAAATGAAGAGCGAGGGAGCTAATCGGAGCGGAAGCACGAGCTGGATGGGAGATGGCACCCGACCCGACCCGAAGTGGGACACCTGACCCGAACCGACGCGATGGAGTGGACCCGAACCGAACCGTTACCAAGGGAAGACCATGAACTGACGCAACGTAGTGGACCCGACCCGAACCGATGGCTTGAAGGGGAACCCGACCTGACCCAGTATTGACCAATAACCCGAGATGCAAAGGTAGTCCAATATGGGAAGTTAGAGCTCATGATCCAATTGGGAACCAATGAGTTCACTTCATGGTTGGGATTTGCTGCGGGACGTGTGCTAAGGAGTTGTCGATGTTCATAACTTCGATTCACCACTGAAAATGGATGATGGGCTACTTATTAGTGCAGTAGAGTCATTGTGACTCGAGGGGCAAGGTGATGGTAGCAAGACTACGTTATCAGTGCAGTAGAGTCATTATGACTTGAGGGGCAAAGTGATGCGTAGTAAGACTATGAGCCAGCGCAGATGGGGTGAATAACTCCATGCGGCAAGTGGACATAGTAAAGGATTAGTAAGACTATGAGCTAGCGCAGATGGGGTGAATAACTCCATGGGGGCAAGTGGACATAGTAAAGGATTGGTAAGGCTATGAGCCAGCGCAGATGGGGTGAATAACTCCATGGGGCAAGTGGACATAGCGAAGGATTAGTGGCTATGTTATCAGTGCAGTGAAGCCATTTATGACTTCATGGGGCAAAGTGATCGTAGCAAGGTATGTTGGGTGATCGAAGTGGTGAATATCGTATGCTTTACGCACTGAGTGAGAGATGTGAGGATGGATGCTATGTTTGATTGTTTACCATCACTATGACATGCACACCCCCACCTCCGTATCTTTACACCGTTTGATATGGCACCTTAGAGTGTTGTATAGTATGTAGTGCTAACTCTTTGGTTGCAGGTCTAGGTTCAGGTATGTTTTAGTCTACCTATTATTGTTCTGTTTAGATGATTATCGCTCATACCAGGCTTTATGTCTGACCCAGAGTTTTATGTCTCCTCTTATTACTCTGGGTGCTCACACGAGCAGACTAGAGACAGGTTAGCTGGTGGTGCGCGAGTAGCTGATTCGGAGGCGGGCAGGATGCTTCCACGTATGATATATAGATATTCTCCCTGTGTCGTTGGTGGTCGCTACTTGGGAATTAGTAGTGTACCTCCATTACCTTGCTTTTGCTTTTGAGACAGTTTGAAAAGTTGTAATAATGTTTAACTTTGGATCATAAGTTGTTCTTGGATTTTCCGCTGATATGTTAGTTGTTTCAGCTTATGCACTCACTACTACAAAAGTGGGCATATTCGACACTATTCTTCTGTGGCCGTAGATCAAAAAAGCATTGCCGTAGGCCCTTTTTTCAAATAGGCAACACCAGGGGGGCGTGGCATCCGCGGCCGTTGCATTATCCATCTAATGCAACGCTTTTGTCCATCTACGGCCACGGAAAGAAAGCGTTGCCTTAAGTAGAACTTTTGCCCTATTGCAACAGCATATCCATGTAATGCAACAACATACAGTGTTGCCTTAAGTAGAAGCCATACCCTGGCTTCCAGCTCATGATAGTGGGGTCCGCATTGACTTTCCACGTCAGCTGTCAACGTGGCACATGCCACGTCAGCTCGCCACGTCAGCTGCACATGTGTCACATGCCATGTCAGCTATCCACGTGGCGCCACGTAAGCTGTGGGGCCCACGTGCCGTACCATTGTGGAATTAATAATGTTAAACTTAATGCAACACCACAGCACAGTCTAATGCAACACCACAGCACAGTCTAACGCAACACCACAAAAATCAAATGCGACACCAGGAAAAAATCAACTGCAGCTGTAATACAACCCTGTAATTACATATTCTGCAGTAAATATATTCAATCCAAAACATTGTACCACATTCATACATATATACCAAAATATTCATACAACAATTCCTCCCAAAACATTCATCACCACAGTCAGACCAACCAATTATATATACCAACTCACAAGTATCATCACCAACACATTCCACAAGTACTGCCATCACCAAAACATACCACAAGTACTGTCATCACAAACACATACCACAAGTGCCATCATTTAAAAGAACAATCCGAATATATCACAAGTGCTAACACATACCATCCAAATACTTCAGTCAGTTGCCGGGGTTGAAGGAGTACAATTGTCAGCATCTTCATCACTTGTTGTGGTGACACAAAGGTCTCCGACATCTAAATTTAGATCTGGATTGGCTTCACCTAGCTTTTTTAACACCCACGACACGTTCTCTTTAAATTTTCTATTCACCTTTTCCTCCAAGTCCGCCTCCAGCTCTTGCCTTTTTTTTTTGTCAACTCTTGGACATAGCTGTCCAAAGAACCAGGATTTGGAGACTTTTCAGCCAATTTGTCTCGCCTTCCTACAAGCCAGTTACGCGTGTGCCTCTTCCCACCAGAAACCAGTGCATCTGCCTCAGCAATGTTTCCAGCATCCACCATTGCTTGCACCTTCGCCTACAAAATGAAAACCAGGCAAGCATATAGATAAATAGGCAGCTGGCAGGAATGAATTTATTAACAGAACTGGTTCTCTTTCAAACTAACTATATATGTGTTCGATTTAATATGCAGCTCCAACAAACGTACAATGTGCCAATTATACTGACACAAGTATTGCTATTTCAGTATCTAATTATATATGTACTCACGTATTTGGCCTTCAGTTCATCCGTGTTAGTCTTGTAACTTCGACCCGGTTCTCGTTTATAAGTTTCTAGATAAACCAAGGCAGCGGATGGGGAGGCTTTTTCTGGGTCCTTCTTTCTCTGTCAAGTATTAGGATTACCAATAATTCAATGATATAACAAATTAGAATTATCATGTGGTCAATTCAACTCAATCACAATAAAAAATAACTTAAGTTCAGAAAAACACATACTATCTTTTCTTTGGCTACTGCATGAGTTTTGGGACCCATGGTATGTGTCTCATTCAACGAATTACAATGCGCGGAATTAGAATCAGCTAGGGCCTGGAAATCCAAAAAAAAATAGCACTAAACAAGGATAATGTGAACTACTAAAGATTAGCATTAAACAAGATAATGTGAACTAATAAACATTATACAAATGTGAATATCATTAAAGCCGTACCTGAACTGCTTCATCCCCCCAGTAGTCCAAGAGCATTTTAAAATCCTCCAACGGAATTGTACTGGGCCTATTTGCAAGCCTTTCCTCATCAGTTGAGTATTTTTTATAATACCTTGTTTTGATGCGAGACTTGTACTGCCTCCAAGAGTCGTTAAGCGTGTTCAAGACCCACTTGTGTCCTTCTTCCGGTATGACATACCTAGCCTACAATATAGAAATCACAAAATTCAGGAAACAAACTAATTAAGTAAAACCAAACATTTAGGAAGTCAGTTGAACTGTATATGGTTAAGGAAATTAGATTGTACCAGAGCATAATCCAACATTTGTCGCTTTAATTGATCAGGAACCACATGCCAATTGATGTAAGTAAGAGACACATTATCCTTTGCTAGTGTACCAAGAAAATTGCTTAACTCTGTAATATTATCAGAAACTGGCTGGCCATCCTCATTCAACTCAATGACTACTTTATCATCAGGGGTTCTAGCATGCACCTTGGTCATTTTTGACTTCCCTCTAGGATTTTTTGGACCTTGTACTTTATCTACCAGGTTCAAAAATGTGAATAGAAAAAAGACACACTCAACAGTGCAGTGCAGTGCACAGATAAAGAAACATTATTATTTATATATATACCTGTACCTGCTTCATCTTCCTGTGCAATCCATTCCTGCTCTAATCGATCGGTAAGATTTTCCATTGTTAGAGGCGCTTCAACGTTCTGCTTTTGACGTTTCCGCATCGCTAAATAAGCAGCAACTGAACCAGCAGCTTCACATGAACTGGTTGATTGTTTGAACAATTTGCTACATGTAGGTTTTAAAATGGATGGCCGAGACGTTGTAGGTTTTATAACTCCTGAAAAAGACGGTGTAGGGTTCGTAAGTTTCTTTAATGTTTCTGTCTGTTTCTCCCGGTTACTGAGTTTCTTTGGAGTGGGAGTGAATGTCAGGATCAAATCCTTGTTGGAGCCAGCTTTCTTTGGAGGGGGGTGCGCTTCATCGCTTCCTTCTCAATTTCAATGGCTGCATTGGTTCGCGCACGAGTTCTCAGTCCAGGTAAAAGATCCTTTGACTTAACAATTTTGATTCTCTACAATTAAGTTGAAGTTCAAGATTTTTTACGTTCATAAAGGCAAATACAATAAGTAATAAACAAATAACTTCTTTATACCTCCGAATCTGATGAATCATCAGTGACGTCTTCACCAGCATTGTCTGGGATGTATTCATCACTTCCAGCAACATCTTTACATTTATCTTTCTTATTTCGTGCGGCAGCCTCTTTCATACAACTAACCAATGAAGGCACCCCAAGTGATCTACTAACTGCATCATTTTCTTGCATGCGCGCGATTCGCTCTTGTTCATACTTCGTCAAAACTGATGATTGTGAGAACTACAAGCAGATTGGCATTATTACTCACCATCGATGATAAATTTAAGCTAGTTAACCAAATAGAGTTGACGTATAAACAGTTCTTGCTATTTTGACAGAATGCATGCACAAAGAACAAATAGTTACTTGAATTAGTTGCAGCCTTCATGGTCGGAATAAGATTTCATTCGGATTAATAAAACTGAAATGAAAACTGAAAAATACCTGAACATCAGCTTCATTCTCTCGGGTAACATCATCTTTACCTGTTTCATTTTCTACATTTAATTTCCTCCGGGTTCCTTTGTCCGTCACAGTAACATCTTCTTCATCATTATCCATATCAGGCTCCGACGATAGTTTGTTCTGACCCACTTGAGTTGGGTTGTTTTTCATCATTTTGTGTTGCTGCTGAAGTCTATGTGCAGTAGTATACTTGCGCTTTGCAACCGGCTTCTTAGCAGAACCTGGAACAATAAAAATAATAACGATGGCCTCCTTCAAAGTTCTGTACACACACACAGAGATATATATAAGAATGGATCTATATTACATATACATATATACCTTGAATTATGTTTTTCCTTGGCCGTATGATTACATGTGGCTGCAGTTGAATCAACGGCTCACTGTCTTTGTCAATGGTGTTGTCGATGTAAAAAACCACGTCTTCTTGCTTATTGCAGCCCTGTACGTACTCGTTTACGTCCTTGTCGTTCAGTATTAGCTGCCAGCCACCCCACGTTCCTTTTCTGATGTAGACTCCTCCTATTTCAGTGTAATGGAGACAATCTTTAACAAAGTCCATAAGCAAACTGTAAGAAAACCGGTCTACATCATATTTTGTTACTACGAAGGATTCTCCGCCAACGTAACATGCCCTTCGAAACTGTCCACCATGTTGCAGTCGGATATTAATAAGTTCATCCATCCTGTACAAAATGAATACATTAGAACAAGGTACATGCATGTTAAAGTGGACAAAAAACAACAACTATAACATTTTGGTCTATAACCAATTTAGATGACAGTAAAGAACATAGCATTAAATCATAAAACATGCGAACATTATAGATTGCAATATGAGAAAAGAGTGCCAAATACATTCATCAAAGATAATAATTTCTAGCTAAAAAAAAGTGCCAAATACATCATGAATTAGACCAAATTAAAGCAATAAGAAAGAGGAATTTTTTGTCCTAACAAGACGGAACAGGATCAGGATCTTCTGCTTCTAGTTCTGTTTCTAGTTGTATTACGGGGACATGATCCCTAATCCAACCCCCATCAACAATTTCTGGTTCTAGTTCACCACCTATGCCCATATCATGTGGTTGCGTATTGCTCATGTCTTCTTCCATTGCATTCTCATTTTCAGTATCACACCAATCTCTCGGCAATTTTTTAATAACGTAATGACTGTTCTTTTCAACTGCTTCTTCCACATAAAATACTTGCTGCACTTGCGAAGACAGAACATAAGGATCGGTTTTATAGCACTTGCTAAAATTTACTCGAGTAAGACCATATGAATCTTTTTCCTCTTGGTACCAGCAACACTTAAAAAGGACCACTGTGAAAGCTCCCCAATAATCAAGCTCAAAAATTTCTTCGATTGATCCGTAGTAATTGACATCACCCACTATTGGGTTTTTGTCTTTCGAACTTGCAAAGCTGGTGGTTTTGGCAGTCAAAAATACACCACTATTTTGTGTAGTACATCGAGAATCTCTAAATTTTGTGTGGAATCTATATCCATTTACTATATAACCGGTAAACTTCCTAGCTACTGGATTAGGACCTAATGCAAACACCTCTACATCTGTTGAAATCTTGTCCTTTTTCAGAACCTCTTCTTTAAGCCAATTCCAAAACTCTTCGAAATGTTCTCGTTCCCTCTTGTATCTTCTTCTATTTGCAAGACCATCCACAAAAGCTCGATGAACCCTAAATAATAATTACGGTCAAAAAACTACGAAATGCAGATGTTAATTTATAGTTAAGGAAAATGATATAGGAACTTAAGAACTTACTCGATTAAACTCTCAATTTCTTTATTACCGGAATTGAACAGAACATAGCGATGCGTTGCCTTCCAAACTGCATCTTTCAAATTGAACATCTTTCCATCTTTATTCTTCTTTGTTCCAATATGATATTCCAAATCTGTTTGACATCTTCCAAAATCAATCGACGTGTTTTCTGTTCCTCCATCAACGCTTAAAAATCTTGAACAGAAGGTCACACACTCTTTTGCCAAGTAACCTTCTGCAATCGAACCTTCCGGTCTGTTTCTATTTCGCACATAAGATTTCAACTTTCCTAGATATCGCTCAATTGGATACATGCATCTAAGATGTTCAGGCCCACCGTATTCGATTTCTCTGCATAAATTAACAGGCAAGTGTACCATTATATCGAAAAAAGCCTGTGGAAAAATCATTTCAAAATGACAAAGTATCTCTACAATTTCTTTTTGCAGCCTCTTGATATCATCCACTTCGATAACCTTGCTCCATAGTCCTCTAAGGAATGCACTAAATCTGATCATTGATAACGCAACCTCGGGTTTTGACGCTTTCTTCACAGCAAATTGTAACAAATAGTGGAGTATGAAATGAGCATCATGGCTCTTATATCCCACAACCGTTCTCTCTTTTACGTGCACGTACCAACTAACATTCGAGGCACAACAGTAGGGCAGTTTGGCGTTCTTCAATACAGAGCAAAATATTTCTTTTTCCTTGTTTGTCATATCAAATATTGCAGCTCTAATTTCAACATGCTTTCCATCACCACATTCAACAGGATGAAGGGCCTTCCTTATGCCCAATTCTTGTAAATCCAAACGAGCATTTAGGTGATCCTTCGACATGCGACCTATATTAAGTAAAGTACCTAATATTTTGTCGCATATGTTCTTCTCTATGTGCATGGCATCCAGGTTATGTTGAAGGGGATTATGACACCAATATGGTAAGTCAAACAGTATTGACCTCTTTTTAAAAGGGCCGTCACTTTTACCAGGTTTCTTCGTCTTATCCCCAAACCGATTTTTGAACCCCCGCAATAACTCTTCAATATCAGTTCCTGATAATATTTCTGGAATGCTCCCCATTTCAGTTTCGCCATTAAATCTCCTCTTATCTAGCCTCCACTTATGTGTCGGATCAAGAAACTTTCTATGGTTCATATAACACATTTTTTTGCTATGCTTCAAATATTTTGAAGAAGTTTCGTAATGGCATACTGGACACGCTAGTTTCCCCTTCGTGCTCCCGGAAAATCACTAATGGTCCATAAGACGCTTGCACGTAAATTAAAATTCCCATCAGTCAAGGAATCATATGTTTCGACGCCAACATTCCATAACGCTTTCAATTCCGCAATTAAAGGCTGCATATATACGTCAATACTGCTCTTTGGAGAATCTGGACCAGATATTAATGTTGAAAGAATCAAATTCTCTTGTTTCATACATAACCAAGGCGGAAGATTGTAGTTTACCAACACAATTGGCCATGTACTATAACTTGAATTCATTGAACGATATGGATTAAATCCATCAGATGCTAGACCCAATCTAACATTACGATTTTCTGATGAAAAATCAGGATAGCGAGCATCCATCATCTTCCATGCCACACCATCAGCCGGATGTCTTAATTTTCCATCTTCTTTTCGTTCCACTTGGTGCCATCTCATAAGCTTGGAAAATTCTTTGCACATAGGCATCCTTTGTAACCTTGGTCTTAGAGGAAAGTAGCTCATAACATTTGCCGGCACTTTGGGAATCGACTTTGGTGGATCATTATTATCAACGATGTCTTCCTATTCTTTTACAGCCCATCTCGAAAAACCACAAATGTCACAAGCCTCTTTATCTTTATTCTCTGCCCAATATAACATGCAATGGTTTGGGCAGGCATGTATTTTATGGTAATTAAGACCTAAATCCTTAATGACATTCTTTGCAGCGTAGGAAGACAAAGGCAGCTGGGCATCAGGAAAGGCTTCTTTTATAAGCTTTAGTAATTCCCCAAACGCAGACTCGTTAATTCCATAAGCACACTTTAAATGATAAAGCCTGATCAAGAAACTTAGTCGAGAAAATTTAGTGCAGCCAGGATATAACGGTTTTTTTCCTTCTTTAACATGCCGATAAAATTTCTCGGCCTCTGGATTTGGTTCTACTACAAAGTCCTTGGGATTTTGACCAAATTTGTAACCCGCACACTTGAACATCACATCTAAATTATCCTCAAAATCCATCTCCGTTGCACAATCCATATGGTCATCAACACCTATTAATTTTGTCTGTGAAACTTCACAAATCCACCCGGTATGTAATGGAGAAGGGCCATTAAAAATAAGATGATCGTATATGACATTTTCACAATACCAATTACGTTCTGTACAATTTTTGCAGGGGCACTTCATCTCATCACCTACTTTATAAATGGGAAATGCATTTCTTAGAAAAGCTGTTACCCCTCTTACATATTCTGCGCTCGATCTCGGAAGTCCTATCCATATGTAATACTCACTATCCATTGCCACAATCTAACCACGGCTTAGTAAGACTAAATTTGATATCCCTAAGAGTTTCAAGACACGAACAAGGGCTACCCTGTAATGTTAGACTAAATTAGAAATAAAAACAAAACAAGTTAATAATTTACAAATATACATAATCAGTGTGATGATACAAGGACGATTGTTTTGATATGAATTATCACTGACTTTTGGAACTGAGTTACCAAGAGAATACGTACATAAAACACGCAACTAAGGATACTGAACACAAATGCATAACATTACATGACTGCACCAAAACAAAACAGTACAGATACAAAGACTATACAGGTGATACATAGACGATACAGTTGTATCTAATACAAAGAACGATGCAATAATTTAATTTTGTGGTCTAATGTTTAGCCCTTGAAGCTGGTCGTTAAGTCTACTAACATCAGTTCGAAAACCAATAACATGATTTTGCAGCGTTGTAAGTTGATGTTGTATCTCATTTGCGTACTCAGCGGCTCGACTTGGAAACTGTTGGTCAATCCACTGCCAAAAGGTACACCCTGTGGGATAAACCCGACATCTAAAATAACGACGACCAATGTTGAATCCAATCGAAATAACATCTTCTGCAGCGGCATACCCACAATGACACATTATGATTGGTGAGTCAGCATGTTGTTCGTTAACCACTTGGTTGTTTTGATGCTGACGACGCAAACGACTATGTCGTCGCATCGCCCTTTCTTCACGTCGTTCTTCTTCTCGCCGTTGTCTTCGGAGTTCTTCTTGCTCTAGTTCATACTCAAGCAAATCATCGTAGTACCTTTCTTGCATCTCTATATAAAAATCAATAGGAGTTTCTGGTGATGATGGGTTTGACAGTCCTAGATCACCCATGCCCAGGGTATCTTCGTAGTCATACGATGTAGGAAGAGATATAGGCATTATTTAACTACAAACAGAAATAGACATTTGAACATTCATATTGGATTTCTTTTATCCTCTAAATTTTGTTAACACCTTTGGAAATAGGCATTATTTACCAATACATCAATGGTTTGGCAAACATAAAATTACAGAACTTGCACAATTTCAACACATGCAAACATATAAATACAACACTTCAAGTATAAAAACCCTAATTTAAGGTAATCGGTATACCCAAATCACCCAGAGACTTTGAACGCAGATCAAAATAAGTTAGAGATGAAATCAACTAAATAAAACCTAAATGATGAAGCCCTAACTACCTGTAATTGTCCTAAACGATCCAAATTGGAGGTGTAAAGTTCGTAAAATAGGAGCAATCGAAGGTTTATAGTTTGTAACCTGAGGAAGAGTAGCAATCGGAGGCGTTCTTGGACAGATTTCGTGGAGAGAGAAACGGACAGAAGGAGGAGTACCGGAGAAATTTGTTTTGAGGGGAAGTATTTCGTGAATGGGGAAACTATCACGCCAAATTTTCACTAAGCTGTAGTAAGGATCAGCTTGAACCGTTGGATTAATCAACATCTACGGTTATTTATTTGTTTAAACTGATAACGCGGATCGCTGACCTGGCATGTATTTATGTAATGCAACACTTTGAACTGGTGTTGCAAGGATCGGCAAGAACCGTTGGATTAATCAACATCTACGGTTATTTATTTGTTTAAACTGATAATGCAGATCGCTGACCTGGCATGTATTTATGTATTTGAACTGGTGTTGCAAGTCACAGCACAAGAATTTCAACCGCAACACTGTGTTCACATCTAATGCAACAACAAATGAATGTTGTTGCAGAAGATCAAAGAATGCATAGCTTTCGCCACACTTTTCATGCAACGTACACAAATTAGTGTCGAATATGCCCACTTTTGTAGTAGTGACTGTCTCACCTGTTTTATGTCAAGTATGTTATTATTATATTTTATCCCATGCGCTGTGAGACATTTTACAGATTCCTTGTTAGTTCATTTCCTTCTTCCCTTTCCTTCTGACGGCCCGTTCCGTGCTAACTGGACATGTGTACAGCGCACCTTTGGAGTAAATGTCGGTTGGTGCGGGGCGGGCCATCACAGTTTTCCTGTCTGAGTTTTTTCTCTAACAAAATGAAGGTCAACTTCAAGTTGCTTCGTCCTCGAATGTTGAATCACACAAAATGATGGGTCTTCGATTTAGAGCAAACCCTAATTCTTGCAACAATGATTCAATACAAGTAACTTCTGCTGTCGCACTTGCTAATGCTTGGAACTCTGCCTCTGTGCTAGATCTGGAAGTGGTTTGCAACTTTTTAGTACACCAAGAAATAATATTAGAGCCAAGGTAGACACAGTACCCTGAAATAGATTTTTGATCATCAATATCATTGGCCCAACCTGCATCACTAAAACACGGTAAGTTGAGCTCTTTTTTAAGCTTTATAATTATGCCATGATTTTTTGTGCCTTATCCTTTTTAGTGCATTCAAATGTTCTGATATGGGATTCTACATGTATTGACTTAGCTTGTTAAAACTATAGCATATGTCAGGTCCTGTAATCGTTGCATATTGAAGTGCTCCAGTTATGCTTCTATGTTATTTGGCACTGTCGATAGCTTCACCTTTATATTTTGACAGTCTTAGGTTGATAATCATAGGTGTTGGCAAGGAGTTAGCCTGATGCATTTTTGCCCTGAAATGTAATTTTGTTGAGATAAAATTAATTCTCTATCATATTTCTTAATATCTTGTATTCCAAGGAAATTTTTTAGTTCCCCCATGTCTTTTATGGCAAAGTTTTATCAAGTCTTCGTATGATGTTATCTATTTCTTGATTGTTATCTCCTAGGATCAACATATCATCAACATATACCAAGATATAGATATTTCCATATGTGCCTCTCTTCATATATAGTGAATGATCTGATTTGGCTTGTGTGAATTTCATGTTGGACAAAGTTAACTTAAGTTTCTCATACCAAGCTCTTGAAGCTTGCTTTAAACCATATATAGCCTTATGTAACTTGCATACTTTATTACCATAGTTGTAGCCTTCAGGTTAATACATGTAAACCTATTCAGTCAACTCCCCATTTAAGAAAGTGTTGTTGACGTCTAGTTGCCTTATATTTCATCCTTTACTTATAGCAATGGTTAATATGACTCTAATTGTTGTGGGCTTCATGACAGGAGAGAAAATTTTGTTAAAATCAAATCCAAACTGATGTGCATAACCTTTAGCGACCAATCTACCTTTGCCCTTGTCAATAGATCCATCCTCTTTTCTTTTAATCTTGAATATCCATCTACATCCAATAATGTTTTTGTGTTTTAGTGGTGTTACCAAACTCCATGTATTATTTTTCATGAGTGCCTGATATTCAATATTTATGTTCTCTTTCCATTTTTCTGATTTTATTGCTTGCTCAAAGTTGGTTGGTTCTACTTCAATAACTGAGGTATTGTACACTTTAGGTTTGGAAATCCAACTTTTCGACCTTGTCGTCATGTGATGTCCTGTGTGCATTTGCTTTGGCTGCTAATGTCTTTTAGTATTGATGTTTGTTCCTGTGTCTGCATTGTTGTTGATTCCTACATCACTACTGCTCTACATGTCTTGATTGATCTGATTTGTATCCATACTTTCTGAATTATCATTTGTCTCTGTTGTTTGCACATTTGTTTCTTCCATGGAGTCATTTTGTAAGTTTTTATTAATTATGTCTTGATGATCTTCACTAATGTTATATGTTAATGATTATGCAAAAACATGCTTGAATTGCTTCCCCCGACAAGATTTTATGCATGATTCTCTCTGATTTCATGTTTACCTGCAAGGGGAAACATATTTTCATCAAAAATAATGTGTTTGGAAATGTAAATTCTTCCATTTTTGTCTAAGCATTTATATCCTTTTTGGTTCTGTGCATACACAATGAAAGTGCATGGGCTTGATCTCATGCTTAGTTTGTGCCTGTTGTAATCTCTTAGGCATGGAAAACACAGACAACCGTATGTTTTCAAAAAAATTATAGCCTGGTCTAATATTATATATCATTTCATATGGAGTTTTGTTATTTAGAACTTTAGTTGGTAATTTATTGATGAGAAGAACTGAAGTGTTAAAAAGCTTCCTCCAATATTTCATTGGCACAACCTTAAGACATTAGTGTTGTTTTCTTTCTACCAAACCATTTTGTTCAGATGTGTGAAGGCAAGTCAATCTATGTTTTATTCCTCTTTTAGAAAAATTATTAGTTAAAGGTTTAAACTCTCCCCCACCATAGGTTTGAAAATTTTTAACACTACAATTGATATGTTTTTCAACGTGAGTTATGAATTATATGACAGTATTACATGTTTCTGTCTTATTCTTTAGCATATATATCCAAGTATATCTTGAATAGGAATCCAAAAAGGAAAGATAGTACTTGTGTCCTTGATATGAATTCAATGGGGCTGGTCCCCACAAATCAGCAGCTATGAATTCAATGGGGCTGGTCCCCACAAATCAGCAGCTATCAACTCGAGAGGTTTATTTTATCTAGTTTCAGAATCTCTGAAAGAAAGTTTATGACTTTTGCCAATTTGGCAGTGTGTGCATGTGTGTTTGGCAGGTACACTATTATTAAAAGAAATATTATTATTGCATAAAATAGTTTTAAAAACTTCAATACTAGGATGTCCTAATTTTCTATGCCATAAATCAAGATTACATTGTTTTCCCTCTTCATTACATTCATTACTATTGCTAACATCAATACTCCTATTACAATCATTATTACTTGACTCAACATTATTACACGAGAATTTTCCACTAGTATCCCTAGTCTTCAAGTTGTCAAATTTGCAAAGTCCATCATGTAGATTACTGTTTCGTGGCTCAGTAAAACCTTAACTATGCAAAATTTTGGATGAAATTAAAAAAAACACATGATTGTCATTAACAAATTTTGATACACTTAGCAAGTTTTTATTAATAGAGGGTACTCTAAGAAGTGTGTTTAGATTAAGTTGCTTTTTTCCTAAGATAGTGCCTTTGCCAATGTGTGTTATATGTGCAGTTTTACCGTCTCCCATATGTAAAGATTTCGTGCTTGAGTAGTTTCTGCTTTCAATGTTGAGATTTTTGAGATTGCTGCTTATGTGATGAGTGGCACCCGAATCCGGGTACCATTCTTCAAAATTGTTGTTTTCACCTTTGCTAGTATCATCAATGCTAATATTATGATTTTTATTAGCATCATTGTTGTTTCTATTTGAGTTCATCACGACCATATTGACTTGTGGTGCCTTCTGTGCTGAATTAGCATGATTATATTGTTGTCCACTGTCATTATTATATCTGAAATAGCACATGTTTGTCATGTGACCAAATTTTTGACATATTTGGCACTTTACTCGATTGTTATTGTTCCATCTTCCTCGTCCTCGACCTATTTGTGGCTGAAAACCTCCTCTTTTTTGTTGAAGACCCCTTGGATACTGATTTTCTTGTATGTTTGTATTAATGTTGTTGTTGCTTTCCTGTGATTGCTTATTTTTAGCTACAGTATAATTTGCAAAAAACCCACCCTATGTTAATTTTCTTTGATCAATTCTTCCTTCATGAGCAAGGTATGTAGATCGAACGAACTGTAGATCAGGTAAAGTTTTTTGCATAGCCAGGACCATTACTAAAGTTTCATATTCTTCATCAAGCCCTCCGGTAATAAAAAAGTATTTGTTCACTATCGCTGATTTTATGCCCAACAGCACTTAGTTTCTCACATATGTTTTCAATTTTTCCCAAATAATCTTTCATGCTAGTATCTTCTTTTCTGCAATTTTGAAGTTCCCTTCTATATTGCATGATTCTAGCTACGAATTGCAAGATGAAAATTTGTTCGACAGTAGTCCAAATTCATACGACGAGTTACACCCAACAATCTGTAATAAAAGATTAGGATTTCTAGAAGATAAAAGTAATGATGATAATAAGTAAACTTGTCTTTGGTATTTGGTGTATTCTGGATTTGGTACAGTATTTCTTTCTTCATCAGTGATCATTGTAGGTGGAATAATTAACGTCCCTTTGATCTAGTCTAGAAGTCCGTAACCTTTGAGAGCAATCTCCACTTGATATTTCCATAAAATGTAATTATCTTAGTCTAACGAAGTGGTAATAACTTGGCTTTTGGGTTTGATCAGGTTCATGATGTTTGGAGAGAAGCGATTAGCATTGCTGCCAGATACAGCAGAAGTTACTTCATTATCGTTAGCCATGGCGAGGCAACATTAGATTGCAGCTTTGTGAGGAACAGCGAAAATAAAAAAGAATGATGGCTCAGGATTTTTTTAATGCCTTTCGACAATTTGGCGCTACCATGTTAAAAAAATAAAATAGAAGAAACAAGATTGAAGAGAAGTTTTATTATTGATGAATTGCAATTGTAAGATGATATAAACTGTATATAGAAGACCTCTATTTATAATACAAGAAATAAATACAAATAGGCTTAAATAATGGGAATGTGACCGTTGTATTGTTATAATAGGTATATGACCGTTGCTATGTTATAATAGACATGTGACCGTTGTATTGTTATAATAGGCATGCGACCGTTGTTATATTATAATGGGAATGTTACCGTTGCAGTGTTATAATAGGCATATGACCGTTGCTTTCCCATTATTTCGTTAAAGAGGACAGTGGTCTGTCACTGTCGGGATACTGTATGAGGTAGTAACGCCAATAATTTTCTCAACTTGTTTTTTTTTCGGAAAGACCTTAACTCATTAGATCATCCTCCATTAGTAGAGAGATGGTTGCACAGAGCCTTAGCCACTCTAGAAGAGACAAACCTAGTTTATGTGGGCCCTAGTAGTTCCTTTTTTGCATATTGTAGTAAATCCCCTATTAAGTTCCATAGTGAGCTCAGTCGTGCCACTTAATAGTGGAACTTAGAATATAAACAGAACGATTACGTGTAAATACTCGATGTATGCACTCAATATAACATCATGGATGTCCGAGTGTTGGTGTAGTCCAATACAAACACAGTTTCACATTTTCTTAGTGGACAATGGAACATTTTTATTGTAGCCTTTATGAGGTACGGATGTAGAGCAGTACTCTTTCATAGAAAGACGATGAAGACTGGTCGAGGAGGGTACTCGGGGCATTACTAGATATATTAGGCATATAGTTTTATATAAACATATTTAGGTTTGGTATACTTAGGGGTAGACGAGTACGACTTATGAACAAATGCGAGAATATTGTGAACCATAATAACCTAATATAACTAAAAGAAGAAATAGAATGGTATTTATTCTTAAAAGTATGTAATTTTTCCATTCACCAGAACTTTAGTTCTGGATATCCTCATAACAAACCTGCAGGTTATATAAATGACAGAGATTTTCCAGTTTAGAGACACTTGCTTAGCCAGTGTCATTATTATGGTAAGTATTTACTTACTATTATATTTTATTCGCTCCACTATGAAATTTTAATTTGAGGTATGATATATTCATTTTCGCCTTTCTATAGGATATCAGAAAACCAATTCGGATTTCAGCGGACTTGGATTTTAGCATTTTGCAAAAAGTCCAGCCTCGTTGAAATTTGGTTGTTACAATTCATGTATTTAGAGCATGTAATGTGGTATTCCGCTATTTGTATATATATATATATATATATATATATATATATATATATTGTTAGACCGAAAAATGGTCCTAACACCCAATTGATAATGTTTTGTAGGGAATAATGAGGAATCATGAACAAAAAGCAAGAAAAATCAATCAACACACGGAATTTATAGTGGTTCGGCGTTAACAAGCCTACATCCACTTCATAGCTTCTCAATTCATTCAGAAATTACAAATACAATGAGTATTGACGCTCAAGCACTCAATTACAATGAATAATACTCTCCGAATTCATTGATTTTATTAAAGAGGATGAAGGTTCTTCGTTGGTAGTCATGGCCGAAATAGATAGAGCTTCCTTGAGGCCAAAAAGTCCCCTTAAATGATGTGTTGTATGTGTATTTATAGGTAGAAATTCGGTTAGGGTTGAGTGGCCATGTGGCAACTTCAGAGTAAATCTCGGAAGTAGTGGAGAACATGAGGAAATGGTCTTTAACTGCCCAGAATTCGGTTAGGGGTAGAGACCCGATCCGGTTGGCCCGATCCGGATAACCCGATCCGGATGACCCAATCCGGTTTACCCGATCCGGATGACCCGATCCGGTTTGGTTGGTCAGAAATATTTGCTTTAGCTTGATCCGAAATGGTGGAATCCAACCCGAAGCTTATGTGCACAGAAATACGAGTTTTCCCATCCTTCGTTACTTCGTCCAAGCAGATGTCGATCTCTGGCAGTTCATACTCAAGCTCTGAGTGGCCTTCCTGATAGAGTTCTTCGGCTTTGGATAGTCTGGTCACAAAGCAGGCTAACATTTTGCCCCCCAAAGTACATCTTGTTGCAAATAAGATGTGCTTTGAATAAGTCGAGATGAATCTTTTTGGATCTTTTTCTGTATAAATGGCTTGTCATATGTCGCATTGCTTCCGTTGATGCTTATCGGGCCAAATTTCATGGTTAGAGTGGTCAACATGATCAAGTAATCGTTTAGACTTCGTCGAATCAAGAGGTAGAATTCCTTCATCATAGGTCATGCGGTATGTTTGGCTCCCGTGTGAGATCGTACATGTAAAAGTTGATGCCAAACGACGCCATCTTCCTAAACAAGTCAAGTGCATTACTAAGCTAAGATTTCTTTAATGTATAAGTCAATGTATACAATAGCCGTCCAAGTCATAGTATGGTGTCAGAATCTTCGTATCTTGAGCTAGCATCTGGATTGTTCGGATAGAGCGCATCAGAGTCGGCATATGAATTTGTCATTTTTGCTTGGATTTGGACTATCTCGATATCAGGATATTAATCTAGGACTCCATAATTGCATCTAATCGTAATAATAGTGCATCCGAAAGCCATGATCACTTCAGATTGTTTTATAGTCCCGTGATCACATACGAGTCAGTACGAGATGTTGTTGAAAACATGCAAGCCAATAGCTGGTAGGATTATCATAATTGTAAGGCAGCAGAGGAGTTCATCATACTCTCCATTTGATGCAGTTGCAGATCAAGTCTTTGAATTCTTGCTTGATCCGTAATTTCGCTCACTTGGATGGTCGGGATGAATCATGTCATATTCTAAAGATATAATGTATATGTTTTGAATCATGCATTGAGTCAGGGTCATGTTTAAAGTCAATCTGTTGGTTGAAGTTGATGTTCCTAGCATTAGTGGAGGACGAGCGAAGTCAGTGCTTATGCCCCCAGCATTGTTAGAGGTTATGATAGGTCAATCGGACATCCAATCTTTTAGCCTTTATACTTTTTTCTGCCGCATCGGGTTAGATATATAGGTTCAACAATCTTAGTCGCCCTGTGTCGTTATGTGCACATTCCCAAGTCATCAAGGGTAGGAGTTGTATATGCGAATGGTCGAATCACATTCGCGTTGGGGTCAACCCATCTGTTTAGCCAGATAGCAGTGATCGCCTTATTGAGTATATCAGCAAACTTAGATACTCTCCTCGCATCAGCTGCAGAGTTGAGTAAGCTCGTAAATCTTGCAAGCGAGCGAACGTCGTTAGTGAGTTATTCGAGCTCCTTCGTTCACGCTTTGGCATAATCTGAAATAGCCATCATAGTCTTGTTGAGTCTATCTCCCATGCTTGGTTCCATTAAGCTTGACAATCAAGACCGCGGGCCCGATTAATGACATTGGTCATTTCCAGAATTGTAAATTCCTGTTAGTCTTTCCTGGGGCTTTTCTTTTTCCTTTATTATTTCAAGAGTCAGATGGTGCTCCATTCTGTCGGGAAGACATTGAGATCATCCATTTCAACATTAGCACACTCTTATTGCACGAATCTGTCTATCTCAGGATAGGATTTTCCAACGTTTCTAGGAGAATCTCATGGTAGAGAGATACCGAGGTTTGTTTCAGAGGTGAATCTGCCAAGTCCTCTTGGAGGGTCTCGATGCAAAGAGATTTTGAAGTTTGAGATATCCATAATACCGGATACTACAGCAATCAACGCTATATATGGTCCAGGTCGATTTACCGATGCCACTGCGGCGTTGAATCTTTCAAGGAATGCATGCAGGGTCTCGCCTGATCTCTGTTGAAGCATCAATTAATGTTGCCAATTTGGCCCTCATCTTTGAGAAGTTATCGCTAATTACATAATTTAGCGCTAGTGCCCCCGGTATGAAGTCTTAAATTGGGTGGAAGCCGGTTTCTGGCTTCTTGGTTGCGCATATGTAATAGCAGTCAATCAGGCTTCTGTTTTTTAATTCTGGATGGTGATCCGCTACTTGGATGTATGCAGGTTGTTCTTGAGGAGCCATTCGTCTGCTTATAGTCTGGGTTATTGTGAAGCTCATATAATCGTAAATGTGCCTAAAGCTGGCAGATAGTCAGATGATGATGTTCGAAGCTCTTATCCTGTACTCCCCATCCATGGGGATTTTACTAAACGGTGGTCATCGAATCCACGTATTCTCTGAATTCATACTCCCTCATCGAGCTGTGAGTTAGAGTTTGATAGAAAATGATTTATTCATGTCCAGCTCATGTTAGTCCTTGGTCTCCCATCCAAGCTTTGAGGTTCGGAGTCGGATGGCAATGAAGTTAGACTATAGCTTTCTTGAATGCTCTCGTCTTCCCCCTACATGGGGAGCCTCACGTTGAGGTTGAGCTGGATTTTAAACATTCCTCCGAATTGGAGCAAAGGTTGGTCGGGCTTCGTTTAATTTTTCGGTGGCCCTTACATATCCATCGTTTTCATCCAAAATGTTACAGTCGGAAGTTGCATGCTACAAATGCCTGGGAGGAGGTTGGTTCCATCTTGTTTCATTAAAGACGACTATGCCAACTTGTCCTAGGGTCCCATATGATCTGGACCATGGAGCAGGGAGTGTTTGAGTCAAGTTTGTTGTCGCTTGAATTTCCATGGTGCTCGCTCCAGCGAGTAAGCCGTAGTTACTCGGCCTTCCATCTATCCAAGTAAAAAAGTTATCCATCATTTTCTGTCGTTTCCAGAGAAGTTTGTCTCACTGAGCCATTTGAGTTCTCAAATCAGCGAGGGTACCATCTATTTCATATCTAGCTTGACATGCTGAGGGATCATTGCAAGAAGAAATTTGCTGACTTCCTTCGTTCCAAGCGCCTTCTGCGCCAATATCCTCAGCACGGAAGAAATTTCTATCTTCCTTCTTCTTAGCCTTTGAGTTTGAGTGTCAGGCAATTTGCCTCCTCGCAAGTTAGAGGTCAAAGTAATGGCGTCCTCCTTTATATGGGGTCTTTCAACCAGGAATTCGGTCTGGACTAGCAAATGGACATTCATTCTGCATCCATTTCGTGGTCCTCAAGCAGCAATGTGGCCCCAGTCCAGGGGTAATGGCGAAAGGTTGGTAGTTGTATCACCTCCCATTCAAATTTAAGCATGGATGCATGGAAAAGAGACATTGCTTTATAAGCTTATGTGATTGAGTTATCCAAGTGCTCGAGTTATCACGTTTTCCATTCAACGTATTTGCGAGGTAGCACTCGTCGTTGCACTTGGGCTATGGCCAGTCACACATGGGTGTGTATGTTGATTTGATATATCACTCTTAGGGCCTCCTTTCGGTCATTGCCTTAAGTCGTGTGACACGTCATTGAACAATTCACTCTTAAGGCCTCCTTTCTGTCATCGCCTTGAGTCTCCTGAGAAGTTTATCATTAGGCATCAATGTCAGCCTTCTGGACGTAGCCCTTTGTTTGTTTTCCACTGGCCTGTTGCGGTTGTCGCGAGTGCGGCGCTCGCATTCTTGTCTTGTTATCTTGTACAAGCCTGCACTCTGTAAACAAAGCAAATCTCTAAGTAATAGGTAATAAAGCACATCACAATCAAGCAAGGGTCCCAATTGATCAGAATCCCTACAATCAAATAATATCTAGCAAATCATATAGAATTTATCTAAAGGGGTGATGTGTGTGTGCCCCCAATCAATCATGAATAAAGTGCCTGCCCAGGGCTTGTCTGGGATTAATTAGGATCGACAGTGCATTGCCCCCCATGTCTAGAAATAAGGGGTTCGGGCTCAGCTTTCATTCTTGCCCCCTATTTTGCAGCGGGGAAGGAGCCCTTCCATGGCAGTTAATCGCAATGCCTTTATACTCTCCTGTCGTATGCCCAAGATAGAGTTCAAACTCAGCTTTCAGTCTGCCCCCCCCCCCCCAATCCTTCAGTGGGGTAGGAGTTCATTTGCAGCGCTCAGTCCTTGGCGCCTTTATACTCTCCCGTCGAATGCCTAGGGTAGAGTGGAATCAAGGCGGTCTTTTAATCGTGGTGCACCATCACGCCTTGGGGACGTCGTCTTCCCGTCCTTTATACTCTCTCTCGAATCATGAGAGTTAGAGTTGTCCAAGCGAACGGTCGTGTCATTCGCCTTGGCGCTCCTTCTTCAATCTATTTCAAAGACTAGGAGTCTACCGTCTCGAGTGTCGTTCTCAAACTCGATTTTAGTCCTTACTCCACGCTTCACTCTGGAGGATGGAGCTTTTCGGGCAAGCGGTCGGATCACACTCGTCGAGGCGCTACCTCATGATTCCCGATTCATGGGTAAAGGTGGTTGTTTGCAGTGATCAAGTCTCTCTCATCCCGTCAACTCGTGCGATGAAGTTTGGTCGAAAGCTGCAATATTGTCCTTTAAATGTTCTCTCAAATCATGAGAGCTAGAGTCACGGATCAAGTGATCTTTCAATCATGGCACACCCATCACCCTCGTCCTAGGTTGGTACTTCTATCCAATCTCTGAGGATTAGAGTTAGTCGGGCAAACAGTCAAAAGACGTTGGCCAAAGCTTTGCGTTCCTCCGATCAATCTATGGGAAGAGTGATTGGCACCAAACTTCGCGTACCTGCATCATTCATATCGCATGAGTTAGTCATGTCCATAACTCAGGAAGCATGTAAAAGTAAATTTTATGATTGAAAAGTAAGCATATCAAGGGGCAGTGCTGCCTCCTTTAATGGATCGAGCCATGTAGACGGTCGAACTGCATCCATCTGGAATCGGATTCCGACGTTGAACGTCAATGCACAATTATCTTGAGGTCTGGCATGTGTGAGCCAATGAGTGGATGGTCACCTCGGATCCATCTTAAGCTATACAACTTCTCTCAGGCGAAGGACGTGGCTCTGTAAACGAGCAGTTCAATCGGGCTCGTTACGGCAATGCTCCATAATTCTTCCTGTAGGTGCTCAAAGTTTGATCGGTACCAGATTCGGGGTACCTACATCATCCACATATAAATTCATCTGAGTTAGTTACATCAATAACTCATAAAGCATGGAAATATAAGAGTCATGGTTAAAAAGTAATCCTGTTAAAGGAATGAATATCATTATGTGCGAAGATGGCATTGCACGCTCTTTGCAGGTCCATTTTTCCTCACTACATCTCTGTCAGGGGATGGCTGCCAAAATCTTTAGCTGGTGATGAACGTCTTTTCAAACCGTTGTGGGGTGGCGGTCCTAAGAATGAACAGACCTTGATTGAGGACTTGGAGTGACAAAGGCAATTAGGTAAATACTATAAGCGAATGACGAGGTCGCATCTTATTTGAATCGCCTTCTTGCCCCCATGCTAAGGGCAAGGATTGAGTATAAGGGAGTCATGGCTGCTAGGGGGATAGTCATATCTCATCCATCCGCATATATGCCTTTAGTCCCACGTTGGGAATAAGATCTAATGCACAGATAATCAATCAGCATCCAGGCTTAAGTGCTCTAAACCTTTAACTTGCCACCTCCATCGAGTAGCATCTCCTAATTAGCTAAATAGCAGGCTCTTTCAGTAACATGGTCGCCCTGGACCATTCCCATTTCATCTTTCATTAGGAATTTTAGCAATAGATACCAGGGTGCAATGTAAGCTCTAATCGCCGCTAGAGCTGGTCAGTTTAGACCTTAGTCAGATAAACTTGACTACAATAGCATGGCTTCCAAGGCTTGAAGTAATTTTCACGTTTTCTATCAAAATTTATGTATGAAGTCGAGAGCTAACGGTCGATTCATATTTGTTTTGATCTTGAACTCTCATCTCTTGACAAAGGTCATATGGTGACTGGTGAGCAGTCAAGTTGCTATTATCCGAGCAAAGATTCATATGTCCAATCATGGCCTGCAGGGGTTCAGCTGTTACCTATCGCTGGGCACCAAAGTATGTTGACCTAACCCTTATTCGATGGAAATCAGTCTTCCTCAATGCGATTGACAGCAAATAGCCATTGCAAAGGTTAGCTAAGTTCTTCGGGAGGTGAGACGCAGGACATTTTATTCATCACATCATACAATTGATGTGTAGCTTTGGGATGTTGGGATCCTTAGCTGCTTTCTGGTATCCCACTATTGACAATCATGGTCACTAAGATCATATGAATCATCTTTGAAGTAGTGCTCGAACTGTTCTATATAACCGTCATTCGATGCCCCGCCGATTGGACAGGTTTAAGTCATATAAATGGGATGGTCACTACTCATTAGGGAACAACATTAGTTGCATTGCTGAAATCTACACTATCGGAGTTCCAGAAGATGAGGCTACTATTAGTCAATCATTATCTTGTATACTGTCATTGATAGCAAGCTGAATCTGACTGACAGCTCCTCCCATTGAATGGCATCGGCAAATAGAGGCTATGGCTTCTGGAGGAATCCTAGTCGTTGCCATTTGGTTGTCATATTCTTTGACTATCCACCTTATCTTCATTAACAAACTTTGATGACTACTGTTGGTCAAAATATACGTCGAGCCGAAGGCGAGCCGTGCTCCGAGCCGAAGGCGAGCCGTGCTCCGAGCCGAAGGCGAGGCCGTCAGCGGGTCCGGGCGCAGTGCCGGCGGGGGTCCGGGGCCCTGCAGTCCTGGCGGCGATCGACCTAACCGGTTAGGTCGAAAAAGTGGGCACCGCACGGTTTTTTCGATTTTGGAAGATGGAGCCTTTTCTGAAATGATCTTAAAAATGTATTTTTTCCAAAAATAGCTGTTTCGGGTCGGATCGGATCATCCCTTCGAATTACGACTCGGGAGTGCCTTTAGGCTGGGTCGGATTATGGATGCACCATCAGTAACATTCATTTCCTCGGTTCGGTTTGGGGCACCCTCTTCGGTTCGGTTCAGAGATGCATCATTGGGTCGGGTCGGGGTATCAACAACAGCTGGATTCGAGTCCTGCTCAACAAGTCGGGTCGGAGCACTGTCCCCGGGTCGGTTCGTGGTGCCACTCCTTTATGGCTCGGGTCGGGGGTACACATCCGATCCGATGATAAAGCTTGCCAGGAACTTGAATTACTTGGCTCTCATTCGAGGTGATAGGGGATCGGGTCGGATTGAGGTGTCAATATCGGGTCGGTTCGGGTCCGACCCGACCCGGGCACACCTGAACCAGTGACTGGAACGAAACCTGCAGCCTGCTTGTCATCTTGTTCTGTACTCACTTCATTTCTGCGAGAAGCTCGTTGCTTTTTATAATGGAAAACGTGGATTATCTCTTCGGATTTGGTGATCCAAACAATAGAATAATAATCCAGAAAGCTGAGATTCAATCTTCTCAGTGAAAGCACCAAAATGTTAGACCGAAAAATGGTCCTAACACCCAATTGATAATGTTTTGTAGGGAATAATGAGGAATTATGAACAAAAAGCAAGAAAAATCAATCAACACACGGAATTTATAGTGGTTCGGCGTTAACAAGCCTACATCCACTTCATAGCTTCTCAATTCATTCAGAAATTACAAATACAATGAGTATTGACGCTCAAGCACTCAATTACAATGAATAATACTCTCCGAATTCATTGATTTTATTAAAGAGGATGAAGGTTCTTCGTTGGTAGCCATGGCCGAAATAGATAGAGCTTCCTTGAGGCCAAAAAGTCCCCTTAAATGATGTGTTGTATGTGTATTTATAGGTAGAAATTCGGTTAGGGTTGAGTGGCCATGTGGCAGCTTCAGAGTAAATCTCAGAAGTAGTGGAGAACATGGGGAAATGGTCTTTAACTGCCCAGAATTCGGTTAGGGGTAGAGACCCGATCCGGTTGGCCCGATCCGGATAACCCGATCCGGATGACCCAATCCGGTTTACCCGATCCGGATGACCCGATCCGGTTTGGTTGGTCAGAAATATTTGCTTTAGCTTGATCCGAAATGGTGGAATCCAACCCGAAGCTTATGTGCACAGAAATACGAGTTTTCCCATCCTTCGTTACTTCGTCCAAGCAAATGTCGATCTCTGGCAGTTCATACTCAAGCCCTGAGTGGCCTTCCTGATAGAGTTCTTCGGCTTTGGATAGTGTGGTCACAAAGCAGGCTAACATATATATATATATATATATTCTATGATCTATTATATGTGTTTATGCTTCTACTCATTCTGAATATATCCATAGTCATCGCAGTTTTATATTAAACATTAATTGAGTACTTCAATTCACTTAAGTTAAGACAGACAAATTAGTACATCTAATTCACGTATTAGGTACTCATTAATGTAAGGCTCATGGATGGTCGCTTCTAACCAGCCCTGTTCCCTACACTAGCGGACAATATTATCTAGTAATACTCTTAAATAGTATGGTTCTCGGGGTAGATGGTTACAAGATGGTATCATAGCCAAAATTCGAAACAAAGTATGATAAACCCAAAACATAAGTTGAATTGTACATGTGTTACAACAATGTAGGAAAACATTCGTGTTTATTTTTATCTACTTTTGTCGTTATCCTTAATCGTTGTACCTTAACTTTTGAGTTTTTAGGATGAATAATAATCTTCAAATACGTCTAGGATTATAGTTAATTCTGTTTTATTCCATATATGGAATCATATTATTGATAGTTTACCTTGGTAGAAGACCCTTTTCAAATCCTTTTAGTCTATAATATCTTAGGTTGAAATTTTGCGAGATTGAGAATCTTAACCCCTAGTGTATGTAGTTGATTATTACGTTAATTAACTAAATAGGAACGGGAAAAAGGTATTAAAGAAAACCCTTAGATAATAAATTGAGGCTTATATTGGAACTATAAATGTCGGAAACAAGTAGAATTGCTTCGGTTGAGCACATAATTCGATAATTTAGACATGGGATTTATAAGATGGTGTACAAATAGTTAATTATTATAGGGAGATTAATTTCTTGGTTGTATTTATTTCAAGGAAAAATATAAGTGTAAATGATAATAAATAAGTACAACCAAGAAGAATTTGTGATTATCCATTGTGTTGACATTCTCAAATGTTATTTAAGGATTCTGATCGATGTATGGGAGGTAATGTCATTGATAGAGGTTTCAAAATATCGTGTGAGACATTTCGACGTAGGCGAAAACAACTAATTGAAGAAAAATATTTGGAATTGAAATAATATTGAGCCATTGAATAAACCATGAAAAGTAGAAAAAAACTGGCAAGGCACTATCGATATTTTCAGCCGAACGATGTAATAAATCATTAAGAATTCAGCGTCTTAATATTATTTGGAGATAAGTTAAAGGAATTGCTTCAAGTGAAATAGTGTTTCATAAAATGAAAGGATATACATACATACATACATACATACATATATATATATATATATATATATATATATATATATATATATATATATATATATATGCATGTAAACGAAACTGTGATATAAAGGAGCAAATATCCTAAGCATAGGTAATATTTTATAAAATGCACTCTCAATTTTAAATTTTAGATGACATATGCAGCCATTACATCTTAATAATGATGTAAAAAAGGAAAATAAGGAGGGTATTTTGATTTCATAATCAAAATCGCATCCACTTGTTCGAGTGACTAGTTACAAGTAGATGGTGAGGCATTATCACAAACCTGTTGAGAATTGAAAACCTGAGTGTGCATTCTAAAATATGAGCTACGGAAAGGATAATATAAGATAACTTATTTGGGTATATTATTTTTTATATTTGCAATGGATGTTAAATGTCTAGAAAAATTTATATCTAAGAATTTAAACTATATTCCTTTAAAAGGGGAATTTTTTAGTTCAAAAAAAGGGAAATTTTGCAAAGAATTATCTAAAAATGTGTAATCATAAGGGAAAATGCAGGGATGCAACTTCTTTATGCCGGATTTTGTAACAACTCGAGTGTTAGGTATATAAGTAAACAAATTATAATTAGTATTTTAATTTAAAAGTAGAAAAAACAAGATAAGAGTTCAAAAGGAGAACTCGTATAATAATCTAAGTTGTGTAAGTGTAGGATTTTGGGGATTATATGAATAGTTGTGCTGAATTGAGGATAAACTGGATTTGAGTAACGAGATAGAAGATTAAAATCAACATGTGTTTATTGAATAAACTTAAATATGAAGAAAATGGAATTTTGGAAATCTTATAATTTATGTTTGTGATAAAGATAAGTATTAAAAGATTTATTTGGTGAAAATGTGATAATTGGATAAATTGTTGCTACCTAAAAATGAATGTTTAAATTAAAACTAGGATTATAAATGAATATTAAAAAAATTGAATATTGATTAAAATTAATATTTGTTTAGAACTTTATTTTAATATGTTTTATTAAGTTGTTTTAAGCAAGGCAATTGTTGTTTTGTAAACTTATGTGTTAGAAATGTAAGTTTTAACAACTGAAAGTGTGAAATAAGTGTTTAATTATAATTTAAGTTATGTACGTATCGTAATTTGTGTTTAAATGGTTATAAACGATTTTTACAACATGTTGTTACAATATTTGATAAGTTTGAAACCTTGAATTGTAATTTTTCTTTGTCAAATTTGGTGTTAAAAGAATGTTAAGCTAGTGTTAATTTAAGGTTACATGACCTAACTACATAAACTAATTGTATTTTGAGATTACTGAATTAGAG